>CM059226.1:5591494-6191494 GCA_030347435.1 Clarias fuscus | reverse complement strand
ATACTGTACTGTTCCTGGAGGAGAGTGCAAGAGGACATTTACACATCATCACATTCACAGTACTGTACATGTTACTCATCATATCACCTGATATTAAAAAACTAGTAAAAAAAAAACTAATAGGTTTATTCCATTAAAAGAGGAAAAAATCAAATCAAGTGTTTACATGGCTATTATTTTCCTACTGAAAAAAATTATCAAAAGGTTTACATCACCCCATAAATTTTGATTGGACGTTCCTTCTGATCTGGCTGGATCACACCTGTTTGTTCTGACCGCAGTGGATACTTGATGCATTTGTATTCTGATTATGTTCCCAATAATATGTGTACATAATACAGTGGAACCTCGGATTGTGAGTAACGCGGTTTAGGAGTGTTCCACAAGACGAGCAAAAATTTTAAATAATTTTTTTTTTTTTTTTTCAGCTACAAAAGTGTGAATGACCCACAATTATTTGTATAATTCCAAATGAGCGACTTAAGTGTGGGTATAAACCAACTCCAAACTGTCCCCATATAAACATTTAAATACATTTTTGGATTTAGAAACGGTATGGTCAAGACATGAAACCACCGTGGTAGATGTGATCCTCCACATTATTTCACAATCATGGTAGTCATGTGTGAATATTGACCTCTGGTGAATATTGCAAATTTTGACAATAGGCATTCACCATGCATTCACACACTACAGGTTCTACAATTTAGGAACACTAAGACACTTAGCCTACTTTGCATGTCTTTGAACTGTTGGAGGAAAGTTTGGCATTGAGGAAAGCCACCAAGAATGGGGAAAACATGCAAACTCCATTCACACAGACCTAAAGGTGGGAATGGCATCCGGACCCTGGAGGTGCGAGGCTACAGTGCCTATCACTAACCCACCGTGCCTCCCAAGTTAGGGGTAATAACGTGTTATTCATCAAGTTGCTTGGTACTCCAATAGGTCTGCCTGCAAAAACTTCTTCTTCTACTTCTATCATTTTGTTGTTTTAGAGTAAAGGTCTTCGAGGATTACAAAGATGGACAGATGAGCCTGGGATTAGAAACATACTGAAGGATACTAACCGGTTCACTCTTGTCACAGAGTCTGACATGCTTAGCATGTCAGTCTGCCTCACAGTGCTGTGTCTCAGTCTGTTTAGAAAGATAATCTCAAGTAATCTTTGTGATGAATTCATTCAGACATGGCTGAATGATTGACAGGTGTTCCCCTTTTACCCTGCCTCCCTGTCTGATATCTGGCAGCCTCACTTCTCCTCATGTTTCGCTGTCCTTCAATCTTCTTTTTCTGGCTTCTGTTCTTTCGCTTGTCTCATAGTTCTGGCTTTCCTCCTACTCTATCTTCTTCCTCAGTGTCTCCCTTAGGGTCTGGTCCAGCTGTCTCTCTCTATCCTGTGTAGCAAGGTATCCTTAGTACTGCTGTGTGGATGTTTTTGATAGAGACCACAAATCATGATGGTTAGTTGCTCTGATAAAAAAAAAAAAAAAACATCTGTCAAATCCTGTAAATGTAAATATATGCCTTAAAAATCCCCTGTGGCCAACCGTCTCTCCAGATGGGGAGAATTAAATTAGCATTAAAACGTCAGACGCACTTAGAGTGGACTTTTACCGCTAATTTTTCTGGCTAAATAGCATGTTGCACATTACATCACACTTCATTCTAATGTTAAAATGCAATCCGATGTTAATAAATGAATAAACTCTTGGGTGCTTGGGGGCACATATTACCTAGATGTGGATCTGACCCGCACGTGATGTATTACTGTCAAACTCTGAATCAGGTAGTTTCTTTGAACAGGTAACCTAAGATGATTTATAAATGTCAAAACAACTACTGTTCCACTTGTTACATTTCATGGCTCAGGATAACGTGCCATGTCACAAAGCTAAAATAATCTCAAATTGACTTCTTGAACATGACGATAAGTTCACTGTACTCAAATAGCCCCACACTCACCAGATCTACGTAAATCCAATTGAGCATCTTTGGGATGTGGTGGAATCGGAGATTCGCATCACAGATGTGCAGCCGACAAATCTGAAGCAAGTTCATGATGATACAATGTCAATGTTTTCAGCATCTTGTTGAATCTTGAATTGTGCCCATGACGAATTAATTGGTCCAAACCAGTACTAGCAAGGTGTACCTAATGTAGTGGCCAGTAAGTGTATATGACATTAATATGATAAGGGCTACGTGATATAGCTTATCTATTGTTAATATTTTTTTAGAACCATTGCATGTTTATAATATAAAATGTTTCCCAGCAACTCAAAGTAAGATAAGAAAGAGGATGACATGACATAACTGTTTTGATTATTTTTTAAATATTTTAAACATCAAAGCAAATTAACTAGGCATAGATAATTGACCTTCCTCCACCTATTTTTTTTAATGGGTAGTACTCATATTTCTGTGATTAAGGCCACATTTTGCAAAGAAAAATTGCATTGTCACCCCTTCACACACGCGCACACACACACACACACACAGCTCTCATAATCTCTCTCTCTCCCACACTGATACACACACCTGCCCTGATAGGCAAAGTATATGCAGTGCTGAGTGTTGCAGTAAATATGCTGCTGGAGAACATAATCAGCTCCTGACTTCACACTGACAGAGTATGCGTGATCGTTAATGAGTGTGAATTATGCAAATCCGTAACAGAAACAACACATGCTTGTGATGGGAAATAATTCCCACGCATCTCATAACCTGATGACAGAATAATTCTGGATGCACACACACCTACAGGTACCAAGCTAATTCCTTGATACAGGCATTTAGAATGATCTCAAAAAGCCGATCGATTGTTTCATCCTCTGTCACTTACGTACACGGACATGACTTCGCACACCAGCATAACTTCTTCCATTCTGCACAACATCTCAATTTTAAGGCCCAACATCTAATGACTGAATCATGTGTGTTTTTCAAAAATTACAGAACTACTCTTTTGTTTGAAATGATTATAAAGGGACATAGGTGAGGGAAGAAAAATGGGTGGGAAAAAAATCAGATGAAGGAAAAGAATAAAAAGAAAGAAATCAGGACTTGAAAGGCGCAAAAAACAAACAAACAAACAAAAAAACCCTTCCTGAGATAAATTATGAGATTTTTTTGGCCTGGCAATGTATATTTAGCTTCTTTTTTTTTTTTCTTTTTTTTTTTGCACTTATTGTCTTTTTATTTTTTCACAAGTTTCTACGCAACCTGAATGTTGTGATATACTTCAGGTGTGTGGCCCAGTGGTGCCTAGTGCACATTCAGGTTTCAGCTTTACACTACACAAGTGCAGCACTTAAGAGACTTGTGTAAAACCCAGGAGTCACCTCAGGCCTGTTGTCAATGCACCGAAGATGGAAGGGAAACAGGGACAGATGGCCAACAGAACACGTGGTTTAGGTGCAGTGGGAGCGGTACATCAGCAAGTTTTATTGCTAGCCTGCAAGCAGAAACGCAAAGATCAATGAACCTGCACTGTTAACACACTGCTGGTTTGGTGTTCCCTCTTCGCTTAAGGGTTGTGATGAAGATCAGAAAATTGGCTTGTACATAGAACTGTGGAAAACCAATCTAACATTCTTGTTAACAGCTAATGCTAGCTCACCAAATCATGTTTTGATAGCCCATCCCATCCAAAAAAGAACAGACTATATACTTTCATCATCTGAAAGATTGCTTTACATTACCGTTGTAAACACAATTATATTGTTTGTTTACCTTTGTTAGAGAAATAGTAATGCTAATATGTAGGTTATAATTTTAATGCACAGTTTTAGTCTCACAAGCGGGACTACTAGTTATTTGCATTAATAGATGATTATTACAAGATCCACCTAGACTTAGAATAGGCCATTTGTGTACAACTGATCTCTTTTGAGATCTCTTTTGATGCTCATATTTCCGACCACACAGAAAACACATGCGCACATTTGAATAAACAAAATTATCCTCACTCGGGTTGTATCAAAACCTCTGTTGGCCGCACTGTCTTATTAGCGCTTTCCGTTCAAGGTTACTGTCTCCCCAGTCACTGCTGTGCAGGTGTGAACGTGTTACATCAGTTCATTTGTAACTGCGGAGCAAAAATGCATGCCCCAAAGCGTGAAAGATGAGCAACGTACCGCTTTTTTTTTTTTTTTTCTCCCCGCTTGTGAAGCGTTTGGATATCTGCAAACAAAATTTGGACTAATACTCTAATGAAGGTGAAAGTTTCATTAGAAGAGAATTATTACTGATGATGAGATGTGGATTCATCATTATGAGCCTGAGAATAAACGGCAGAGTATGGAACAGAAACATCCTCAATCATCGACTGACAAACATCATCTGGAAATTGATGCTTGCAGTTTTCTGGGTTTTTCGGTGGCGTGTATTGGAAAATTATCAGGAAAAAGGTTCAATAATCAACAGTGCTCATTACTGTGAGATGTGGGGGGCCGGAACAGCCCTGATGGCACAAAGGAAACGTACCTGCTCTTAAATTTAGTCATTTCACCAGCACTCAGATCTCCCTAATAGAAATTGTTCAACTGCATATCGACTGATGGTGATAATGTTAATTGACGTTAGTTTCATTTAATGACCTTATACTAACAGATCTGTGTTCCCCGAGTGATATTAGAGCCTTGAACTAAAGTGACTAGATTAAGCACAAAGAGGATGATTGCACAAAGTAATAATATAATATTAGAGTCATAATAACTCACATTGCTTTTACTTTTGATATTTAAATACAGTTGAAGGCAAGTACTTTCTTTTACTTTTACTTCAGGGGAAATTTTAAGATGAAAGAGGTCTACTTTTACTGGAGTAATATTTAATTGAATCTTTCTACTTTCACTCGAGTACCGGACTTTTTCCGCACTTGATTTTATCCTTAATCATAGGTGAAAGTAGGTTTATTCAGCCTGGTACTGCATAATATTAAAGATTTAGTAAGCTACAACAATACTGAAAGGAGAGGAGAGCAGCTGCCTGCCAATATCCACATACAAAACCAGTTACCGAAGGACTTTGAGCACTTTGATCTGATATTGCCTCTGGACCAACCATTACTGCTAGTTAACAAGAGCGCAAGCTTCCACCAATTCACCAGTTCATTACTTATTTCACAGTTAACTAATTTCTAACACTACGGTCCACTGAATCCCAAAAATCACAAATGGCTCTCTAACCCATGATCAAGGACAGTTATTTGTTATGTGGATTCTATATTCTATACCCTACATAGTACACTAGCTTTCCATTTTACACTATTTTGCATTCAACCCCTAAACAGGGAGGAGGTTAAGGCTGTTTGGAACAAGAGACTTATATTTTTTGTCAGAATGAAAGCTAATAAGGTAGTGTTGGCTCAAGGATTAAGGCTCTGGGTTATTGATCATAACTTTGGGGGTTGAAACCCCAATGCTTCCAAGCCTTTTGAGCAAGACTGTTTCTGCTCCAGGCACTCTGTATTATGGCTGACACTGTGCACTGACTCCAACTTCTTAACAAGTAGATGTTTGTAGAAAGCAGCAATTGCACTAATGCATGTTAGAAAATAATGGCTTTTACACAAGCAAGCCATAGGCTTAGAGAAGTGCAAAATCCAACCTTTCATGAGAATGCAGTTATATTCATGATAGCATGTGCCTTAATTACGTTTGGTTTCTGTGAGGTTATCTGGGTTAAAGTATTCTGGAATATAAGATAAATTAGAATATAACCAACGTGGGAATTTCTTCAAGCAGCTCTGCAATTGCAGCTTAATGTGTTGTAACCAACCACTGAGGAGCTTCTGACCAATGGGGGAGGGGGTGGGAGGATTGGGGTGTGGACGGGGGCTGTTATTAGTGTGCATGATTCCATTGTACACTGCTTTATGGGAAAATGTCACTATCTTGGACCTGAGCCAAGTACATTGTTAGAGCTGATAGGGTTATTGAGCAGTGCTATAGAGCTGTGCAACAACTAATCAGGCTTTAGAAAATAAATTGGATTGTGATGGGATGGATTCAAACAAGGTAGTGTATACATCTATGGGCCTGTTTACTTAGGCCAGTTTGTGACATCACAAGGAGAGCAAACAGAACACATGTAATATGAAACAATCACCATCTCAGGCATCTTCTGCCTTTATTCCATTGCAACAATCACTGGGAGGAACACCCACAGGGTCGGCATAGCTTTGCCCAGAAGATAATGCCTATTAATTTCCCCTGCATTCTTGCCTCAAACTCCATCCCCAATTCCAGCCTTTACCAAAAGCACCAGTTCCTTTGGATTCTCCAGGTTTTTTTCATCACCCAAAACATGCTAAATGCCCTACAAACTCCCACTCCATCCAGATTGTATTCCTACCTCAGTGTTTCCAGGAGAGTCTTTACTACCACACCAACCAGAAGTAACCTTCATAGAAAGGTGTCTTTTAAAGGTTACATATTATACTCCTTTTTTAACACAAGTTTATATAAACCTTCGAGGGCTCCCAAATGTGTGTATTGTTACTTTTCCAGATGAAAAACATGTCAGGTGTTGCATTCCGGTAGGTTTGATTTTCTTTTTGTTTCACTCCTTTTCCAAATACTGTTTCCGTGTCTGTGGCCATAAATTAACTTTTGCTCATTTGATAAACGGCATTGTCCAAGCCAGTCAGTATGCAGAGGACTTGAACCATTCAAATACCTTAATAAGTATTTCCCACCCATTTTTAGGCTTTTCCTCCTCATATTTGAACAATATTAAAGTACAACTATACACCAATCACCCATAAAATAAACACCACCACAGGTGATGCAACAGCACTGATCGGCAACTATTCATAAGCGAACTGGTGATCATAGGCACTCAAGGCTCACCCATACTCATGTGGATCAAAGATCAGCCTGTCTGTTTCGATGTCATGGAAAAGCTAGTGCAGCACAAATAAAAGAAAGCTAATGCTGGTCATGATAGAAAGGCACCAGAACACCAAGTGCACCTCAGCCTGCCACGCACAGGGCCCAACAGGGAAAGAGCCCAAGGCTGCCAATCCAACCTCTAAACTTCCCAAAGTCCAATCCAGACAAGCAACCATGAGATACACTGGACACACAATCCTGATCCACAGAGGCCCCACACTGCAACCCACAGCACCCAAAGGATATACTGCCAATGTCCTGTTGCCAGACAATACAACACACTTTCAGAGGTCTTGTGGAGTCATGCCCCTAGGGGCCAGAGCTTCCCCAATTGGCACAAGGGGAACACAAACCCTAGGTGGTTATAATATTAATGGTTTAAATATTATGACTGATTTGTGTATGTAACCTTGTCATCTTCAATCTTTAGCAACATACAGTACAAGTAAAAAACACACTGTGTGCAGATGACTAGGATTAGCTGTTAAATGCTAATGGCTAACCTAGCCCTTCTTAAGAGATAAATTAGATTAGATTATTGTCACGTATCGGGTTACGAGGCATAAACGCAGGAGGATCCAGGTTTTAAAGGAAACGATTTTTATTTAAATAAAACAAGAAATGAAACAAACAAAGAGACTTTATATGAAAAACGAAACTAAAACACATACAAAGGTAATGGGAGACATGACTAAACATACAAACATTACGTGGTAGAAATCAACAGATGCTAGACAAGGAAAAGGACTAAAAGCACGCTATTTATAAGGAAACTAATAACCAACTCGGTTCAGGTGAGCGCCCATGTCACCTGACCGAGATTAAACAAAACAAAACAAAACACAAAGTCTCTGGGCGCTAGGCGCCCTCTAGGGGTTACCCGTGACAGTACCCCCCCTCAAAGGGCGCAACTCCGGGGCGCCACAGGAGGTCCAGGGCATCCCCCCCAGGGTCCAACGTCCGCCCCTCTCACCCGGAGGCTGGCACCCCTGTCCGGCGGGCCCGATGGCCTGATGCGCCCGTTGCAGTAGAGCGGTGGAGGCAGAGAACGAGCGCCGTCCTTTCCGGTGCAGGGCGGCGGCGGAAACTCGCCGTCCTCGTCAATGCAGGGCGTCGGCGGAAGAAGCTCGCTGTCCACTGCAACGTGGACTGGCTGTGGAGGTGGAAGCTCGTAGTCCTCCTCGTTGAGAGACGGCGGCGGCGGAAGAAGCTCGCTGACCTCAACGGCGCATGACGGCGGCGGCGGAGGAAGAGGAAGCAGCTCGATGACCTCGGCGGCGCATGATGGCGGCGGCGGAGGAAGAGGAAGCAGCTCGATGACCTCGGCGGCGCATGAAGGCGGCGGCGGAGGAAGAGGAAGCAGCTCGATGACCTTGGCGGCGCATGAAGGCGGCGGCGGAGGAAGAGGAAGCACGCTGACCTCGGCGACGCATGAAGGCGGCGGCGGAGGAAGAGGAAGCACGCTGACCTCGGCGACGCATGAAGGCGGAAGCTCGCCGTCCGCGAAGGCACTGTGCAGCGACGGAAGCTCGCTGTCCACGAAGGCACTATGCATCGACGGAAGCTCGCCGTCCACTAAGGCACTGTGCAGCGACGGAAGCTCGCCGTCCACGACGGCACTGTGCATCGACGGAAGCTCGCCGTCCACGAAGGCACTGTGCAGCGACGGAAGCTCGCCGTCCACGACGGCACTGTGCAGCGACGGAAGCTCGCCGTCCACGAAGGCACTGTGCAGCGACGGAAGCTCGCCGTCCACGAAGGCACTGTGCAGCGACGGAAGCTCGCCGTCCACGAAGGCACAGTGCAGCGACGGAAGCTCGCCCTCCTCTTCGCCGCAGTGCAGCGGCGGCAGCTCGCTGTCCTCGGCGGCGCGGTGCAGCTGTGCTACCTGCCCTTGGAGCTTGGCCACCTGCTCCCGCAGGTCACGAATGTGCTCTTCATTTATTTTAGCGCACCGCCGAAAGCTGCTCCAATCAAGTTGGGAGGTTGCTCCCTGCTGCACGTCCCACTCACGCTCCGTTCTCTTGCCGCTACGCCGCTCGGTTCTCCGGCTACCTTCCGCGCCGGCTCCCCACAACGCATAAATCGTTGCCCCCCCCCAAAGTAATCTTCCGGGGAAAGGGCTCCTCTGCTATGCCTCTTGTTAGGTCTAGCATTCTGTCACGTACCGGGTTACGAGGCATAAACGCAGGAGGATCCAGGTTTTAAAGGAAACGATTTTTATTTAAATAAAACAAGAAATGAAACAAACAAAGAGACTTTATATGAAAAACGAAACTAAAACACGTACAAAGGTAATGGGAGACATGACTAAACATACAAACATTACGTGGTAGAAATCAACAGATGCTAGACAAGGAAAAGGACTAAAAGCACGCTATTTATAAGGAATCTAATAACCAACTCGGTTCAGGTGAGCGCCCATGTCACCTGACCGAGATTAAACAAAACAAAACACAACACAAAGTCTCTGGGCGCTAGGCGCCCTCTAGGGGTTACCCGTGACAATTATCTATTAAAAGCAGAGTTGTGCAGAGCTGGGTGGAGCTGAAGATTGAGTGGGAGGAGAATCTCTTGGTATATGAGGTCACAATAGAGGGCAAATCTGGTTTGCTTGTTTATGCCTCAGGCAATTCAAAGATGGAAAAAAAAACAGTAGGGACTTTTTCTTCTGAATGTCTAGAAAGGGACTAAAAGTGAATTGTGCATAATAGGTCCTCTTTAAAGTATTTAAACAAACTAAATCTAATTCAAACATGTGTCATGTGTCACATTACCACTTTGTTGGAAAAAAAAAGTTGTCTGCACAACACAACAACGTTTTACTTAACTAAATATATATTCAGATTCCCATGGCCACCCTTAGATACTTTTTCACAGGGATGGAAAAAAGTATGAATGTCACTATGTGGTGCAGCTGACTCTGGGTCGAAGTCTGTCTGTGGAAAACCCAGTCCACCTATTAAGGTGTTAATGAAAGGTGATGGAGCTGATGCTTAACACAGTGCAGGCTGTAATTACAAACTGACTCTAATTATAAGACATATAGCAGTTGGCCAAGTGCATTTGGGAACCGCATTTTAAACTTCCACAACTCAGATTGTTGAAGCAGAGAAGGTGACGAGCTGGTAAATGATTAGAAACAGTTAATCAGTTTGTAATCATGTGTACATACTGAATAGTTACTTAGAAGTGCATAAAGAACAAGACTCAGGAGTTGTACCGGAGGTTTATTTACAAAATCCAAGACCAGAGGCAAAGCTATGGAAATTCATGTACGACATGGGATGTCAGTCACGATGCCCTCCCACTGCACCGTGCTTACAGAATACATATGCAGATGACACAACTGAAAAGCGCAAATGGATAAGGAAGTTTAAAGGAGAAACCAGTGTTGAAGACAAAGACAAACCACGCAGTAGGAGGTCATCAGCTGCAACAAAAGGGGTTTCAAGAGTTGGGTTCAACAATGGTGCAAATGCATTGCTTGTGATGAATACTACGTTGTTACTACCTTTATTATAAAAGAAGATACTCTATGACTGCGTGCAATTTAAACCACCCATGTTAGTTAATTAAAAAAACGTGATGCCCACCTTTGCATTACTTCCAGGACAGCTCTTGTACTCTGTGTCATGAGCTATCTATTATTTATTCTTTGGTCACATTCCTGACCATTTAATAAACCTAAATGTTCATCTGCATGCTATTATAATGCCTTTTTCTTTGTCTCTACTGGATATATTGATGTCTCTGTATGTTCAGGGCATGACGCTTGACGGGCTTCATTCCCATTGAGTGTAACAGATGTGTCCTGACTTTCATGTACTGGGCTCGTGGGCAGAAGACTGAGCCCCACTGTTTGCCTTTTAACGCTTTCAGTGACATGCCCTTCAATTAATTGCATTCCACTAATGCATCTGACAGACAAATGAACTTTACACAGCAGTGGTTACATAACCAACCAAACAGCATGTACTGTAGTTCACAAATATTACTCGTGCATGTGAAATTCTTCATTTAGAAGTATACAGGGTGAAAGTGACTTGGCTTATCTGATTTGATCCTAAGCTCTGTACTGCCTACTATATTACTTTTGTATGTTCTTCCCCTGTCCATGCGGATCGCTTGGGCGCAAAATACCTTGGCCTGGGAAGTATTTCAACATAATACAGTACAGTTTAAAGCTTTATATGACCAGCTGAAAGCGAAACTCCAATGATAATCATTGTCTAGTCAATCAGTGCACGGGAGAGACTCAGTGTCATTTCACATTCCAGACTCAGGTATGGATCCAAGTACAATTCAACCCAAAGTCAGGTACACTTGCCTAATCTGAACACTCTATCCTGTACAGATAAGCATACTGCGCTCAGGCTCACTTGAAATGGTGGTCTTAAAGCTATGCAGTATTCTTAACTCGGGCATAATGAAAAAATCAATTGTGAAAGCCAACCATACTGTACCTCAACACAGAATCGGACCACTGTTTAGGCTGTGACATCATCAAGGCTGTCTGGCTCCTCTGCTGATCTCATCAGTCATAGCCGATAAAGTAGGAAGGGTCATTCTTGACATTTTCCCAGAAATACCAATAATATTAGGTAAAGCACGAAAGGTGAACTTTTGTTGTTCTCTTCTTTTCTTTGTGTTCATTGACCAACTAAGTGCATACTGCCACCTACTGTTTCAGAGAGTAAAAATATGCACTTGTACTCAGGTAGGGAACGATATTACCAACATGAAAGTGGACCATAAGAAGTAAACATGAACAGAGAAAGAGAGAGAAATTCACCATTGCACTTTTCATATACAGTACACATGGTTTTGCACACATTAATATTAAGAACACATAGCCACTCATATATTTGGCCTCTATAGACTTTTATGATTTCAAATGATTGATTTCTTGCATAAAGCATTCTCGATATGATTCGTCTCTGCCAGTAGTGTCATGTATTATCTGTGGAACTAAATCTGCTAATGTTTTTTGATTTGATTTTTCTCAACCCAATTACTTGTGCTATTGGAGTTTCACTTCTGTGCCTGCTCTCTTGACAGAACTCTCAAATCATAACATACCCTCAGGGTTTGTTTCAGTTCAGTGAAATAATGTATGAGGAGAGAAACTTTGGAGAATATGTCTGAAGATGCAGCTATTACAGCAATAAAAGCGCACATTCAGTAATTCTTTGTTGCTAGTCTGGAGGTCTGGTCTTGGGAGCTCTATTGGAGTCTGGGAGCTCTATTGTGTTTCAAGGAAGCACTGGTATTAACTTTTCTCATATGATCTAAGAGGAGAGATGAATTTAATGGGACATTAATACAGTGTAGCAAGTACTGTAACTGCTATTAGAAATTATTAGAAACCTCACCATTCTCTGATGTGTATCAAAGTAACCAAAAATGGACCTGTACATGCATTATACATGCAGACATTATACATAGTCTGCAGAAGAGTGTAAGAGGTTATGACTATTATAACGTCATTGTGATATGAATATGAACCAATAGATTTCATGCTAGCTTCATTCATCAAATTCAATGTGAATGAACTCAATCGTATATAAAGCCAACATAACACAAGCTAGATTTAAGATTTAGCTCAGGTTGTTTTTTCTCTCCCAAACCTTCTTGGATGTTACTTAGAAATTTTTTTTTCTAAAAACTAACATGTCTAGGGTAGCTCAGTCGTTAAGGCTTCGAAATACGTTTCAGAGGGTCCCAGGTTCAAATCCCATGACCACAAAGTCGTCCCTGTTGGGCCCTTGAGCAAGGCCAGATGAAAAAAAAATAATTATGTCGCTTTGGATAAGGGCATCTGCCAAATGCCTAAATGTTTATACAATACTATGCCAAATGTGATCTTTTCTAATCACTCAGCATTCAGCATCACCAATATACTAATCACCGACCTTATCATCTGTCATCATCTGCACCTGTTTCATGCCTCATGTTAGATGTTTATTTTTTAATTCTTGAATGATTCATAGGTCACTTTTGGGTTTAACAAACAAAATCATTTTTCTGGCCAGGTACAGGGACTGGATTGAAAATGAGAACCAAAAACTCAAAGAAAAAATTTCTTAAGACTATATTAAAGATACAGGAAAGTCTTGCTCTATGGAAGCAAAATGTGAAGAAATGTGGAGTGTCTCAAGACTGTACATTACAATATATTTCACATTATAATTTGACAGCTACATATTTATTTTCATATTTCATTCTTATTGTTAATACTGGAATTAGGCTTAAAAGCCGCTTTTTTTTTCAAAGTAAAGAACTCTGTATTACAATTATTAGGATGCTCAAGCACAGAGGAAGGGGTGTATTTAGACATCTGCTGTCTGATGCTGCAGGCATTATTCTGTCAGAAAGTATTATACGATCCTAATAAAAATACCCTCACTGCACCCTCAGAATGGACTGCTTCTGCTCTCTCTGAATAGAAGAGACACTTTTAACCAAGACTGGTTGGTCTGTCACATATCAATTACACTAGAGTGATTCTTATGCAAGTGCAATCATGATCATTTTTCAGTTTTTGGTTCAGCTTGTGGATTGCTCCGTATAATATACAGTAATTTATTGAAGCCATACTGTTATAGTTGTAATTTCATTCTTCTTACATACCACAGTTGCGAAACTGATCTTTTAAACTGAGAGCAGATCACAGATGGAGCCATGCTTGTAGAGAAGATACTGTAGAACACAGTGATTGAACCATGGTTTTTGTCTCCGTTATCAGTCTATGACTGTGTGAGGCAGTGACCTGGAAATCTTCCACTTAGTTGGAGTTTCATATGTAACTTTTTCTCTGTCACCAAAGTGCCTTCCCTTGCATTAAAGACACAATCGGGGTTTGTAACACCACCTCACCTAGACAGCCACTGGTTTCCATTAAGACCATGCCAGGAAAGCAAGGCTAAAACTCACCAATTAACAAAACCTCACATTAGAGCCATTATGAAGGCTTTACAGAGCATAAGTAGCAAAATCAACAGCTCATAGGATATTGGATATGTATATTTTGGATGCTTTCAGTATTGTTTTACAGTGCAAAAAGAAATAAAAATCAGGAAAGACCATGGAATTAGAAAGTGTATCCAAACTTTTGACTGGTAGTGTGCTTCTCTGCATATTTTAGTGTTTCCCAGCCCTTAGTACAATATACTGTACCTGATGTAACTTTTTAGCTAATTAACCTTTTTCTGCTTGTGATCTGCATTTGCAAAATTAAGGGTCCTCCAGGTCTGGTGTTGGGAATCATTGGTGTAAATAAATACAAATACTGTCCATTATTTGGAAAAGGAATATGCTTTAAACAGGTAGCAGTATATAACGATTTGAATGGGAAGCATGCTAGGAAGGTTGAGACAAGAAATTTTATTTGAGATAGAACTAAAAAAAAAAAAAAAACGGACTATTTATTGACATTAACAGATTTCATTTATCCATCCATCCATCCATGGTCTTTATAGCTTATATTGTGAAGGGTGACAGGGGTTGGGGGTGGATGTGTCAGGGTGACGCTCAAGCATATCTCAAGATGGGGAGCCAATCAAATAGCATAAACACACACATGCACATTCATACTGTACACTACAAGCTGTTTGGACATGCCAACCAGACTACACTGCATGGTTTTGGATTGTAGGGAGAAACCACAGTACCCAGAGGAAACCCACCAAGCATGGGGAGAAAATGCAAACTCGACTCACACACAGACTCGAAAATTGCACTTTTGGTTTCTTTATACTTTGGGAAATCGGATCAATAGCTGAGAACAATTATGACCTGGAATGATGCAGCTGAGGTTGAGAAAATTTAAATCTCAGAATTCACAGACATGGCTTTAGCTTCAGGCAGGAAGCCTATTAGAAAGATATAGTGGTCTTTAGGTTTCATGACTACTGCTGCGAACTCATTATGCAAGATAAGCCTCCTGGGTGACTCTCAGTTTGAAAAGGAACACCCATGCACACTAGCATGCACCCACTCTCACATACTCTCAGAGATAATTCATTTTTTTCCCCCTTAACAATGCAGTAGTAAGAGTTTCTCTCTCTCTCATACACTAAAGCTGGGAAGTTCAACTGTGGTCCAGGTCACACCTCCAGGGCTTGCTATGCATCAACAGACACACTCCATCTTCACATACTCTCTGCATTTATTTCTCTCACCCTTAGTACACCCCCAAGCCACACAGTCACATTATAACACAATGTTATTCAGGGAAGCCTCAAGTTCAGAGCACGTTCATAGGTTTAGATTATAGTTATGATATACAGTCTATGCATACAATCCACATTCTAACAAGTAGCTTTAGAACGTGTAATTGAGTAAAAACCTTACCTGAGGGCGAAAGCGGTAAACAATTTCCCGATCGTTTTTCTCCGGTACCGTTAACCTTTTTGTCTCGAGCATGCCACTGGCGCGGCTGTAGGTCTAAGAATTATTTATAATGTAGCCAGATGAAAAGGCTAATCAATATGTTAAAAGGGCTCTCCGTTATTGATTTTTGTGCCGTGCTGCGAAAAGCAGCGGATGACTGGGAGTGTGTGCAGTCCCCGTGGTAAGCCTGGCCGTGGTGGATTAGGACCCTAAGTGTAAGTGAATTAGGCAGGAATTTGGTGATGGATTAGCCTGAGCAACAGGAGACGGACTTGTCAAAGTCTTTGGTCATTTCACCTGGCATGCAGGTTTCGATAAGACGCCAAATAAACACTTCTGGAGAACCAAATAAACCTTAATCATTATTTTCAGGCGAGTATCTACCCAGGAATTCTTGAACATTGTTATAGTCATAATGGTTGGATTTAGAAATTCAAATGACGTTGATGAAATGACGTTGAGATAACATTGAATGAATATTGGCCACCATGCCAACAAGAGCTCTGCTATGCCTTCATAACAGGATTAAAAAAAAAAATTTTTTTGGATCTAATTTCATCCAATAGACTGTAAACAGCACAGGTGTAGTAATGTGGAAACACAATAATGGCAAAAAAGCCACAAGGTGGCGCACCCTTTTTGTGGTTGTAGACCAGAGTGGAATAAGTTTTGTGAGGATACCGCTCTGATCTGTATACTTCATATATAAACCTTAAAGCTATGAGTTCCGCATCCAACTATTTCTTTGTTATTACACCTTGAAAATGCATCAGTAAATTTTGAGTCCCACCAGATACAGTACAACTGTTCAAAATATACCATCAAAACTACAACAGCTGTTGTGTCTCTGTTACATTGTGTGATCCTCGTCCAGTCATTTGACCACTTAAATGATGAATTCATTACGCTCCAATTTTACACTTTTTTTTTTTTTTTTTTTTACAGTTTACACTTAACTACTAGATTTTTCATATTGCGACACTGAGCTCTCTCTTTTTAAATTTGACCTGCAGCATCATGGCGGTGAGGGAGTGAAACAATCAAGGATGTGATTGCCTGACAGAGGTATGCCATCAGGGGTGAAGTCTTCAGTCGAAGAACCACCTAGGGTGTTATGTGAGATAGAAAGATCTGTCAGGAGTCCTGAAAACGATTGGCTAAGGGCAGGCATCCGCACTCTCCTGGTGTGTGGCGTCGCCAGAAGTATCGACCTAGGCAGAAAAAGCACTGCGATCTGCCCAGTGGCAAAGTCGAGCTCGAAAACCTGGAGGTTGGGTCCAAAGTGGTAAACAATGAATTACTGCAAGCTTGCCAGAGGCTGGGGTTTTTAGCGTTGTAACATGCCCTACAGCAATGACAGATAAACTTGACTGAACTTTGTAGTAAATTACTAATATTTAACAATATCAATCAACACCCTCTGACTAATCAGAGGTAAGCATTCAACATGTTTAATGTTGCAACATGGATATCTTAGCCATTACCAATATATAGTATCGATTGCAGCACTTAATGTCAGTGTTTTTTTTTCTTTTTTCCACTCACAGTCATGAAAAAGCAATAGTTGTTGAAAAGATTTCCGTGTCTCTGACAGTTTCAGATGCTTCATAAGTTAAAGCTCAGCACCAGACTGGCAATTCTAAAAAAAAAAAAAAAAAAAAGTCAGCTTTTTGCAGGTGAGTGCCATTTTCATCCTCTTCACAATGAGTCACACACTGTGTGTTGCAAGCTGAACAACTTCCAGCTGTTTTTTTTTTTTTTATTGATACAGTCAAAGTTACTAAAGTGCACGTATTACAAAAACAACAATGGTCCAATATTGTTCCAGTTTACAAAACAGTTTTGCACTAATGCTGGCAACCAACTTTGCCCCAGCTGGATTGGCAAGGTGGATTGTGAGGTAGCTCAAAATCTGCCAGTCCAGCCCAATCGGAACTTACAATAAATCTTTTAAAAATACAGTAGATAAATGAAACCAAACACACAAAGACTTCTACTGGGAAATGAGACTGGAATTAGTGCACTTTTTGGTAAAAGGTGTGTATATGATGGGAATATGTTGCAACGGGCGTTCAAGTCAAAATTTGTCATGAATGATGGTTTAAACCCGATGATGAAACTCTTAGCCGCAGTGAACTGTGCAAACGTTTTAAAGAAAGTCTTAGATTCATGACGATCCTGGCCAAGATGACTCGGAGCCCACTGCAGTCTTTCCCTCAAACGTTCAGTGAGTCAAACACCTGATCCTTGGTAATCGATGCATACATTGTCTCCAACTTGAGGAAGCGACGTAGCTGACTTTGGGAACTATACGCACAATCATTCACCAACAACATTACAAAAACTCATCTGGGAGCTATTACTACATCCCCTGTACAGTCCTGTTCTCGCTTTAAGCCATTTCCACATGTTAGGGCCATTAAAGAAGTTTCTGGGAGGCCATCATTTCAGACATGAAGCAGGCAGTTTAATCATGGCTCCGTTGTACTGAGAAAAGTTTTTACCTTAATGGTATCCAAGCGGTATTGAAACGCTGGAATAAGTGGATTAGTGTAGCAGGGGATTATATGACATTGTACGTTCTCAGTTGTAAAACTACGTACATTGCAAGGAATTCTGGAAGATTAGCTGAGAAACAGCAAACATGGCATCAATTAGCCATTTATCCATCCATCCATCCATCCATCCATCCATCCATTATCTACACTGCTTATAGATGAGCAGGGGGCCATGTATCTATCTCAGGGAACTCACAAGGCAGGATAAACACCCATGGAGGAGGGACAGAATAACTCTTGGACTCTTTGACTGTTCAGAACAACCTAAGGACTAAAAAACGAATGTAGATTTTTTAAACTTTGACTAAAAGAAAAAAAAAACATATTTCACAGATACAGTATATCTTTATATAGGAAATCATTTGTTTGTCCACTCAAAATAAAAACCTGAACGTGGTCTCGATGAGGAAATTGTGATCTGCTGCATACTTTTTAAACACTAGGTTGGCATTTTAAAGACTAAGTATTATATCTTAATGTCAAATACTCAGATAACATAGATGACATCCTGATTCCTGAACCTCTGCATGTTATATCAAATATTTATGTATGTAGCTTGGTCACTTCTGTGACACCGCCTCCATTACCCCACTTTCTCTATTAATAACACAGCTCACTGGTTTTGAATGTGCAGAATGTAAATCATTTGTCATTTTCCCCTTTTCTCTCAGATCTTTCTCTGGATTGATAATGAGGCCAACAAAGTGGAGAGGAGCAGGTCAGATAAAATAGCACAGAGTTTTCAAATATGATCAAAGATGATGATGCTATCTCAGATCCTGGCAAAACAGTTTAAAAATGATTATATATGATTATATCTTATGTTGATATTTACATTTATGCATTTGGCGTTTTTTTTTCCCTTGGGGGTGGGGGGCGGGGGTAACCAAGTATCTAAGAAACAGATAGGAATGGAAACTCATGTTGAGATATCTAAGATATCTTTCTTACTACAGTAATAAGATGATGTCATCATGGTCCTACTTTTTCAAATGGCTCCAAGAGTAAGGTTCTAAAAATCATTTATTACATTGTCTTAATGCCACATACAGTACAGAGCATCAGTTAAGGCTCTAACTTGGCCTGGGGCGATGTGTGTGGGTTGTAGGTCCAGCTATGGAACTTGATGGAGGCTTGATAGCGAGAGAGTCCAGGTGAGGGTGGTGCTCCACTCCCACTTTAGGCAATCTGCTCCACCATCGTTTTTGTAGGTCTGCAGGAAGGATTCTAGATCATCATTGGACATAAGCTTGCTGAGAAGAAGTTGCCTCCCTGCAGGAGTCTTGTAGGGAGATGTCCACCCCTTCATGCTGCTTGAGTCAGCTGAGTTCAGCTACAGTAGCTTGCCTGCCTTGGACCACAGTAAATTGAGGCACCCCGTTCCAAGTGGGCGTGAGGTGGAGCTGACCATGGTGCTAAACATATGCTGGGTTTTATATGTTCTGAAACTGTAGTTCTAATAAAAAGCAATAACGTGAAGCACCGCTATGAGTTGAAACACAGGTCATTAGAGCAAATGTATCCGCAGCAGTCCGAGGTGAGGGAGTGTAAAAATGAAAGCCCAGTGTTAAGTGCTAAAATGCATTGTGATCCACTCTCCGATTACAGTCCGATTATTGAAAGAAGTAGAACTTAGAGCAAACAAGCCATGAGACATTCATCATTATAAAATGTTATTTCTATCTCTGGACCAATGCTGTCAAGTGTTTTATTATAAATAGTTGTAATGCTACCAACATTGTGTGTCTGTCTGTGTCCTCTCAGGCAATATCTATCCAGGCAGAGCATGTCTTTAATAGAACAAAGACCTTTAATCATTCCAGGTAAAATTAAGCAAAGACATCATTGTTCCAGAAAGACTTGCAATGTATGTGTGTGGCCAAAGTGCTATGAGTTTATTACCGGTGAGGTAACAAGCTATAAATCAGCGATGAGGGCCTGTCAGTGATTTATCTATAAACTATCTCTCAGGTTTCTTAATTTTTTCTCTGCTCCATCACTCATTCCAGTCTTTCACTCACTCCCTCTGTCACAGCAACAGATGTTTAAACATCACTTCTGTCCATTCAGATTCAGTAAAAGCAGTTTGCTTTTTTTTTTTTTTCTCCCACGGGAAGTGTTGCATATGTAAAACTTTAAATGAATGCAATTTATCATCGCTTCCTGATCATGTCAAAATGGTTGTCCAATCCTCAAGAAAAGAGGCAGAAATTCAGGCAAATTATATTTTGTTTTGTTTTCTGAATTCAATGTGTTGCAGAGTGGCTTGGATTGGAACATCTGTTAGTTAGCTCCGGGCTTCCAATTTCCGTTAATGGTTATTTATTTTGGTGATAACAAAATATTGCTGTTTAAATTGAGAAGCATAAAAAATCTAGAAATCGTCTGCAGTAGTATGTAAAAGATAAAACGAAGGAGTCATGATGGAAAACGAGTTTGCGGTTTAAGGTAAAAATGTATAATGAGGTGGTTATAACTGATATGTATATAAATATAGTTTTGAAAATCTCCTTCAAGTACACATGTATGCTTTGATGATGTATAAATTAGATGTCTGTGTATGGTTACAAATGGTACTAAACGGTACATTACCTTGGCACTGATGTGGTGTCTTCAAACGTTCGTGTTATTTCTATCTAAATATTTCTCTAAATATTGTTTCACAATTTATTGGCCTGAAACTAATTATTGGCCTGCATCAAGCAAAGAAACCAACTAAGGAAATTAAGATAAAAAAAAAAACAATTAAAAAAGTTATGAAAACTTGGAATGACAGTGCTTAACCATCAACTTCATGAAAAAAAAAAACTCCTGTTAATACTAACACTGTTAATACTAAACACAATGTGATGCAAACTTGTGGCATTGAAACCAATGTGAGGCTAAAAAGCCTTCAAGGGAACTTTGGGATTTGACTTTGGAGCAATAGAAGCCTAAGAAGGGAAGTTTATGCACCATCATTCCTGCAGAGGCTTATACACTGGCCACTACAGTACATACTGTATGGTGACCATAGTGGTCTCTGGAGGCAGGGTTATGATCTGGGGCTGCTTCAGTTTGTCAGATCTAGCCCTAGCAATGTTATGTGGCAAGAAAAGTCAGTCAGCTGATGCCTTTTTCTTCCCTGGTGACACGGCCATATTTTAGGACTGAAATTGTCAAAAAATCATGAGGGCGCATGAGGATTAATTTTCGCACACATGAATCATTGGCCACCACATTGTATGCTGTAATCAAAACTAAATGTGGTTAAATTAATTAATGCAACTTTTTGCATATATTCTGTACATGTCATGCTGCTCATAAAATCCACTGGGTTAAAGCTGAGGTAGAACATTTTAAAACACAGTTTATTCTTTGTCCTGGAAAGTCAGTTCAAGTTTAATCTGCATACGAAGGAATGGTGCATTTGGTAAATAATTGTGTATAGCATTAAGCATTTTGGTACATATGCATAAGTGTGAATTCTGTATCAAACGTAATGCAAAAGTGGACATGTGTATATATATAGTTTTTAAATAACTGACATAGGGAATTCAAATTGCACATATTGATAGAGAAACCTTTCCCTATACAAAGATCCTACTCAGCCAAGTCTTCATCACAACCCATTCGTTGGCACCATTGTTGAACCCAACTCTCAAGTTCTATTTGAAAAAACCCTCTGTCGCAGTTGATGGTCTCACACTGTGTTTTTTATTCAATGCTGGTTTCTCCTTCTTTAAGCTTCATCCCTCTGTGTGCATTGCTCCTGTCAATGGTGTCATCTCCGTAAACATTCTGTAGTGCAGTGGGAGACCATCAACTGCAGCAAAGGGGATTTTCAAAGAGGATTCAACACTGGTACAAATGCATCACTTGTGATGGAGACCAAGTTTAGTAGTACCTTTGTATAGAAGAAGAGCTACTCTACTCTACTCTACTCTATGTGCAATTTGCAGTTAATTAAAAAAAAAAAAAAAACTTTTTGCATTGCTTTCGGAACAACCCTTGTATATTTGTACATGGTTTTTGCTTACTCAGTATTACTAAAAAACAAACAAACAAACAAAACAACGTTATTATAAACATCAATGGTACAGTCACTGAGTCCCATGAAAAAAGAAAAACCTATGCACTGCTCCTCGGTTATCTCACAGTTCCTATATCTTATAACAAACTGTTGGCTTTCTGATTACAGTGGATAATCAGAATTTTCACTAAAAAAACAAAACTCACACGCATGTTTAGTATTTTACATTCCAAAGTTTTAAAGAATTCAGTGCCTTGCGAAAGTATTCATACACAAAGCACATAATTGTGAAGTGGAAGGAAAATGATTCATGGTTTTCAATTCTTTTTTACAAATTAATATATAAATGGGTTATGAATACTTTTGCAAAGCACTGTATGTATGGCCTGCTTAAACCTTGGATACAACTTAGGTAATATTAACACACTAGCGCAATAAATACAACTTAAATGACTTTCTAGCAAAGAAATTATTTAATTGTTTAGCTAAAACTCAATAAGTCCTAAATCCTATATTCCATGTTCCTATTTTGTTTACTCTCTCTCTCTCTCTCTCTCTCTCTCTCTCTCTCTCTCTCTCTCCCACTCCCCCCCCTCCCCCATCTCTCTCTTGCTCTCTGATTGGAAGCTGGATCAATTAAACAATTCAACACATTACACTCCAGGGTCTAATAATTGAAAGGAAACTGTTGAAATTGCATGTGCTTGTCTTTTAATGACTCGTACGTTGTTTTGGTGCTTGTTTTTTTTCAGCAGCACTTAAACGTATCCATGCTAACGTGTATATAAAATCCGTGGTGTAAAGCCTCATTGTTTTTTGTTTTTTTGTTTTTTTTAGCAGTTCCTGTTACAGAAGCCATTGTTTGACCCTTAGTGCGAGAAATGTTCGCTTCGAGCTGTTGCCATGCAAAGTTTTCCGTCTGGTTTATTTATTTATTTTTATTCCCTATTTTTCCTCTTCTTCTTAATGGCCTTCTGAAAGTTCCGAGCCATTTTTATGAGCAGTGAAATGTATCTTGTATGGCCCTTGTGAGGCAAACCAATTACACAGAGGTGCTAGTGGACAGAACTATATATGTGTGAGTGTGTGGGATAGGAATATATTACATTTGCTCATGTAAGCGGTGCATTGAAAGCAGAAAAGACGTTAGAAATCCTGAATGTCAGATAAATAAAACATCTTAAATCAGAGTGTAAGGAAATGGGACAATGCTATCTGTGAAAGTCACCAGAAACGTGCTAGAAGGGAAAGAAGCTCCTATGATCTAGTGCTGAGTTCATGCTTTCCTGTCAGTATGTGTGTATGTAGGTGATGTTCACTGCTTGCATACTAAGACACCTTATAGCGTGTATGGATCACTTCTTCAGGGTGTGAAATCTGAATAGATGACTAAAAATGTATACGGTAAATCGGCAAACCAATATAAAAAAAAAAGGTACAAAATATCAAAAGGTCAGGTTTCGTCACTGTGTGAAACGTTTAAGGTTTAATTATAATTTTTGATGCGTGGCCACATACACCACACACCTTCTCTGTAAGTGTTTTTAGTGATCTACACCTGTATTTACCTCTGGCCACAATTCGAGTTAGCTAAAATGATGCATAGCAGACAGCTAGCACTTTGACACCTGCATTGCAGCTGTCTCTCAAATTGGCCATGCCCCGAATTATGTATAATTTTATGGCTTAATGGAATTTTAACTGATGGGTTGCACAAAAATGCTCTCTCCCCTACCCCACAGTTGTCATGAATATGAAGAGGTTGTACCAGGCTGCAAACATTTGTTTTTCTTCAAAACGTTTTTCTTAGACATTTTAGCATGGGGGTCAATGAGGATTGATTCACTTTTGGAGCCAGCTCCTAGTGGACATCTGAGGAACTGCATGTTTTGGCAATTTGGCGTTGGCTTCATTTTTCAGAACTGGGGGCTACCCTGTGATTAAGTGTGATAAATGAGCTATGAAAAAAGCATTTTTGCCTTTTGTTTTACAATATAAAAACACTGCCTATGGAGTGAAATTGCAGAATATGACACATTTTTTTCCCTTTCTTTTTTTCCCCTACAGTGGCCAAGGAAAATATTATTGGCATATTTATCCACTCAATACCTGATCAAGTGGCAATTTCATATGGCATTGGGTGTCATTTTAGAAATGATATCCTGTAGCCCAGCCCAGATGGGGAGTGTGGTGTGTGTGGGGTGTCGGTGTGTGTGTTTCCATGGTAAAAAAAAAACAAAACAGTAACTTTCATATTGCATCAAATCGGACAAAAATAAAAACTACTGTCTAAGCATGAGTACAACTCAACCCCTGAGAATTAGGCATGTACGGCTCTAATTGAGTTTTGCTGTATTGGTTGATTCAATTGATTCATTAACTGTAGCTGTTACAGAAGGTGAAAACTAACGATTTAGGAATGAACCTCCGACAGCAATATATTCTATACTTTAAGGGTTGTTTTTAATTAGAAACTATGATGGACAATCAACTATCATTCCCCCACACACATTACTAACCTTACTTGTTCTTGTCAATTTCAAAAAAGTGAAGTGAAGTCAAGTCAGGAGAATCCACCCATTTCTTTCCACAAATGCTACTCAAGTCCTGGTTTATTCCCTTGTTATTTCAAGACTGAACTACTGCAACTCACTCCGGACAGGTCTACCTCTGTCCACTTTTCTTCCTCTGTTGCTGATCCAGAATGCAGCTGCACGTCTCGTTTTCAACCTTTCCAAGTTCTCCCACACTACCCCACTTCTCTGCTCCTTCCACTGGTCCATGCCTACAAAGCCAAAAGTGGCGCAGCACCCACTTATCTCTCAGCTCTAATCACACCCCCAACACAACATGTTTCCTCCAATCCTCCAGCATTGCTACGCTGGTCCCACCATCTCTCAGAGATTGAAGAAGACATGCATCTACAGTAGACTGTGTTCTGTTCGCCACGTGGTGGAATGAACTTCCTCTAGATGTCTGTATCTTTAAATGATGAATAAAGACCCATATGTTTCTTTAATATTTGGGTGTTTGGTTGATGGTACTTAGAAACATAGTAAGCCAGTGTAAAGATCTATCCAATGACAGAAACCTCAAGCCACTTTGTAAGTCGCTCTGGATAAGAGCATCTGCCAAAAGCCTAAATGTAATTGATAGGCATTCAAGTCAAACTAGGGCATTTGATAATGAACAATTATGAGTAAAAACTGTGTTGGGGTTTCGATACATTATTAGTTTTAGGAGCAAGATGATAGAAAATGGCTGTCCTGATGGGGATTAATCCTATGTAATTTCAGAAAATCCTCAACAAAACAAAGTTCACAGTGTGGCGAAAGGGGACAGATTTAGTCAAGTTTAGATTGTATATTCATGTCAAAGGCATATAAGATTTACTTTGTCGGACTTAAGAACAAATCAGACTTACAAACATGCTTCCAGCATGGAACTCGTTCGTAAGTCACTTCCTGTATGACAAAGCCATGATCGATCTACCTGCTTCACTTCTGGTCTGGTGCTGGCCTCCCAGGAACTCCTTTAATTCCCCAAACATGTGGAAATGGATTAGAGTGTGAGGTCAGCACTGAACAGGCAAAGGTAATGTCCAAGTGTGGTTTGTGAATGATTGTAAACACAGTTCCCACAGACGGATGCATCTCTTCTGCAAGTTGATGACAAGTTAAGCCAAATTTCAAGGATGTGGAGTCTCATCACCATCCTGTGCTTGAAGTCTTCTGTAAATGTCCAATGGTTTTATGTCTTAATTTAGGAGAAATTTCAACACGTTCTGGTTTTTGACTTGAATGCGTCCCATACTAACCAATACCGTGAAAGTTACCCAATGATTATAAAAAGATAATAATAAGACTCTAAACTAGCAAGAAGTAATGCAATCATTTAAATGACATCAACTGCAATTGCCCCAAAGACCTGTAATGCATGTGTATGGCCATACGATAGATGAGATACGAGTTTATTTCTTATGAGCAAATGCCCTATAAATAACAATGAGGAGCTGTCAGTGTTTTATCTATTAACTTTCTTTCTGATTTCTCCCATTCAATAAGCGAGGGTTTACATTCTGTGTCTTAGGTCTCCGTCAGGAACTGGAAGATGAACTGTTGTATGTGAAAAAATGTTAAACCTAACGCATTTGTCATCTTTTCTTGACTGTCAAAACTGCCCTCATCCAGAAAATCTGACCAAATGTGACACAAAAGGCAGGACAGGCAAATTGAGTCAAAACAGCTGCATTTGTAGCTTAATTCAGTACGAAATGGAGAGCAGTAAATATACACCAACCAGCTATAATATTAAAAACACTGAGAGGTCAAGTGACTAACACTTGATTAGCTTATCATGATGGAATATGTCAATGGGTCAGATATATTGTTCAGCAAATGGACAGTTCTCAGTGTTGTGTTGGAAACAGGAAACATGGGCAAGGATATTGATCTGAGCAAGCTTAATAATCATCAAATTGACGATAATTAGCTAAGTCATATCATCTTCGAATTAGCATGTCATGTCAATGGGAGGCTCAATATATGCTCACAAGGCTCATTGAGGAAGGCTAGCCTGTTTGGTTGACTGCCACAGAAGACCTGGTGGAGTTCACATACAGATGAAGAAGGTGATAGAAATGATAGATTAATGAGAGTAAGTTGTCAAAAAAACACAGTACATCACAACTTGCTGCGTAAATGCAGAACAGCCAGAGTCCCCATGCTGAGCCCTGTCCACTAGTGAAAGCAATTACAATGGGCGCATGAACATGAGAGCTGGACATGGACTAATGGGATAAGGTGGCCTGGTCTTTTTTCTTTTGCATCATCTGAAAGGCTGTGTGTGTGCATCCCTTACTTGGGTAAGAGGAAGAAGGCAAGCCAACAGATGCAATGCGATGCTCTGCCTTGGGACCTGGCATTCTTGTGGCTGTTACTTTGACATGTACTGTACCACCTACCTAAACTGTGCCGCAGCCCAAGTGGCAAAAAGTATTCTTTAATAGCAGTGGCCTCTTTCAAGCAGAAATTGAGCCACGTCACACCTTACATGACTTTAATGTTCTACTGCTAAACTCTTGGCGGCAGATACCACAGCACACGTTCAAAGGGTCAGAACTGTTTGGGCAGCAGAAGGAGGATCTATGCAATATTAAGCCCCTGGCTTAAATGTGTAATGTGTAGATAATAAAACCCGGCCTCATTTAAAGTAATGAATTTAATGTTGAAATTAAGACTATTTGAATGGTCTTAGAAAGTATTCCTTCTGGAAAAATCACAGTGTCTGCTGTGCAACCATTGTCGAAGATGTCATAGTGGTGGTCATAGTAACTACATCAATAAATGATGTCAAAGACTTGTCAGATCTTTAAACTGCACATAACATGCTTCTGTTAAGTTATTGCCACTAAGTACTTTTAGAAGTCTTAGGAGACAGGTGGAGTTTTAGCTGAGAGATGGGGGCTCTTCACCAGACCAAAGCATCATAACTCAGTTTAAGTGTAGATGTGTAGGTGTGTATGTGTCTCACAAACCCTGCCATGCCCTCCATCTCACTCACTGGGTAAGAGGACATGAGAAGGCATAGAAACATTCGGATTTCCTCAACTTTTAAATAATTTCCTTTTTCCACCATTGGTTAAATTCATTGTTTTTATGAGGGTGGTTAGGTTTACATCACTGCCTATGTGGGATTTTGTCACTTTTATCTGGCAACATATATTGCCCACACTGGATACCATCATACTGTATGTGACTTCAGAATGGCAACTATCACAATCATGTACCATGACTCCTTTTCTCACTGACATTGGTATGTCTGAATGAAGCAGTGAAGCATTTCAAACTTGGGTACTGGCATAGGCAGTGTACAGCAAGGAACTGGAAAGCATGTAAGGACTGCAATGGTATAAGTGAATATAAATACATGTCCCAAACCCAGCTGCATTGCTATTGTTACATTTCAATGGTCCGTCAAATTAGGCCACTCACTCATACACTCATCGTCGATACCGCTTTATCCTATATAGTATTTTGAGGGGCCTGGATCCTATCCATTCATATACTACGGGTAATTTGGAGACACCAATTAGCCTAATCTGCATGTCTTTGGACTTGGAAAGGAAACTGGAGTACCTGGAGGAAACCCACCAAGCACAGGGAGAACAACTCGGGAATCGAACCCTTGCTAACCACTATGCCAACGTGCCACCCAAACAAACAAGTTGTATTTATATACATATTTACAGAGCATTAGAAATCCTAATGCTTTATCCTTCCCATCCAGATTAATTCAATCATTTATTAGGAAAAATATTTTTTTTATGTAATATCATAATATTGAGTTCATGCGACTCTTGTTTGGCAAAGGGGCCAGCTGGGGGATTTTGACATCCTGTAGCATCAAACAGCACAGCTGAGCACTTGAGCTTTGCTGAAGGAGGTGTTGCATTAATGAAGAGGAGTGTTGAGAGGACACAAGGAGGGCAGGTTTCCTTGGATCAGGTCCATTTGTGCTGAAGATTCAGTCCCATTATGCAGCTGGGGCTTGGCATTTTGGCATCAGTTGTGGACACAACCTGACTCGAATTCCAAACGCTCTGGCACGCAGGCAGAAAAAGACAACAAGTAGTGAAAACATGCACCTTCAGTGTCAGAAACCCTGGGCATAATGAGACTGGGTGTCTGGGATTTTACTGTGAAGTGCACCCGTATTGTCTGTTTCTAATGAGGAGCCAATACCACAAGAATCACTAGATATTAAGGTGTGGGATTTGACAAGGGGCACTTGGGTAACCGCTTAATGATGCCATATATCATTTTTATTTTTTTATTTTATTTTTTTAGGGAAGCCACTGATTTACAGAAGGTGGATTTGATCATGGAAGATTTTCATTGGGATTACATCATTTTTATTGCTTATTTTGAAATTAATTATACAACAGTGTCTCCTCAGGAGAAGTCTGAGCTACTGAACAGTTCTTTTTAACAGTAAAGTCTTGTGCTAAATGTGAGATCGGAGTTGTGATCAGAAGCTTATAAGTTTAAATCGGGCAAGCTACCAGAGCTGGATCTTTAACCCAACTGCTCAAAGTACAAAGTGGAATAAATGAAGTCACTCTGGATAAAAGCATCTGCCAAATAACAACTGTAAATTATACAAAATAAGGTCTGATTTCCTTGATAATGGTTATATAAAGTGTTACCAACTAACAAAAATGTACAATGCATAATAGAGAGAGCTCTATAGTCTGATGCATTTGCATGAATAATAAAAAATATATTGGTCTTATATTGGGCTTATCTGTTATAACATGATTATCACAGAACATCATGTTGCCATAAATGTCACAAAATGTTCATTTGCCCTCAGACCTGTTCCTGAGAAATGTAAATAATTTGGTAAATCTTGGATGTTGAAGTGTCTTTTAAAAAATTTGATTTATTTATTTATTTATTTATTTATTTGTTTACATTTTATCATCTTAAAAGTGGGCGTGTCTGTGTTTTACATGTGGGCGTTGCACAAGACCACGTGTTGAGGATGCGTGGATTGCGCACGGTCATACTGGCGCGCTAGAGATTGTACGGTAGTTCGCGTTGACCAAAACACACGTTTCGGGGAAAAAAATAAATCAGCAAACACAGACATTCGCATTTGGATGGGATTAGATTTCTCAGAGGACCGGCAAGTTTGCTGAAAAACAGTAGGTAATTTGCTCTGGAATTTTTACAGAGGTCGTATGAGAAAAAGACAGAAATGGCAGATTCGGATGAGATTAAAATCACAAACTACCTCTGTGGAACAGAAATTTCTCTGTAAAGAATTAATGTAATGCACTTTTTTCTTTTATTATTACGCTTATTTTTCACTTAATATGTGTAAAAGTACAGAAGAGGTTTAGGACCAACAGAAAAATGTATTTTAGTTCTGACTTTAACCTCAGATGTTTTCATCTGAGAAAAAATAGTCAGAACTCAAATACTGTAAATGGTTTATAGTGGCTCTCATCCTCTTCCGTATCAAAGGGCAAACTTCGAATGATCAAACCATTAGTCTAATAAATCTGTTTCAGTGCAGATCACTTCATCAGTCTGAGAGAGTGTTAATTAGTGTTAATGATGAATTCTGGGACTTCATCAAAAAAACTAAATGCCTTCTCAGTTTTTCTTATTTTGTTCTTATTTTTATATATATTTTGTGTGTGTGTGTGTACATAAATGTATCCATCTAGTATCCATCTAGGTGGTGTAATGGTTAGCATTGTTGCCTTGAAACTCCAGGGTCCAGGTTAGATTCCAGGTCAGGTTCGATTCCTGTCTCTGTGTGCGTGGGCATGTTCTCCCCATGCTTGGTGGGTTTCCTCCTGGTACACCAGTTTCCTCCTACAGTCCAAAGACATGCAGATTAGGCTAATTGGCATTCCCAAATTGCCCATAGTCTGTGAATGAGTGTGTGAGTGTGTTTGCCCTTCAATGGATTGGCATCCTGTACAGGGTGTAGCCCATCTCCTGGGGTAGGCTCCAGGTCCCCTGTGATACAGAATTAAGCGGTATAGACAATGAGTGAGTGAATGTATCCATCTGAGCATTATCATAGGCAAGCTGTCCTGTTGCCTAATCAGCCCATTTATAAACTACTCCAGTATATACTTCAGTGGTGTTGAATTTCTTGTTGAAATCTTTCATTTGGCCTGGTGACGTTGATTAATTTATTATAGCAGCATTTTGTGCAGTAATGCTGGCTGTATTTCAAATGACCTTTTTATGTTAATGTGTTTTTTCAAATTCAGACATCTTACAGCTCCTGGAAAGTTTGGGGAGTCTTATGGATCATAACAGGAGCTCCCTGATACCCCTATCTCAACTATGCGGAAGTGGTCGCGAAAGAAGAGAAATTGGGGTATTTGGGGAGGCCATCACGGTGTCCTCGGTGTCATTACGTATAGATCCGGTGTCATTGCGGTTAACTGCTGTGTTTTTGCGGTTAAGTTTCGGTTTCATTTCGGAAGCACTACGGCACTAGCGGAAGTCTCACGAAAAGATCATGGCGCATACGGGAGAAATACGTTTAGTACGTAAACGATGCCGTACATACGTTCTTATTATAGTTCCCGAGTGCGGAAATCGCAGACTGGTTCACCACATTTCACCATGTGAAAATGTACAATATAAACGGTCTCTCCTCTGCATCTTTTCATTCATTTATTACATTCCTATAGACAAGATGCCTTTCCTTGAGGAACAAACACTACTCACCACATCATCTATGAAGCTGCTGGGTCTGGCTGCAGAAGGTTTCCTCATCAGAAGAGGAAGAAGAAAAAAGTTGGCAAGACAACAAACTGCTGCAGAAAAAAGGAGAATGAGAAGACAGAAGAGATATTGGGTGAGACAGTGGCTGCAGAGAAGGACATTGTATGGACAGTATGACAAAGTGATGGCTGAACTAACTACGGAGGATCAATCAAGCTTCAGAAACTTTCTCAGGATGGAGCCAGATATCTTTAGAGAACTCACACAACATGTGGGCCCCAGGATCCAAAAGCAAGACACTTTCTTCAGGAAATCTTTGGAACCAGGACTGAAGCTTGAAGTGACACTGCAAAAATATTTGGCTACTGGGAATAGTTACATGTCCCTTCAATACTCCTTCAGAGTTGCAGCCAATTAAATTTGTCATTTCATACCTGACGTTTGCCAAGCCATCATTGATGAATACTCAGCGGAGGTCATGACGTGCCCCATCACACCTGAAGCCTGGAAAGAGGTTGCTGAAGTTTTCAAGACAAGGTGGAACTTCCCTCACTGTGTAGGAGCTATTGGTGGCAAACACATAGCTATCAGGAAACCAAATCAAAGTGGATCTTACTACTACAACTACAAAGGCTTCTTTTCCATAGTTCTGCTTGCAGTATTTGATGGAAACTACAAGTTCCTTCATGTCGAGCTGGTTCAGATGCAGGGATCCTCAATGACATCCACTTAAAAGAAGCACTGGAAAATGGAAAATGGAAGAATTAGATCACCACCATCTGATCCCCTACCAAATGACAATGAGCCCATTGGTTACTTCCTTGTTGGTGACAATGCTTTTGCACTGAAGACCTGGCTGATGAAGCCACTGCCCTTCAGAAACATGACCATGGATCAAGGAATATTCAATTACAGACTGTCCAGAGCCAGGGGGGTTGTTGAGAACACCTTTGGCATTTTGGCTTCATGATTCAGATGTCTCCTAACTACAATGCCACAGCAACCAGAAAGGGTTGCCACCGTTGCCTTGGCTTGTTGTCTCCTGCACAATTTGCTTAGATTGCGGAATCCACATGGAGAACTTCCAGTGGACCAGGAAAATCCAGAAACATATGATGCCAGGAAGTTGGAGAGAGACTGTAAATCTTCTTCCTGACATGGCAGAAGTCTACAGAGGAAACACCAACAGGGCAGCAAAGATGCAAAGACAATACCTCATAAAGTATGTGAACGCAGAAGCCGGAAGTGTTCCTTGGCAGCAAGATAAAATTTAATCTCTCCTCCATCTCAAAGAACTCAAGCTCTTTTAAGAGCTCACCACAATTTCCCAAAAGAGCAAACCAATATTGGTAGTCACAAAAAAATGAAAGCTGGTTGGTATTGTATTCCAAATGTCATCAACTAAACTAAACTAACCAAACTGCTACTCTTAATTTGAAACGTTTTTATTTCATTTTCATCTTGCCATATATCCTTCTTCATTGCACTCAGTGTCTATAACCCGTTTGTATATAACCCTTTTTGTTTACAGTTACATATGCATACAGCATACATATGCAACCTACTGTATTGACTATAAGTATATAAATCTTCACACAGCAAAATCATTGCACTCTGTACATAACTCTTCCTCTGTATATAATACCTTCCAATTGCACTATAATTAATTTGCTCATTTGCACTCATCTATTACCTCCTCACTGTATAATGTTTACATATGCAAACTTCTTTAGCATGGTATACAATACCTTCCTTACTGCACCACCTGTAATCATTTTGCTCATTTGCACCTATTGTAACTAATCTACCTCTCTATATACTATATACTTTCTATTTATATATGCAAACTATTCTGCATTGACGAGGAGGTTTTTATGAATGAGATGCAAACACCGTACACCATAATCCATACATAGGCACCATAACGACAACGCAGACAATCCGCCATTGTTGTGATTCTTCTATTGCCCATAGTGAATCAAATGAATGTAAAAGACACCGAGGTAAGCATCATTCATCCTTTAGTATAATAGCTAATGTTATTTAAACTACCTATTTTGTGCTGCTACGGTTTGTTTATACACTTGCATAAATGAGACCTAGAATATCAACAGTTATTCACACGAGTCCTAAAAGTAGATACAAAGAATACTTATATAAAGTTATTTTTAAATGAAATTGTATTGCTTGTTTTTTTTTTTTTTTTTTTTTTTTTAACCCCAACTGCTTGGATTCCATTTCTGTCAATCCTAAGCTGCCTTGGATAAAAGCATCATTTAGATAAATAAACATAACTGTGATCCTTGCACAGAGAAAATCATGATGCATGATGCAAACAACGCTCCAAACGCTGCAAGGTAAAGACCTTCCTGCATCTATACATTAGCCTAAACGAAGTCAGAAATCTTTCACTGATGGAATGTAAATGAGTCCCTTAGTGCGTCCCTGCATAATCCATCTACAAAAAACCTGCACATCTCTCATTATTCTCTCTGTCACACTCTCTTGATCCCTCCTCTTACTATGTCATGTAAGAAAGGATAGAAATCAAACATGTTTTCAACCTGGCTCACTCTAAAGATCGTGACAAAAGTGACACTTGACTTAATGGTGAAATGTTTTAACATCTGTAGCTGAATATTAATTTCCAGGTGTCTTGGATGAAGCTCAGAGAGCAGGCACACAGAGTGACAGAGACACTCCTGGCTGTCGTTTTCTCATCTCTCGTTCCCAAAATAATTAAGAGCAAGTAAAAGTTGAACAATGAACTGATGAGAAAGCAAACCAACAAGGTGAAACGACAGTCTTTGGTAGTGAGCTTGAATTTTTACACAAATGCATATTGATTAAGGACACTGTTCATGTGAGCAGAATGGGTGATCTGTGATGTCACGTCCTGCCCAGTCTCCTATGGCACACAGTGAAAACTAGCTCAAAGGATGTGCCAGACGGTGCATGTAATGACATAACATGGGTGATTTGTTTAAGCAAATCACAAATGCTGGTTTTTTTTTTTTTTTTTTTTTTTTTGTGAGGTTCTTTTTTTCAATGATAACAATCTGGGATCATCATTTTGGATCATAGAAATCACTTAAAACAACTTCCTCAATTGGTGTCAAACTTTTCAGGTGAAAGTAGACAATGCACGTTATAGGGTCACTAGAATTCACCAAATGATGCCATGGACTAAATTTTTCTTTCACTGAAATTCTCACGATTATTTGATTAAAGGACACCATATACTAGAAAAGAATACTAAAGCACAAATGCCTTGTGTAGAAATGTCTTTAAAATATTATTTTAATTAAGAACCAAAACAGAAAGAAGTGGTGGTAAATATTTGGAAAATGCCCCTGAAGGAAATGGTTAGCGGTTGGGTATAGCTTTTCAATGATTGTAAATATACAGTACACAAAATGAGAGTTGAAAAACAATGTTAGAAGAAGACAGGATGGGACAACGTAATGATTATCAGTGATTGGTTGTTGCAAACTGATGATCAATGATTGGGCATTATATAGTGTTCAGTGATTCGACTTTGGGAACAATGATATTCATTGCTTGGTCATTGGGAACAATGGTGAACATTTTTTTTTGTGAGTGTATGAATATTGTGTATGAATAGTGATGAACAATTATTTTGTGGGGAGCAATGGTTATCAGTGTTTGGGCACTTAAATACTCTAGTGATCAGTGACTAATCATGGGCAACAATGGTGAATTAGTTGGTATCAATGATTGGCTGGTGGGAACAGTGGTGATCAGTGATTGGTCTTCAGGAACGAGGTGATCAGTGCTATGTCAGTGGGACCAAATGGGTCAACAACTGGCAGGTGGAAAAAATGTGGATCAACAAATGACACTAGTAATCAGTGGTTGGTCACTGGCAACAATGGTCATCTGTGACTGGTCACTAGCAACAATAATGATCAGCGGTTGGTCACTATCAACAATCGTGATCCGTGGTTTGTCACTATCAACAATGGTGATCTGTGGTTGGTCACTGGCAACAAAGGTGATCCGTAGTTGGTCACTGGCAACAACGGTGATCTGGCAACAATAGTTATCAGTAGCTGGTCACTGACAACAATAATGATCAGTGGTTGGTCAATGGCAATAGTGGTGATCGGTGGCTGGTCAGTGGCAACAATGGAGATCAGTGGTTGGTCACTGGCAACTATGGTGGTCAGTGGTTGATGGGAAATAATAATAATGATTGCTTTTAGATATTTTTTTGGAGATGAATGATTGACCTTTAGGAAACAAGGTTGACTAATAATTGTTAATAACTAATAACACACCAGTGATGAGTTAAGTGAAGCAGTCATATGACCAGCAGCTGAGATGTGAACCAGACAGTGCAAGCCAGTCACTAACATCTGCTTGCAAAGTTTCCACAAAAAGCTCTTCTCCATCAGCTTTAACCAACTTTTGTGATTTACATTTATGCCTGAGAGAAAGTGGGAATTGCCAGGAACCAGGACATGGGTGTTTTAATAGACTCTGGCTCAAGTTGTGGCATTTAAAATCTCAGTATGCTTAATGGCTGTTTAGCATTCAGTAACCACCATGGATAAGCGTAAGATTAGGATTCTCTATCAGTGGCTTAAGCTAAACTCTGTCTCTGGGGTTTAATATGTAGATTAGACTGAGCAAGGAAAAATTAGTGAGGGTCATGCTGGTTGGCTTTGACTTTCATTACATTCAGCACAATGTGCTGCTGTTTTTATAGGATTAGAATTTGCATCATGCCCACGTCCAGATACCAGGATAACAGACACCACCATTTTCTTTTTTTTTTTTATTGCTGATTAACCAAAAAAAGCAAGTCTATCTACAGAATCTGCACAATACTAAATCTTATAACCACAAACTAGCATATAGGTTGCGTTTACTTTGGTGTAGATGCTATGTTTTCTGTCAATTTGTAGTCTTTTTTTTTTTTTTTTTGGTTCTGACCTTTACTTACCTTAGACATATGGATTTGCGACTATAGATTCTGGCCATGTTTTCTGTCTCAGCCTACACTTCCAATTGACTTTGCTTCCCATGTGTTCTGTCTCCCCTCAGTGCATCAGGTTCTTAAACCTTCCAGCATTGTTTTAAAAAAGAAAGAAATCGACTTTTAAGTATGGTTTCCGTGGATGTACACTGGCAAACCACATACTGTGTATACTTTAATTTACAGATAAAATGACCCATATATTGAGTGCAATTACACAAGTAGCAGATTAGCTAGTTCTAAACAGGATTACTGGAATACTACTACTACTATTTGAATTTGATTTACTACTACTACTACTACTTGCTATGTATATCCTGTTTGACTACATTTACTTCGAACGTCAGTGTACCACAGCATGCTTGCTAAAGGGGATTTGCTGTATAGCTCTTGGTTTCCTAAACTATTGCAGTTTAAGAACCTTTTCCTCATGGGGATTTTTTAAAGTGTGCATAGTGTTCCCAGTGGTGCTGTTCATGGCCACATGTTTCCTGCATCTTAACTATTCCCTTTAAAACTGCCAAGTTTATGCATGCTTTCTAGATAATAAAAAAAAAAAAAAAAGCAAATGCTTGCAATATCAAGTATGCTTTTATAAGACAAATATCTTTAAGGAAACACTGGAAAAAACATACAGTATTTTGTCAAGCTTCTGATAAATACTACAGCCTGCACTTTGTTATACAGTATGTCGCTTAATAGTTATTTTGTTATTACAGGTCAGAGTAGAATGTGAGAGAAGGGCCCTGTATAATAAGCACTTATACACATTTTTTAAATTTTAGTTCATTATTATGCAGGATTTCACCAAGCAAGCAGAATGAGAAAGAACAAAAATAAAATGTCTACTTTGTTACAGTTGTGCATGTCCAATGTTAATATACAGTAAATAAAATGAATTTGCCTTTAATTAGAATTAACAAAAACATTGGTATGGTAAGATGACAAGAGAAAAATGTATGGCAATGTACAGAAGGCTGTTTTCTCATTTGAGAGTATATATATATATATATATATATATATATATATATATATATATATATATATATATATATATATATATATATATATTTATTTATTTATTTTTTTTTTGGTATTTTGTATATCTAGTGAACGTTGATTTCCATTCTCAATACTGGGAAATGTTCAGATGATCACTCTCTGATCCTTTCGAAACCAGTCATCTGAATATCATTTATACTGAACACTGACGTGATCTGCATAAAGTAGTGATGTTATCCACTCAGAACACACATGGACCTGAGGCTGCTGGAATTTTGTTCAAATGGAACTGTTCAATCTAAAATAATCCCAGTATCTCTCGTTGATGTGACTCTAGTATTCATATCATGTGTGAAAATGCACCTTAATAATCACACAGTGTGTGTCATCTGTCTTCTATTAAATAAATCTTTACAAGCTTATGTTGAATAAGACCAGAAATGATGTACTGGCAAACAATCTTACCCAGCTATCTCAGTAATTCATATAAAAAGGACAGACTTCAATGTGTATGTAGTGATCCATTCATAACTTTATCAAACCTCGATACCTGCCACATTTTTTTTTGTTGTTGTTGTTGCTGATATTCTTTCTAGTTTTATACACATTTGCAGTCCAGCCTTTCATTCGTTCTACTGTAACAGTCTGCATTTGAACAGTGTTGCAGACAACTGGGCATTGCAGCTTTGATAGAAATGCTAAAGTAGGAGTGACAAAGGTCATATGGAAAGTAAGGACATGTCCTGTGCTGCCTGCTAATCAGGCATTGTTTTAGATGTCACTTTTGCTCCATCTCTGGTGTGCCTCATACACCTCCCTACATTGCATTGGTTTACCACATTTCTTGATTTTTTTTTTCCTATTTCTTGTGCAGCTTTGACCTCACGTCTTCCTCTATGCATCTGTTTAGCATGGTTTTGAATCCTTGCTCTTTGGAATGCAACATGCAATTTTGTCACCTTATTTTTACATTGTTATTCATAAAGCTGCTTATATGATGCAGGTTTTCTACACAAAGCTGTAAGATCCCCCTACTCTCTCCCATCTATAAGTCATCCTTTATTTTGCACTAAAAACATAATGCTTTTTTCAAATTACAGTCCTACCTGGATTTTGGAATTATACTTCTGTTTACCTTTCTGGGTGGCGCGGTGGTGTAGTGGTTAGCACCTGCAGGGTCCGGGTTCGATTCCCGGCCAGGTTGATTGTGCGCATGGAGCTTACATGTTTTCCCTTTGCTTGGTGGGTTTCATCCGGGTACTCCGGTTTCCTCCCATGGTCCAAAGACCTGCAGATGAGGCTAATTGGTGTTCCCAATTTTCCCGTAGTGTGTTAGTGTATGTGTATGACCTGCCTTGAATTTGCACCCTCTCCAGGGTGTATCCGCCTTGTGCTCTAAGTCTTCTGGAAGAGGCACCAGGCCCCCCGTGACCCTGAATACAGGATAAAGTGGTATAGACAATAAATGAGTAAGTGTACGTTTAATATTCTGCAACCCTTGGATATTACAGAATCTCTACGCTTTATTTGGAATAAATAAAGTTTGGTACAGGTTTTCACTAAATGACAATAGTCATTGAAATCACAAATGTCAAAATAATATGTGAAAATTGTTTGGGTTATATCAGTGTAACTTTTGTGTGACCAACAAATATGAAATTTACTATCGATCATATAGTCATTGCTTGTATTCGTGTATTGTTGCATGGTAGCTTAGTTGTTAGCACTGTCGCCTTGCACATTCCTGCCTCAGGATCTATGTGCATGGGGTTTGCATATTCTCCCCGTGCTCAGTGAGTTTCCTCCAGGTACTCTGCTTCCTGTCATAGTCCAAAGACATGCAGATTAGGCTAATTATTGCTCCCAAATTGCCTGTAATGTGTAAATGCATGAGTGAATGTTGACTGGAGATCCCACCACGGAATAAATACAAAGGTAATCACCACTGGCCTCCATGTGTCCAGTTGGACAACAGAGGATCTTAGAGGGATGGATGGTATTTGTGTATAATTATGATTTGATTGTGTTTTTTTGTTGTTGTTTTTTTTTTGTACCAATTTGCTGGCAACAAATTGTAACAAGGAAACAATTAGTTTTATTGCACATAAAGCCTTGTTGAAAATCATGAGAAACATTTAAAAAACAATCGAACATTTCAGTTTACAATAAAGCATCAACCGTTTCCTCGACCAGTTTTATGCGCCGTATAACATCCATCTGTGCATATTGCCTGACTGCATATACATCTGTGGTCCCATAAAGTTATAACATAGATCGGAAATGCTGATTAGAAAAAAGGACGCAGCAGCCAAAATCCATTCAATGACTTTAGTTCACTAGCGGCAGCTGTTATTTTGCCCAGCTGGTAGTTTTACTTCACTAATCATGTGACAGAAAGATGCTATGCTATTTGTTTTTCAAGATGCGTCATGTTTTGCTATGCAATGCAGCTGTTCTGTGTTGCATTAGTGGAAAGTTCACGACGTATTTTAAAAGAAGTGTTTATAGCGGATTATGAATTAAAGGTTTTATAGACAGTGATGTTCGCCAGAGGAAAATAATTTGCCAGAATGAGTAAAGTCTGAACATGGGGTTTTTCACTTTTTGCAGTTAAAGTGCTCATATGATAATGTGTTCAAACGTATAAACAGATAAGAGGACGTAATTTAATTTAGAACTTATTTAAATTCATAAATTCTTTTTAAATTCTAAAAGTATAATATAATTGTAAATGGTTACATGGACGTTTGGTTGAGATTACATCATTGTGTTAGGTTCAAAGTTGCACTGGATGTGGTATATAAAGACAAATGCTGCCACAATGACTGATTACATATAATCTAAAGGGAGAATAAATATATTGTAGCTTGCACAGTGTCTGAAATTTACAATCATTTTGAAATCATGATTTTTTTCAGATCTTATTTTTTTTTCTTTACATGTGATTGCTTCAATATGTCCCCTGTAGGTGCCATTTTCTCTCGACTCAGCTGACTTAATCAGGCTCTGCTTTTGCTCTAAGCAATTCCTGTTTGTCCTTTATGGATTTAAGACTTGAATGCACACTTTCACCATACTCAATTCTATAGTATGCAAATCCCTGCAGATGCAAGCTCCTTTTGGCCCATGCTACTTTTATGTGTCCAAGTTGGCCTCTCAGTCGGCATGATGTGGTGGTTTGAGCTTCCAACATCAACAAAATCCCTCAAGATTAATTCCAACCTTAATAAAAACAGGAAAGAGACGGAACGCACAGCTGAATGCTCTCCCTGATGTCCCTGCATCCCACTGGTGGGGATGGGGGTGGGGGGTAGGGGGGGGGGGGGGGGGGGGAGTATGATAGAGAAAAGCCAGCGATAGCAGATTTCCATCATGTAGGGCATCAATCAGTTTGTGCCAGAGGAGTTCAGAAGCTGAAAGAGCCACCAGATGGTGGTGGGGAATGTGAGAATTAATTAAGCCCTCCAACTGAAAAGTCTCTAATTGATCATCTGACATTTCTGCTCCAGAGATAGGGTCCTCCGAGTGCAGTGATGTGTCAATTGCAGTTGATGCATAGAATCATCTCAATTAATTATAATTTGTTTGTGTAAGTGAGAAATGATGTCATTACCGTCTTCACTGATATCACTTTACTTCACTCAGTCTTGCAACTGGTTAGAAACGATATATTTTATATTTTTATAGTTAATCTCTTGAAATGGGATGCAGATCCACCATGACTCTGACCAGAATAAAGTGGTTAGTGAAGCCGTATAGACAAATTTTTACCCCTAGCTCCCATTTTTGGCATGTGGGTATTTCTCTTTTATTAAGCTGTCATCAAACAGTTCATTCCAGAAGTTGATCAGACGTGGACTCATTTTGACAGACAGGGTCTTAAACTTTTTGTCATAGTCTATTACCACCGGTCATTTTAATTTTCGTTTTTTTTTTTTTTTTTAATGATAAAGCATATTTATTAACATTTAATTTTCATTTTCATTTAATCATTTTAGCATAATTAATATACAGCTTTTATATAAGGCACTTATAATCGCAAGGAGAGAAAAGATGACATTCAACTCTGCAAATATAATATATATATATATATATATATATTTTGTTGTTTATTATTTGTTCTTTTCCTATTGATTATTGAATTATTATTATACACTTAACTTGGCATCATGGTGGCTTAGTGGTTAGCACCTCCGGGGTCCGACTTTGATTCCTGCCTTTGTGTGTGTGGAGTTTGCATGTTCTCCCTGTGCTTAGTGGGTTTCCTCCTTGTACTCTGGTTTCCTTCCACAGTCCAAAGACATGCAGATTGGGCTAATTGGCGTTCTCAAAATTGCCCATGGTGTGTGTGAATGAGTGTGTGAGTGTGTGTGTGTGCCCTGCAATGGATTGGCACCTTGTCCAGGGTGTACCCCGCCTTGTGCCCTAACTATACAGAGTATTCTAGAAGCAAATGCGAGGCCATCTGTCCGACACATAAAACTTACACGAAATTGGACCATGCAACAGGACAATGATCTGAAGCTCACATCAGTAAATCTACATCCGGAAGGCTGAAAAATAAAAGAATCAAGGTTTTGGAGTCCAGACCTTAACCCAACTTAAATGCTGGACCCTAAAAGACCTGTGCATAAGCAAATGGCTAAAAACCTTAATGAACTGAAGCAATGTTGTGGGCCAAAATTCCTCCCCAGGATGTGAGAGATGATAAAGGGAAACAGGAAGTGATTGCTGGAAGTTATTGCTGCTAAACGTGGATCATTGAATCATCCTTTTTGGCTTCATTTTTGTTTAAATAAATAATTTAGCCCTCCACCAATAAATTGATATTACCACTGCCATTGACTTGTGGAAAGGGCTTTTTAAAATAATAATTTGTAAGGTTTTATTGTACATTTTATATGATTCACCTGTTTAATTGAACAGTCGACTTGTGAATTGATGGATAATGTCAAAGCAACCTATCAGAAAGTATTACCAGTATGTCAGAAAATGCTACTTCCAATAAAATTGTATTATATTTTTTTGCAGCCTTACCACCATTCAAAACTACAGGTAGAAAGTTTTGATAAAGTAGCACAGACTGGTGTAACCATACATTTTGACTTCCAGAAGGAAATTTGCTGAATACCGTTAGTGATATACGTAGCGTACCAAAGTGATGAGTAAAGACATTGTGTCATGCATGTGAGATGAAAGACATGACTAGACAATAGCTAATTAATATACACACTTAACACAAACCGGACAGGGATGTGATTACTTAAAAATCACCTTCAGAGCTGTAATCTGTCAAAATGATGGATGACCCTCAAAATTTTCCTTCCTTTTTGAAACAAAAGTAGATACTATTTAATTAACCTGATCATTCATTGTGTGTCACTTGCTTCTTTTTACAATGGGAACCATGTTTTTTAATCACATAGGCTTCATTTCGGTGACTAGCAATGTTACCTCACAGCTTTTATTTCTCAATGCTTCTTCATTTGGCTTTAACACAGTTTATTGCCTGGAAGCAGTTCATCCTTTAATTGACTGTAAGAAAGGAGGGCCTTGTAGGCTTTGTGAACAATTGACAGTAATTAGATTCCATTAACTACTGGCACCGTAGTCTGAGAACGTACCCACATGGCCATTGCATACACACACACACACACACACACACACACACACACACACACACACACACACACACACTGCACTCAGTCAGCACCTATGCTCTAGAAATGTCATCTACTTATCACTGAATCCACAACTTGCGTCAGGGACAATGTTTGCTTATTATGTACGATGCTCTGGAAATTAATATAGCATATAACTGCATACGTGATATTCAATTCACTTTCCTTTAACTGATAGAGCACTTTTAATAATGGACATCCTATTTTACAGCAATGGCCGATTTAAGAGATTTGGATCCTTAATGAGCAAGAGCGAGGATTAGGGTTAGGAAACAGGGGTATCCATGTAAATAGCAAGTCCTTGTAAACAAGCTTTTGGAAAATGCAAATGTGAGACTAAAACTAAAATGTGAGTCACAAATATTTAGACTTTTTATTGAATTAATTAATTAATTATTAATATTAATTATTTATTCATTCGTTTGTTTAGTACAGATTCACTATTTACAACTGAATAGAATTCTCAAAATGAGAAAATAAGATTAAAACACAAAACATATGACATGCCAGCAGAAAAAAACATCACATTCTTCTAACAATTTGTCAACTCACTACAAATTGTTCTGGTATAAGTTGAAGTATGCCTTTAGAAATGAAATATGCATTAATTACACTTAATAAAAGCAAAATTGGTATGCAAAGTCTGACTGACAAGGTCTCTTGTTTTTTTCAAAGCAACTGCATGTAACACAAGAAAGAAAGAAAAAAAGACAGCAAAACATAAATAGGCAGACCAGAACAATAGCAGGATTAGTCACATTTCATACAAAAGTGTTTTTGTGTTTTCTCAGATAGAGTTCAGTGAAAAATCTGACTCAACACCTTTTTTGTCACTCAATTGAAACAAGCTTCTTAAAAAGAAGAAGAAGAAAAAATATAAAAAAAATGTATATATATATATATATATATATATATATATATATATATATATATATATATATATTATTTTTTAATATTTTTTTGTCAGGCTGAAGAGAATTCTCCTCACTTTGATCACCCTAGGTTACCCTTCCTTTATTCTGCAGTCACGATAAAAGAAGGAACAAAATGTTGAAATGAGAAAAAAAAAAGTTGACATTGTTGAGGTGTGGGCAAAAATATAAAAAAAAAAAGAAAAGAAAAAGCCAATTGGATGTCAAATTCCATACAAAGAAGATAAACATTATAATATCTCTTCCTGGGAGACATGCAACTTTCAGATCGCGCACTCATTCACACACCATGGGTAATTTTGGAACACCAATTAGCCTAATCTGCATGTCTATGGACTGGAGGAGGAAACTCAAAAAGCATGGGGAGGCCATGCACACAGAGGCGGGGAACAAACCAGGCAACCAGGACCAACGTGCTGCCCAAGGTGATTCAGTTTGCCTTAATCTTAACATCTCTTTCCCTTATCACATTATGTTTTATTTTGTTAAACAACACTTTTATTTGGTCTATTATTTACAGTACATTGGACTTTATTGTGTGTCCAGGATACATGTTGATGTGCATGAGTGTATATAGAGTACAGACCAAAAGTTTGGACACACCTTCCCATTCAAAGAGTTTGAATTTGTACTATGGCAAGAAAAAAAGCAGCTGTGGCCATCATTACTTTAAGAAATGAAGGTCAGTCAGTCCGAACAATTGGGAAAACTTTGAAAGTGTCCCCAAGTGCAGTCACAAAAACCATCAAGCGCTATAAAGAAATTGGCTCACATGCGGACTGCCCCAGGAAAGGAAGACCAAGAGTCACCTCTGCTGCGGAGGATAAGTTCATCCGAGTCACCAGCCTCAGAAATCTCACGTTAACAGCGGCTCAGATCAGAGAGCAGGTCAATGCCACACAGAGTTCTAGCAGCAGACACATCTCTAGAACAACTGTTAAGAGGAGACTGTGTGAATCAGGCCTTCATGGTAGAAGATCTGCTAGGAAACCACTGCTAAGGACAGGCAACAAGCAGAAGAGACTTGTTTGGACTAAAGAACACAATAAAGAACACAATAAAGAAAACTCTTTGAATGAGAAGGTGTGTCCAAACTTTTGGTCTGTATTGTATATATTTAAATAAATGTGTCGCACTCTCAGCTCTCTCACCCTGTTCAAAGACCGCTTCCGCCTTTTAAACTTTTCGTTCCCATGCTGTCATGCTCTTCACCACATGGGTTTCTTTTCCCACACTGTCATGTCACCTCCCACGCCCCCGGAGAACCCCACCTGCACCAGATTATTCTGTCAGGAGACGTGTTTCTTATGCTGAAGCGATGGATCCAAATGCAGGTGCAGATGCAGGGTGTGGATTCTTTTTGATTGTTGGCCGAAAGTGGAGCGCTCAGGTAGAAATCTCATCTGATGCTGATTTCTCTCTGATTATAAGGAAGCGCAGCACACTGTCTCTTCACCAGATTATTGAGTGCCCTAACCCAATTCTCTTGCATTTATTTTGATTGTATTTCGCATTGCCAAGTTTATCTCATTTCTCGTTTCTTCTTTTGCCTCATGACTTGAATTTGTTTGCTTCGCTGACGGATTTTCGCTCACGCTTTCCCGACAACGACTCTGTTTAAACCTACACTGATGGATTTCACGACTCGGATCAATCGTTCGCGCTCCCTCAACTGCGGCTCATCTTCACGTCTCGGCACTGACACTACTTTTACTGATCTCATGGCTTTGACCCAATATTTGCGCTCTTTCGACTACGTCTCATCTTCACGTTTCGGCACTGACACAACGTTTACAGATTTCACAGCTTGTGACCCAACGCTTGCGCTCTCTCGACCAAGGCTTTTCTTCACTGTTCTATAAAGACGCCATGCTGATGGATTTGACAACTCTGACCCCACGCTCTCACTTCCTCGATCATGACTGAGCTCCACATTCTTGGCACGGCTCCAATGCTGATGGATTTCACGGCTCCGATTTCACACACCTGCTTTAACAACCACGATTCTACCTGAGCGCTCTCTCGGCCAATGATCAAAAAGAATCCACGCCCTGCATTGACACCTGCGCCTGGATCCATCTCTTCAGCCTAAGAACCATGCCTCCTGACAGAATAATCTGGCCACCACTATGGATCCAGCAGGATTGGACAGGATGAGACAGGCACTGGAGAATCAAGGCGCCCTCCTTGGAAAGCACCAGGAGGGATGCTCATCACTGCCAGGTAATTTCATGGGAGCGTCCCTCTGACCTCCATAAACTCATGGATCTTGCCAGGAGGATTGACTCAAGAGACGGTTCAAGACAACGATCCCGGATGTCTCAGACCGGAACCTGATCAGAGCCTCTACGGTCAGGCCCTTTAAGATCCCTTGCACATCACTGGACCTTCCGCTGGCAGTCCAGGCCCTAGTGGGGAGCCCCCTCCCGAGCTATCATGCACAGAACCCTTACACTCGCTCTAAGGACACATGGGTTTATGGAATCATTCTGAGGAGATTTTTCTTTTTGTCATTAATAAATCACATGTCTTCCCTGGTTAGCTCTCCATGGTCCCCAGATCGACTGGACCAAGCATGTCATCACGGGTTGGAGCTCCTCTTGTGCCACATCATGCCTTCACTCTGAGCTTCATACACTCCTGCCTGAGGAAAGCCCGCATATCTCCAATGTTTCCGACCGTATGACTGCCCTATTGACCCTCCCTCAGGCATTTCCAAAAGGGAGACTATATACTTTGGCCCGCCAAGAGAGAGAGACCCTCATCCCTCCATCCTCTTCCCCTCAGGGGGCAGGGTTCTTCTATGTTAAGAAAAAAGACGAGTACCTACGTCTCTGTATTGATTACAGAGGGCTCAACGAGATCAACGTCAGGAACCGCTGTCTATTTCCACTCATGGTCACCGATTTGAACTGCTCCAGGTTGCTGACACGTTCATGAAACTAGATCTACGAAATGCTTATCTCCTCATTCCTTTCCGGGAGGGCGATGAGTGGAAGACAGCCTTCAACATGCCTACTGGGCATTACGAGTATTTTGTGGTCCCTTTTGGTCTGTCTTCCAAACCCTCATTAATGACATCCTCCACGATTTTCTTAATTCTTTCGTGTTCGTGTACTTGGACGATATTCTAATTTTCTCTCAAGGCCTGGAGGGGGGCTGGCACCATGTTTGTCAGGTTCTACAGAGGCTCTTAGACCTCTATGTCAAGGCAGTGAAGTGCAAGTTCCACACACTGTCCACTATCTTCCTGGGTTTTGTAATTTCCCCATCCAGGCTAGAGATGGAACCATCCAAGTTCCAGGCAGTCTCCGACTGGCCCACTCCAGTTTCGCGGCAAGACCTCCAATGGTTCCTGGGTTTCGCCAAGTTCTATTGCCGCTTCATCCAGGGGTACAGCTCCATTGCCGGCCCCCTGACCTTGCTGACCTCCTCTAAAACCTGGTTCTGCTGGAACAAGGAGGTGGACAAAGCCCTTGCTGACCTTAAGAAAATGTTTACCTCCGCCTTCATCCTCACTATCCCTGACCCGTCTCGCCAGGTCATGTTGGAGGTTGATGCCTCCAATACTGGCATTGGGGGCATCCTTTCCCAAAGGTCCACCCAGGATAACAGAGTGCACCCCTGTGCATTCTACTCCCATCGCCTATCCCTGGCCAAAAGGAACTATCCCTGGCCGAGATGACCAAGAACTCTTGGCCATGAAGCTAGCTCTGGAGGAGTGGAGACATTGGCTGGAGAGGACAGAGCTTCCGTTTCTAGTGTGGACCGACCATAGAAATCTTGAGTACCTGCACTCCAACAAGAGACTCAATGCACGTCAAGCTCAGTGGTCTTTGCTTTTTTCAAGATTCAATTTTATCCTGTCCTATCGCCCAAGCTCAAAGAATACCAAGCCAGACACCCTCTCACACCAGTTCTCCTCCTCCCAGGCCCCTACACCATGCGACACCATCCTACCATCCCATTGTCTCATCGCAGCCATGGAGTTAGACATAGAGACCAAGGTTCAGCAGGCCCTGACCAAAGAGCCCGGGCCAAGTAATGTTCCCCGAATTGCCTCTTCGCCCTCTTGCCACCACCGTGCCACCTGCCGTCCGGACCAGCTTCATTATCCAGCAACAATTCAGGTGGCCCATTTTGCGGAAAGACGTGTCCAGGTTTTTGATGACCTGCGACATCTGCACCCATTCTGCCGGCCTTCTCAGACCCCTACCGGTGTCTCACTGTCCTTGGTCCCTTATCTCCATAGACTTTGTCTAACGCCTCCTGACAAAATGATTAGTATTAGAACAAGTGCATCAATATAAAACTATAATTTCTTGTTACAGCAACTGTTACCAAAGTTTTCAACAATTATTCTGGATATTTGGATTCAAAAACATACCTTTATGGGCATGTAAGAGATAAAAGGTGCCTCTGCAGATGTCTGACACTCTTCCTTGCCTTTACTTCCTTTATACTCGTCTGTTACACATACACATTTTCCTATGGACAGCACTTTTGGTCAGTGAAAGTCTTTTATTGTAAATGTAACCTGCATCAGGGTTTTGGCCAAGGGGAAACACTTCACATATTGTATATCAGTTGTACATCAGATTTTGCACATCAGCTTTCTTCATCATTAATGTATCTGCAACCCTGAACGAAACTGGCCTCGAATGCTCTTGTGTAAAATGCCTTCATAAAAGTGGAGGCATTTTTAAATTCTACTCACAATAGAACTTAAAATTAGAACTGACAAGGTTTTTATTACATCAAGCTTGCTCTGTCACTCTCGTACACTTTCAAAATAATAATATAATTTTTTTAAAATGTCAGCCGATATTCTTTTTTGTTGTAGTGAATAATGCTGCACCATAACTCAGCTAAGTATGGGAGTAAGGGCTATAGTAATTTCATGCTTATGAGAGATCAGAGTTCTTTTTCTCAGTTTTTAAGACTTTTTTTTTTTTTTTGATTGAGAGGACATGAGCTCAAATCCCTGCACCAAACTGGTACTCCTGGAGTAAAGCTTTTAACTCTCCAGTCCTATAAATAAGATAATTATCATCGTCATAATTGTCACTTGAGTTCTTCAACTTCAATCTTGCTGCCTTTATGGACCTCCTTTTTTGGACATTTGGCAAATTTGGGGAATGTCTAATGATATAGACCTTTTGCAGACACATGGCTACAATGACGTCAGTCACAACAGTGGTCAGCAGAATCACTTTTGAGAAATACAGCAAAACAAAACAAAAAAAAAAAAGAAAAAAGATTACCTGTAATTAGCTGATTACTTACTGTATCAGAGCACTGCTTTGTCACATACTGTAGACAAAAGAGTAACCTTGCTCTTGATTGTTAGGAATCTCCACTAGAGGTCACTGTTCATGTCTGTCTGTCTGTGTGGTTCTTGTTGGTTGACTCGGTTTCCCAGAAGGCACCTCAGTCAGGTGATGAGTGCTCACCTGAACTGAGGTGCCTCATTAAAGTTTCTATAGCAGTTTGTTCTGGGAAACTGGGTCGAGCATTGTTTGTCTGTTTGTTTGTCTGTATGTATGTTTGTTTGTGATTGTTTTTGTAACTACCGTCATGTGGGCATTCCATTTTGATTGTTTCTTTGAGTTTATATTTTAGTTATATTGTTTTACCTTTGTTTTTCTAGAGGGCTCTACTGTTTGTTTTCCTTATGTTCCTTGTGTTGATGGATTCATGGAGCTGTCCTGTTTCATGTTTAGTTAGGCTGTGTCTCCTCTTGTGTACAGTGTAAGTACTGTTCTGTGTCTTCCCAGTGTTTGTCTTCCGGTCTAGTTCTTTGTCTGTTTAGATTTGTGTAGCCACATGAGGGCCTAGCCGCTAGCAGGGTTAGCCGCTAGTAGGCCTTGATTGCTAGTAGGGTTAGCCCCTAGTAGGGTTAGCCTCCAGTATTCTAGCCTCTAGTGGGATTGACTGCTAGTGGTTCTGGTCGCTAGTAGGTTAGCCGCTAGTTTGGAATAGCCTCATGTGTGCTTTGCCTTTTGTGTTTAGTTCCCCACTATTAGGTCATTACTAACCTGGTTAGCCACTAACCCCTTTAGATACTAACCTGGTTAGGTCAGCATCCAGTGTCCCCATATTCCATATAGCTACTAACCCAACTAACCACTAACCCAGCCAGTCTAGTCCCGTCTCTAGTCCCGTCTCTAGTCCCGTCTCTAGTCCCTGTGTCCCTGGTCCTGTTTCTAGTCTGTGTTCTGTCCCATGTCTTGTCCTGTGTCTCCAGCCTCGTCTCTCTAGCCCTGTCTCTCCTGTCTAGCCCTGTCTCATCTCTAGTTACCCTATGTGTCTTAGTTAGCTCCAGCTCCATGTTTCCTCATCCCCAGTTCCCTGTGTCAGCTCCTGGTTCCCTGTGTTAGCGCGCCATTTCCTGTGTTTTTCCTGAGACCTAGTTTTAGTTTACGTTTGTTGTTTTGGTTCCTTTGTTTGTTTGTGTCTGTTTTTAGTTTGTTAATAAAAGGACTTTCTGTTTGCACACCCCTCTGCCTTCATGCCTACCCATATATGCCCACGGCAACAACATCAGCCGGTCTAGCCAGCACCACCAGCTAGACCCATGACATTGATAGCTTCAGTTCTGCAAATTATTTTCCTATGCATTATGTTGTGATGGACTTTGCAACTTATTCAAGAGAAATTAATGCAAAAATGGAAGAAGAAGGTAATGATATTAATGTGCAAAAAATTGATTTGTTATCATAACCTGATTACCTCAAATGCGTACAAATATGTGATTCCTCTGGGATTGGTGGCATTTGCTAGCAATAGCATTACATCATTCCATGGTTCTGTTGTAAATGAGATGAACATATTGAATATCCTGTGCTTTATGCTTAATAAAATGAGTTACAGGTAATACTGACATTTTAAGCTTTCTACCTGATAGGTAACTAACTGTTCTGGGATTGAATCACAGATAGCATAAAAAAAAAGCCAGTGCACTATGTAGGGTGTAGAATCCCTTATTCCACACATCACGTACTGGTGCCCTTGATCAGGGGTTAGAGAAGGATTTGGATTTAGCCTTGTTTTTGGTTAGTGTTATTGCTTGTGTAGGTCACGAAACACTAACGGTTCAGAGGCGATTTGGAATGACTTTGAAGCAGTTAGTAAGGAAATAAAGTGTGGTTTAAGATGAAATAATGTTATCAGATGTGTTTTCTGTTTGAAAGTGCTACAGTAGCATCGCTAGTTTTAAGTTTGGGTTTTGGCCCTGGCATCCAATAAGGCATCTATATGCCATCCTTTTACTATTCAAAAGTGGGTGGAACCATGGCAGACAGGTTATAGAAGTCTTTAGGTGTGTTCTGATTGGCGTGACGTACCCTGCAAAGTATACAGGGTGTTCAGCCAACTTAAGTGTGATTCCAAACCGCAGGGAGCAAAAATTTTTAGTTCAAAGGGAACTGTGAACTTGTGTAGCGAATGAGTGAACAACAGGTCTTCACTTCACCGGATAAGGGAATGAAAAATTTCCCATACGTCATTGTCCCGTTGGAGCGTGAAAAAAATGGAGCTCAAAAAAGGATTTATATATTTATCATTATTATTATCAAGGATGAAATCATATTAAAAGGACACTCAAATGTAAATTTTATTTTTAATCAGGAAATCCTAACTATTATATAGACTAGTAATTTGTAAAAAGCTAAAAATCTCCATACACTTTTTATCAATTATTTCAATGATTTTTTTTTACAAGTTACAAAAGTTTCAATAGTATGTTTTATAATGGTATAAGTTTTAGTTTAAATAAATATTCTATATTTAATGTCCGTAATTTTTTCACAGCAGCAGCAAAATGTATCCGAAGTGTTATGTTACCATGGTAACGCACTGAGAAAGTGACGTCTGCTCTGGTGACGTTGAAAGGTGTCCCAAATGGTGAAGTTTTGTTGAGAAAAGTTCCCTTCACTGACATTCCATGCAAACGGAGCAGGGAGTAGGGAGCACCCTGTGAAGTACATGGAATGGAACGCAGCCTGTAGTACACAATGACATTCTAGGCAAGCTGTATCAGACAGCTTTGTGGCAACAGTTTGGAGAAGGACAACGTATGGGTGCAATTTGTCCGGTGTCAACAAACTGGTCTCTGACTGACTTGTACTGTATATGCTTGACCATGCTTGACCTATGCTCAGTTTTAGAGTTTATGCTCTACACTTAAAACCATACATTACACCAATATTTAATATTTAATGTTCTCACTGTACAATGAATGAAGAGATGCTTTACGGTTATTCGATTTAAAAAATGAAATCAATTGAACATCCTTTGAGAAACAGAGATCAGAGTTTGAGTTATGAGTTGTCATACTGAATGTGTTACAATATATGTGGTGTCGGCGTTCGGGTGGCTCGGCAGGAGATCGCAACTACACATTGCTTGAATGTGAACCCGACTAAGTGAAAAATCTCCCTGTGTTTATGTAACCTGCTTCTTCCTAACTTCCAGGGAACCTTTGGTCATTTTTAATTTCCATAATATTCATTCACTGTGACCAGCAATTTCACACATGGGTTCTCATGCCACCCTGCTGTCAGTGGAAGATGGAAATGCAAAATTTAAAATGGATAAAACTGAATACTATTTAATATTCATTGGCAGCTTAGGATGTGAGAAACAGGGATATCTGATATCTCAAACGGTTAGGAGAGTCACATCTGCTTCCATGCTTTTCGTTATGAATATATACGCAACATGCCGAGTCATAGATCACAAATTACGGATCTGGAAAAATCCAGAGGTTAGTGTTTCTTTGTTGTCCGAAGATAGAAGCATCCTCATGTTTATGAAGAGGTGTAGGAAAGCGGAAAACCGATTGCAAAATCCCCTTACAGTGAACTTCATTATATTAGGTAATTTTTTATATTCCCTTTATATAGACTGTCTGCTGAGAAAGTTTACGTGTAAGTTGTTACTATTCAAAAATTATTTAAAAAGTCAGAATTTTTTTAGATATTGTAAATGTATTTTTTTTAAAAAGTTATAAGTAGAGCTCAATACAATGATCAGTACTAAAGATTTCCTAAGCCAGAACATGTTTGAGGATCCCTGTCACTACTGTTTAATTAAGCAATATCACACAAGAGGGAGTGCTGTTGTGCTTCAATATCAACATGCCTGATGCGTTCGTGGAGCAGAATGGTGGCTTAGTGGTTAACATCTTAGGCCTTGCACCTTCAGAGTCTGGGTTCAATTGCTAGACAGACTCAGGTCTGTGTGTATGGGGTTTGCATGTTCTCCCCATGCTTGTTGGGTTTCCTCCGGGTACTCCGGTTTCCTCCAGTAGTCCAAAGACATGCATATTAGTCTAACTGGCATTCCCAGATTGCCCATAGTATGTGAAAGAGTGTGTGAGTGTTTGCTTTGTGATGGATTGGCACCTTATTCAGGGTGTACAGTACCCTGCCTCTTGGCCCAGTTCTGTCATGTTCAATATCAACATTTAAGGAATGGCTCTTGTCCAATCAGATTGATTGGTGGAACTAAGTGGGGTTCCATGGTAGTAGGTTTTGGTGGAGTAGGGAATGAACACACCAACTAATGAAGGAATTTAAGGAAAGAGAGATGTGATGAACTTCTCTGTTCCACGTCCTTTTATATATAAATAATATAAATCTTCTGACACCTTCTCTACAGCACTTTCACTTCCATTGCAAATGCCGTTTTAATTTTCGGAGCGATTTAATACGCCAGCATGGGAACCTACTGACATTCACCAACTCTAATCCGTGTAACAGTGAGGGGTTTTCAGATGTCCTCGGGGTGCTGATGTTTTGAGTACTGAAATGAGAGCGATGGAAGACGTAGCTCTTGGTTAGCGATGTCATCTTTAAGGGACGAATTTCCACTCATTGCTTCTGAATAGAAAAGTGATTCGCCTTGGGACAGGGACAAAGTAAACGCTGGCTCATGACAGATACTCATTAGGAACTAGAGTAAGCGTCTCTGGTGTGTTGGAGTCTCTCTCTCTCTCTCTCTTTCTCTCACTTTCTCTCTTACTGTATTTACTGTGTGAGATGTATCATCTACGTATGTTCACAGTAAATTGATGCGATGTACTGTAAGATGTTTGTGATACATTCTTATTTCATATTCCTCTGGGTTTTTAAGCTGAAGGATAGATGATGCATTAACAAACAGCACTTTCATTGCACTGGCTTTCATCATTTAAATCTTTTTTTTTTTTTTTTAATATTCCAATAGTCTGTGTTGATTTGTTGGTTGCTTTTCACTGCTGTCAGTTGCAAGGAGTCTGTCAGGAAATAGAGATGTCACCTCATGGCTGATTTCTAACTTCAAAACTTGTGGATGGCATGCAGTTGTCATGGGTCTAGGGTTGTGGTGCTGGCTAGACCCGGCTGATGTTGTTGCCGTGGGCATATGGGTAGGCATGACGGCAGAGGGGTGTGCAAACAGAGTCTTTTTATTAACAAACTAAAAACAGACACAAAAACAAAGGAACCAAAACAACAAAAGTAAACTAAAACTAGGGCTCAGGAAAAACACAGGGAATGGCGCGCTAACACAGGGACAAGAACTGAACACAGGGAACCAGGAGCTGATACAGGGATCTGACACAGAGAACCGACAGAGAGAACTGGGGATGAGGAAACATGGAGCTGAAGCTAACTAAGACACATGGGGGAACTAGAGATGAGACAGGGCTAGACAGGAGAGACAGGGCTGGAGACACAGGACAAGACATGGGACAGAACACAGACTAGAGACAGGACCAGAACACAGACTAGAGACAGGGCTAGAGACGGGACCAGGGACACAGAGGCTAGAGACGGGACTAGAGACGGGACTAGACTGGCTGGGTTAGTGGTTAGTTGGGTTAGTAGCTATATGGAATATGGGGACACTGGATGCTGACCTAACCAGGTTAGTATCTAAAGGGGTTAGTGGCTAACCGGGTTAGTACTGACCTAATAGGGGGGAACTGAACACAAGAAGCAAAGCATATATGAGGCTATTCCAAACTAGCGGCTAACCTACTAGCGACCAGAACCACTAGCAGTCAATCCCGCTAGAGGCTAGCCTACTGGAGGCTAACCCTACTAGGGGCTAACCCTACTAGCAATCAAGGCCTACTAGCGGCTAACCCTGCTAGCGGCTAGGCCCTCATGTGGCTACACAAAACTAAACAGACAAAGAACTAGACCGGAAGACAAACACTGGGAAGACATAGAACAGTACTTACACTGTACACAGGAGGAGACACAGCCTAGCTAAACACTGAACAGGACAGCTCCATGAATCCATCAACACAAGGAACATAAGGAAAACAAACAGTAGAGCCCTCTAGAAAAACAAAGGTAAAACAATATAACTAAAATATAAACTCAAAGAAACAATCAAAAAGGAATGCCCACATGACGGTAGTTACAAAAACAAACAAACCAAACAAACAGACAGACAAACAATACTCGACCCAGTTTCCCAGAACAAACTGCTATTTATAGAAACTTTAATGAGGCACCTCAGTTCAGGTGAGCACTCATCACCTGACTGAGGTGCCTTCTGGGAAACTGAGTCAACCAACAAGAACTACACAAGACATGAACAGTGCCCTCTGGTGGGGGTTCCTAACAGCAGTGCCTTGCAGTAAGTATTCACCTCCATGAATTTTTCCACATTTTGCTGTGTGACAACCTGAAACTGAAATGGACTGGGATTATATACCCATTGGCCACTTTAATGGGAACAAAGCTGTCCTTGCTTGTTCATGCAGTTACCCGGGAGGGTTCGATTGCAACATCAGCTTTGTGTACATGGAGTTTGCAGGTTCTCCCCGTGATTGGTAGGTTTCCTCCGGGTCCTCCTCTTTCCTCCCATGTGGATTAGGCTAATTGGCTTTTCCAAATTGCCCCATAGTGTGTGAATGGTAACCGGAGGTCCTACAACTGTATGATTGTACAAATGGGAATAAATACAATGGTCACCATTGGCCTTCATGGTCCCTAGTTGGACTACAAAGGTTCCTAGATGGATGTATGGAATTCAGCGTATACTATAAATTTATGCACATACTGTACATGTTTAAGGTATATGGTTGCTGGAGTGCATTTCAAAGTAATGGCTGAAAAGCTTCCATAAGAACAAAGCATGACTTTAGCATAGACCTGTCAAATTTGTTAAAACTATAAATCTTTGGTACAGTGTTTAAAAGGTGTTTTGACTTCTGAACCTGCCTGTCTGTATCTACAGTATAACACAGATGCTTGAATGGAAGGCACGTTCCCGTGTTTGACCCTTTCTTATTGAACTTTGAGTGAATCAATGAGACATGGCCTGAGGCTCTCCTTGCATCAGCAGGATCTTCATGACACAATGCGTGCCGTCACACTGCGACACGGTAGGACGCTTACACACTGGTGGACAAAATGTGTATGATCATCAGGCTTTCACTAGCACTCGATTCTTTTACTCACCGTGACATCTTCCCTCCTCCTGCCATTTAGTCTTTGGATTCTCATTATCATGGTGATAAAAAGTGGTTTTAATGTCAGTCTTTTTTTTTTTCTTTTTTAAGCAGATGTCGACCAAGCAACTGCACATTATTATGTTATTTGTGCTCTCAACATTTATAATCCCACCCTATGGTATTTAAGAATAGTTGGTGTTAGAGATGAAATAGATGATGCCCTGCACTAACATTTATCTGACAGCAAATCATGAGCTTTATAATACTCAGTGACACATAGTAGAATATCAGTAATAATTTAGTTAATGATACAGTCATGCTATATTCTCATTCACTCAATCACTGTCTATGACGATTCATCGCTGATACATCGGAGGAAGGACCCCCCCAGAGGAAACCCCCCAAGCATGGGAAGAATGCACACAGAGGTGGGAATCGAACCCAGATGCTGGAGGTGCAAGGTGACAGTGGTAATCACTAAGCCACCATTACATGATGCCCTATGCTATATACTGTATATTTTGATTTCACAGTGTACTAATGTTGATGTATTCTTGAGTGATATTGTACATTTACATTTATTACATTTATTTTACAAAACATTAATGCATTAACATTAACATTATTATTATATATAATTACATACCAGTAAACTGGTGACAGGATCACGGGCACTCAAGACTCATTTAGCTTGACTCGTCCAATCAAACACAGAAAAGCCAATGGGGCACAATCTGCAGAAAAAAATGTCAATGCTGGCTATTATAGAAAGCAGCCAGAAAAACGAGTGCACCACAGCCCCTCATGCACAGGGCACAGAAGACAAAGCGCCCAAGACCACCAACCCAGCCTGCAATCACCCCAGCTCCAAATCCAACTGAGCATCCACAGAGGACACACCCCTCAACCCCGTAGCACCCAAAGGATCCGTTGACAATGTCCTGGTGCCAGACACCACAGCGCACCCTCAGAGGTCCTGTAGAGTCATGTCCCAAGAGCACAAGCGGAACCTGCACAATTTTGGGCATAATGTTTTGCATTGAAACGATATGGCTGATTGGTATGTGTATGCATGTTTCTGGGTCAAATGACTAAATCCTACATGCTGCATAGAAACAAACAAACAAAAAACGAACTTCCTCTTATTTAGCTTAATTTTTCTGCTTGTGAACGTATTGAGCGACTGCAAGTTTTAAAAAAAGTCCAAAAGTTTTATTAGTGTTACCACTGGGAAAGTTATGCATATTCAAAGACAAATTGTACAGCTCCGAGTCGCATAACTAATAAATTAATGGAAAGGTTTATTTTTATTTTTTAATGTAAATTTCATGTGCTGGATTGGAAAAAAAAAAAATCTTTCATTCTTTTGTTTGAAAAATATGCTGACCATTCTGATAAAGCATCTTATCTACTACGTTTATATATATAAAAAAGATTATCTGAGATATCATAGCAATGTCTCCAATATTATAAGATTCCGCTATTTGAAAATGAAAACAGATTTTTTTTTTATCAGATGATGGTATTAATTAATGAGTGTTGTTATAGTTATGTATTATATGCTATATAATGAAATTTGAGGATATTTATAGCTGAAAAACGTCAATTTCAGTGTCATATTGTACACCACAATGTACCTCTATAATTAATACTAAATAGGGGAGAGAAAAAAATTGTTAATATTAAAATAATTCTCTGCACAAGAAAAATTATCTTAAGGCGACAGTCTGAATCAAGCACAACATATTTCTGTTTTATGATGATCTACATAATCTTAGCATGAACTCCTGACTACAAACACTCAACTCGTAATTACCTTATAAAAATAATGAGAATTTGACTGTTATTTCATAGCATATGTTACATACTTGTGATTTTTATTATTATTAATTTGACTATTATTTACCCAAACTGAACACTTATTATCATGCATATTATTTTATATTAAAGTATATTAGAAAAACTGACCAAAATAGTCAGTTCTTTTTGCAATTCTCTTCGTATCACCTCAGAGCCAGGTCTCAAGTGATCACTTTGACTGTGAGATAAAGACAAGAAAAAAGACGAAATCCCTGTTGAGTCTAAAGCCGTTTGTCAATCACAGCTGGAAATGGGAATGTAGTGAGATTGGAGGACGGGGACAGACGATCAATCCGAATGACCAGCCAGTGGGAAGCTAATGAGAGGCAGAGATGGGAATCGGTTAAGGTGAAAGAGGGGGAGAAAGGTGGCTGTTCTGAGCATTCAGCCAAGGGAACGAGATCTCTGTTGAATACCAGCATGGCCGTGCATGAGACTGGAGCGTTAATAAGACGCACTTCATTTTCTTTTTCATTCCATCGCTGCCCTGAGTTTATTAAATCCTCTTTGTCTACTGCTGTTTATATCTGTACAGGTTATTCCTCTTCAACTAATATGAGGTTATCTCATCTTCTTTTTCTGTAAAAGATAAAAATATTAATCTCACCCCTAAACCATGGCTTGACTTTACGAACCCTTTCATTTGAATTCAATTACGTTGCGCATTTGCAAGTTTAATATCATGCTCAGGATTCAAGCCTCCTATCCGAGCATCAGTCGGTTATGGAGCAAAGGGGGGAAAAAAAAAAAAAACAATTTTCAACATGGAGTATTTAAGCCCTGATCACAGATATCACCTGGCACAGCATGAGTTCCATCAAAGCTTTAACTTTGCAGGTACTTTCTGTACTCAAGCCCAAATCAACATCGTGTATGACTATGCTGTTAAAAGCGTTTTTCTCATTAAAGACTTTTTCCACCGTCAGAGTGTCAGAGATCCTTTTTCTTACTAACCTAACCGCTGTTTCTTTTCTTTTTTTCTCTTTCAGTCCCCTCAGTCTTCTTCAATTATCTACACTGAACTCCTTTCTCTGTGGCAGGTCGCAGTAATCTTTCCCCTTGGCTCTTCCCTCTCTTGTCTCCACCTCCTTCACTCATCTTTCTGTCTCCTGTGATTTGGGGTTCATGCTGTTTATTGTGTTTTTATCGCCATTTGTATGCACTTATCCTCAAGGATTGCATTATATCCCTTAAAAAGCTCCCAAATCTGACTATTGACTTCACAGTAATACGCCCTGTTTATCCGGTTGAATCCAAATGTCAAGTAATGACTGTGTAATAGGATGAGATATCAGATCCCACTAGGGCTACATCACATCTTATTAACATTGCTGCTGTTTGCTCTCGAAAATGAACCTGACATTTTACTTCTCTACTCTTAAATATGTCTTTTTATCTCCTAGTGTAGTGCTTTAGCCTCGAGCAATTAACTGAAGAGTCAGATTTCTAGAGGCATGAAGCTTGAGGCTATAGAGAAATTACATTCTAGCAGCATGCAAATAGCGTGTCATTGAATTGAAAAGACTGTTTGGTGTTTCTAAAAAATTGCACGTATAATGAGACTAAATAATGACTTATTAAACCATTAAAAGAAAAAAGATATACTTTTTCACATATCAAGTAATTATATTCCCGCCAGACCTGGTCCTTGTGTTAAAAACCATCACCTTTGATAATTAATTTATTGTCTTTCTTTGCTTTCAGTGGACACTTTTTGAGTTTGCAATAAGAATCGCAAATGTCGGTGCTGAAGGCTGGATGGAAACATCTTGATCAATTATTAATTCTGGAGCTTTTGGATTTTTTTTAATAGTCTCAGGAATATTGAATACAACACAGGTCCAAATGTGATTAAAAAAGCCGGGACTTTTGTTTGCACAGAGTACAATACAGAATACAGTTAAGAGACTAAAAACTACCTTCATTTCTTTATATAATCCCCTGCTGCACTAATGCACTTATCCCAGCATTCTACTAGTGCTTGAATACTATCAAAGTAAAAAGTTCTCTTAGTATGCTACAGCAAGGATTGGTCTGCCTGCTTCAAGCCTAAAACCCTGGCCTCCCAAGCACTTCTTTAATAGCCCAAACATGGTATGTCTAAGTCCGGTAATGTAAAGTGGTGTTTGCAAATGATGTCTTCTGCAAAATGGTGGCACATTATCTGTTGATTTTTTAAGAAACTGGCATTCCACTTGCTGAATGTTCATGGGAACGCCTCCAGTGGGCTCCGAGCCACCTCAACCGGGATTCTTATTCACAGGTATGCGACCTTCTTTAGAACGTTTGGACCATTTAAATGTTTTACTGCTGTTACAGTAAGTGTCTCATTATCGTACTGCACTTGAAGTCTTCTGTAAATGTCAATCGCTTTTAACACCTTCAGTCATGAGAAATTTCATCACAAGCCCTAATGTAACTTGAATGACCCATGTATTTTGTTACAGTACTTAAGATACATTTTTTGCTGTCTATTTCTACAAAAAATAAATAAATAATTGAAAATATACAGAGGTGGAAAGTGTAATGATAGTTGTTTAGAACATATACAGTAATGTACTGAATAGCCTAGGCGCTTATAGTAGAGTGGTTACGACAGAGTGACAATGTATGTGTCAGAGAGACAGACAGTTCGTGTTATTGTTTTTGCTTTGTCATTAGTACCATAATAAAGCTCCTGAACCGGAGAACGCTGGTATCGCCTCTTTTATACACTTCCCTAACATTACAGAAAGTAACGAATTACATTTACTCGAATTACTGTAATTGAGTAGTTTTTTTTTTGTGTGTACTTCTACTTTAGTAATATATAAGTATTTTTTTAAATCTGTAATTTTACTTTTACTTAAGTATGTTTTGTTTGAAGTATTGTAATTCGCTACATTTTAAATCAAATGCGCTAAAACAAATGAATGAAAATGCAAAAAATATTCTGCTTTGTATAAATGCTTCGTTACGCTCACGCGTGTGTATCGTGTCCTGGTCGCGCGCCGCTTCAGACTTTACTCCAGGTTTTCTGACTGTTTCCCCACATCGGCATCTACCTGACCTTCCACACGGCCGCTTCCGCCCTGAGAGTGACGTCATCAACCAGCGCCACCATATATAAACCGGAGAGAGACGCGGGAAAGAGATTGTAATGTTGGCGTTTTGATTTTTGGTTTTGACTTTTTACCTCCCATTGACTTAAATTATTGCTTTGGTTGCTCTTTGTATATATTTTTAGATAATTTGTAGATAATTTCACTGTATGTTTGGGCACTCACCATTTATCTTGGGAAGAGGAAATTTATTCACTGTTTTTGGTTTAGGGAGTCAGGGAAGGTACCTGTATTTTTTTTTTTTTTTGCAGGTAATCTAGCTACTAAATATAAATACCATTTAGTTTATTATTTTGGCCTGGGTCCACCCTGAATCTGATCCTCCTCCTGGTGTGTGTGTGTGTGTGTGTGTGTGTGTGTGTGTTTTGTAAAGCAATACAAACCTCATTATTTCATGACTGGATCTAGTTCTTTCTGCCATATACCACCATTTCCATACAGTTTAAAATAGAACCCTGAAACATTCTTTTGCTGTACGGCCCAACCCTAGACTGGGACACAACGCCATATTTAAGTGACCACTTTGATTTTCAAGCACAAGAAAGACAACAGCTTTATTATGCTCCTTCACTTAAAAACAAATAGTTTGAGATTTATATCTGCTCATCTTTTTTGAAACTACGCTAGAAAGCCTCATCCCACCCCCGCTGATAAAAAAAAATAAAACGTTACTCAGTAACGTTTACTCTGAGTAATTTTTTTATGAGCTACTTTTTACTTTATATATATATATATATGGGGGGGGGTGTTAGTCCTGTAAGTACTGGAGAAATACATAAGTTTTGAGTCGCCGTTTAAAGATAGTCAAAGTCTCTGCTGTACAGACATCTAGAGGAAGTTCGTTCCACCACCTAGGTGCCAGAACAGAAAAGAGTCTGGATGAATGTCGCCCTCGATCCCTGAGAGATGGTGGGATGAGGCGAGCAGTGCTGGAGGGTCGGAGGGAATGCGGCGCAGTGCGTGGAGCAGATAAGTGGGTGCTGGGCCATTTTTAGCTTTGTAGGCAAGCATCAGTGTTCAGAGTCGTGGACAGAGGCAGGCCAGCCAGGAGTGAGTTGCAGTAGTCCAGTCTTGAAATAACAAGGGACTGAACAAGCACCTGAGTAGCCTGTGAAGAAAGAAATGGGCGGATTCTTCTGATATTGTAAAGAAGAAATCTACAAGAGCGAGTAAGGTTAGCGATGTGTGGGGAAAATGACAGATGATTGTCCATGGTTACACCAGGATTGCGGGCAGTGGCTGAAGGAATTATTTGATTGTTGTCCAGGGATATCACAAGATCTTGACCTGGGGATGAGTCACCAGGAATGAACAACAGTTCGGTTTTACTCAGATTGAGTTTCAGCTGATGAGATGTCTGCCAGACATGCGTGTCAGAGGGAGGAAAGGAGAAAACAAGTTGAGTGTCATCTGCATAACAATGGTATGAAAATCCATGCGATAATATAACCTTACCAAGAGACCGGGTATAGAGGAAGAACAGAAGAGGACCAAGTACTGAGCCCTGCGGAACACCAGTAGAGAGTTTACATGGGGCAGATGTAGATCCCCTCCATGTCACCTCATACGACCTATCTTCTAGGTAAGAAGCAAACCATTGCCACGCTGTTCCACAAATACCAAGGCTTGTGAGAATAGATAATAGGATCTTGTGGTTCACTGTGTCAAATGCAGCTGACAGGTCCAGGAGGATCAGGACAGATGACAGTTTAGCAGATCTAGCAGCATGGAGCTTCTCAGTGACTGACAGAAGGGCAGTCTCTGTGGAATGTGCCACCTTGAATCCAGATTGGTTGGGATCATTAAGGTTGTTCTGTGAGAGATAAAGAGACATTTGGTTATAAACAGTCCTTTCAAGAATTTTGGAAATAAAAGAGAAAAGTGATACCGGACAATAGTTGTTAACTTCTGATGGGTCGAGGCAGGGTTTCTTGAGGATGGGAATAACCCTTGCTTTCTTAAAAGCAGCAAGAACATGACCAGATGATATGGAATGGTTGATGATTGTTGTGGTGAAGGGAAGGAGGTCTCGTGAGATGGCCTGGAGCATTGTGGAAGGGATTGGGTCTAAAGAACAGGTGGTGGGGTTAGATGACGAGATGATCTGCTGAATCTCATCAGATGACAGGTTGGAGAATTCTGCTAAGGGAGGGAAGGGAAGTTACTGAGGTTCTGCTGTAGGAGTTTGGTTGGGAGGACTGGTAGATTGCTGCAATTTTCCCATCATAGAATGTGGCAAAATCGTCAGCAGTCAGAGAGGAAGGGGCAGGAGGAGTCGGTGGGTTGAGTAGTGAGGAGAAGATGTTATGGAGTTTGCCAGGATCATGTGCAGAGGCTTCCAGCTTTTCTCTGTAGAATGCAGTTTTGGCAGAAGTCACGTCACATGAGAATTTGGAGAAAATAGTCTGGTAAGAGACAAGATCGGTATAAAGCTGCGATTTCTTCCATCTTCTCTCTGCAGTTCTTAATTCTCTTCTGTTGTTGCGCAGTACATCAGATAGCCAAGGAGCAGGACAAGACGTCTTCCTTGGTGTAGATGACAGGGGGCAAAGGAGCTCTATGGATGAGGAGAGAGAAGAGAGGAAAGTTTCAGTCGCAGTCTCTAGTGGTAGAGAGGAGAAGGAGTCTGGGTCTGGGAGGAATGATAGGGTGCATGAAGACATAGAGGAAGGGGAGACAGAGTGAAGGTTTCTGCGGGTAAGAGAGAAATTTTGCTGTTTAGTTTTACACAGAATAGGAAGGGTTATGGTGAAGGATACCAGGTAATGATCAGATTTATGAAGGGGAATAGTAGTGAGATCTGTGACTGGGGAAGGGCGGCAAAAAACGAGGTCAAGAGAATTCCCTGCCTTGTGTGTGGGAGGGCAACTGTTTAGAGTTAAAGAGAAAGAGTTAAGGAGAGGGAGAAGGAAAGAGGATTGGAGATGTCAGAGGGGAGGTTGAAGTCTCCTAGAACAGTGTTAGCAGAAGGAAAAAGACTAAGAAGCATGTCCATTTCATCCAGAAAGTTTCCTAGAGAGCCAGGTGGACGGTAGATAACTAAGATGTGGAGGTTAATTGGAGAGGTTACCTTAACTGCATGAAATTCAAATGATGAAAAACTGTGATGAGACAGGTCAATAGGCGAGAAGGACCATCTCTTAGACAACAGCAGACCCGTACCACCACCTCTGCCAGTTTCTTGTGGAGAGTGAGAGAATACATAGGCAGAGGACAGGGCAGCCGGTGTAGCAGAGTTCTGAGGAGATATCCAGGTCTCTGTTAGTGCCAGAAAGTCAAAAGAGTAATGGGTAGCTAGGGCTGAGATCAAATCTGCTTTCTTTTTGTGCAATGTTTAAATAACTTGAAAAAAAAGTGACTACAAACTAAATGTTATCATATAATTTCTTTGAACCTGAGAATGGTCCTCATTTCATACGCTACAAATAAAATCTTAAAAAAAAAAAAAAAAACATCCATATCGGATAGGTTCTTAAAAAGCAAGCAGTATGTTTGGCTTTTACAAGATCTGTCTAGAAGGTAGATGACGCAGTTGTTAAAGCTACAGTGTGAACTTCGCTTGTCATTTTAACCTTAGTTAATTCTGAACTTGTGAGAGACACTCTTTCGAACTTAACAGATTCTCAACCATCTTTAAAGCGTTCATCCCACACTTTCATTTGCGCTTCACTCGTCCCCCAAATCCGTACAATTTCCTTAAAGGAATGTTCAAGCTTATTGCCAAATTTGATGCATATTCGACAGCCACGACAGTACATATCATCACTCAATATTGTCAGGTGCCTCACTTAGTAGTAAAGTGAGGTCATCATTGTTCACACATACGCGTTCCATTCCACTCTGGCTGACAGGTTACAGTACATCTATCTCGTACTGTATATGAACGACGCAGTTGTTAAAGCTATAGTATGAACTTCGCCTGCCTTTTTAACCTTAGTTAATTCTGAACCTGTGAGACACTTGTAAGAAATCTCCCTGCTGATTAAGTAAGAGTTTCTTACTTACGGTTCATTGCACATCGTGGCAGTTGTAACACTAGATTTCCAAAATGCTCAAGTACCTTTCTTAAAAAAAAAAAAGCAGCTAAAGATTTGGCACTTGAAGAATATTGATAGGGCAGATTACTGTCTCCAGAGGGAATGTAAGATACTGCTGAGCCAATGATCCACATCTTCTCCATGACCTCTAACTTTTGCTGAAACAAGAGCAAGTTTTATAGATACTGTAGTGTTCACAATTTCTAGCCTGAAATGAACCTAATTCTGCTCAACCTATAAAATTACTTAACATAATCAAAATGGTTGTCACAGTTACTGAATGCTGTAATAAGCATATACTGTAATTGTCCGAGGCCTCATTTCACATGGTATCAGATGAATTCCATTCTGTAATTAGTGACTGGATAAGATGCATTCCACGAGTGTTGATATAAGGCATAACAGCACTGGGATGTTTATACTGTATGTATCACTCTGTGTCACCGGTGTTCTAACAATTGTTAAGTACAATATCAGTCACTTGTATAAGACAGTAGTAGGTCTGCAGTTCTGGAAAGAGAGAAGAGCAGCTGCTGGCCAAAACCCACATTCAAAATCAGTCACAGAAGCACAGCACATCATAACATTGTCATCCTAAACAAGACTTTTTCTCTTTAGTAGTCGCTTTTGAATGTGAGTTACAAAGCTAACTAGCTTCTAACACAAGTTTGGAATTCAAGCCAAAAAAATATAAATATATCTTTTATCAGGACCGTTTCCATCCCCATGGTTTATTCTTTCTCACCTTTTGGCTACAACACTAGTTCCCCAAGCGGCGGGAAGAATATGTGATGACGGACCAAAAGAACTTGTTAAATAAATATGTAAATCATATGCGGTTGTTAATAAATGACATTTGTGGAAATAATGTACAAAAGTCATCTTAAACTCATCAAAAGGTTGTGCTGTTATACTGAATATTATCATGGATGTGTGGTCAGAGGCATATACTGTACTATAGACACATACTGATATTTAATTCTTCAGCTCTCCCTCTCATGGTATATTGAGCTTAAGTTGTCCTTTTTTACTTGTCATCATCAGTAACCATGAAAACTATCACTTATAATGACAAAAAAGTGATAATTAGCAAAATTAGTGGTAATCTTCTTAATTTTACAGCAAAATCCATGCAGAAAGATGTGATTGTCTAGCTTTAAATAATCATTGCATTGCAGGCAATGAAAAAAAAAAAAAGAGAGACAAGAATCAATTGTGGTTGTTTTAGATTGATGTGGTAATAATGACATATTGCCTCTAACATTTACATTTACTTTTGTAAGGATTTCTTTCATGCTCAACAAATTCCTTTAATTTCAAAAAGAAAAGTATTTTCTTTGTAGTTCTTGCCTTTTAACATGAAAGATTTTTATAAGCTTTTTTTTTTTTAATGACATGAGGCTCCTCTTTATTCTGGTATTTGTCTCTGTGATAGAAACTGACATGGTGTACATTTGTGTCTTCAGGCATTCAGGTTGTATTTTTACATTATTTCAACAGTGAACCAATGTTTTTTTTTTTCACTCAGGCTCTACAATTCTACTTGCAGGATAGTTCACCATATTCTCACAAATAGGTTATTATTATTTTTATGTTTTACATGTCTACATGTAAAATATAAAAATAAAAAAACAGTTTAAAGAGTTAAATTACTTTAATATACTGGTCTATTACAAAAAAAAAAAATATATATATATATATATGTTTTGCAAACCATACATATATGCAATAAACATCCAATTAATTATACAAATCATAGAAAAGCAAAAGCAATAAAGATAAAATAATACAAAACAAGTTCAACAGCGACATCATTACGATACTATTACTGAGAAGCACTGACGCCTGAAAGCAGTGCTGGTCATTATCTCGAAACATCAGGATGTAGGGGTTCGGCCTTGACACTTCAGCCTGCTGGAGATATTCCAAGGTGTCGGTTCCAACCTTAGAAAGAAAATAAGTAAAAGTTTATGGAAAAAATCAAAAGGGTTGGCTAGTATGCATATTTGTAAGAATATTAGTGTTTTGTAACACCTCAGCTTTTTATATGTGCTTGCTAACGCTAGCAACCTAGGTAAATGCTAGCGCCATGCTGGCACTACAGTTAACAGTTTAGCTTTCATTCATCACTTCACCATCTTCATACACCCCGCAAGCATTCTACAAAGAAAGCTAAAAAGCTCAGACATTTTTGTAGTTTCTTTCATACACAGGAGGGGTTCTTTGGTTTGGCTAGCTAGCAGCCATTGTCAGAGAAATTAGCATGCTATAGCACGGAACAGGCTGAAAGTTTGAGTGTAACGTTAACACGGTAACAGTAATAAATGTTACATACAGTGAACAAATTCACTCACAGGTGAGTGAAAGTGTGTATACAGACCTTATATTTAACTTTTACATTTCCTCTTAAACGCATGAGGAGGAAGACCAAAAAAAAGACCCAGCATTTGGGTAGTAAAAACATCCCAGCATTTTTTACTAATATATATATATATATATATATATATATATAGACAAGAACTCAAGAACAAGAATATACAAGTTCCATTATAGTGGAACCTTGGATTGCAAGTATCTGAAGCATTTTGCAAGATGAGCAAATAAAAAAAAATAAAAAAATTAAATTGACATACTAGTAGTATGCACTTTGTCTGCTGAGAGTCAATTGATCACAACAGAGCCAATGTTTCTTTTCTCTCGCTCGGCAGGATTATGGGTAATTGTTTCCCATGCTCAGTCTCAGTGCACATGCGTCACAAGTATAGTCAACATCTGTGCGCGTAGTGACTGTTCTTTAGTAACTGTACCCATGAAGAAGAATGTTAAAAAGGCTGTAGCAGTGCTGGAGATGAATCTGTTAAACGACAATGCAAAGTCACATTTACGTGAAATCCTCAAAAGGAAGCCAAGTGTCATTAGAGAAGGTCCTTGTTATAAAGTTTGCCCACAGAGCAGTGTTTATGTTAGTGTGTGTGTGTTTGTTTGCGCATGCGTACAAATGTGTATATGTTTGAAAGTTGTCCTACAGTAGCCGGCCTCCTCCTTTCCTCTCCTGTCTTGTCTTACTTCAGCCATGATTCTCATGATTCAAAGGGAAAGTGCAGTTGAATGTTTTATTCAATATGTTACTTAATATTTTGTGTTAAATATTTTTATAAGAATATTTTTTTTGAGCTGTGGAGCAAATTATCTGAGTTTCAGAAATTTGATATATTGCTTTGATATATGTATGCTTTGATATGCAAACTGTGTATGGTCAGGAAAATCATGAACAGAGATCACTTATGTGAACACTTGATGAAGTTGCATGGTAAAAAATCTGCAGTGAAAAACAGAGCATTTCTGTACACACACAATGTGATGAGAACCCAAAAGGACTGGGGGTAAATAGCTGTGTCGCCACAAGAAAACCACATGGTGAGACTCTTTAGAAAAGCTTTTAATTTGCTACAGCATAAAGATTGGATTTGTAGCAATGGAAAAAGTCATGTGGTACGACGAGTCCAGATTGATCTCATTCCAGAACGTCAGGGCAAGAAGGTAAGTGCATGAAGCGATTATGCAGTGCTCATTGTACACACCTCTGGAGTCAGTGTTATGATCTGGGGTTGCTTCAGTTGGTCAGGTAAGCAACGTTATGTGGCAATAAAATAAAGTCAGCTGCTGACCTGAAATCACGGAATGACCAGAGAATTGCATCTGTTGAGGTTTTCTTCCCTGATGCTCCAGACACTAAAATTGTCACTAAAAAGAGTTTTTTCTTGGAGCATGAGGAATCATTTTCACACATGAACTGCTAAAACTCAAAGCTAAATATGATTGAATTAACTCTTACAGTTGATTGTGTGCCTTTTTTATTGGCCAGGTACTGTATAGATGTATTCACCGTCATCTCTCTCTCTCTCTCTCTCTCTCTCTCACTCACTGTCTCTTATTATTTTTCTATTTCTCTTTCTATCTCCATGTCACATAAATAGCTTGTCTTATCTGTCAAAAAAGCCCCCAAGTGAATAGAAGGTAGAGGAAGATGCCAAACCCTGAAGATAATAGTCTCTTAAATGCTGGATCACATTTTATTTTCACTCTGGAGGCAGAAAAATGTCTCTTCTGGCTTCAGGTGATAGCACATAAGGAGAAAAAACTTCTCATACGTGACAGTGACTTAGCACCTAAGACAGAAAAAAGTCTGTAAATCAGCTAAAGCTGTGACTGTATCACTGGATTCAGTCAATTTTAATTAGTAATTTTAATTGGTTCATTTTTTTTTTTTGTAGATTCTGACATTTTCAGGAAGAGTTTATACTAGTTTATACAAGTTCACTGTGGATGCAATTATTGGGTTTTCATTACATTTACAATAATCAGTTTACACTTGGGCTGATATATATATATATATATATATACACACACACACAGTGACGGCTGGTGCAAACATTTTTTGTGGGGGCGTAAACAAAATTAAAATTAAACTTTTAATGCTCGCCTGTAAATAGCCATTTATCAGGTGATTAAGCATCACTACTACTGTACTAGCATGAAATAAAGGCATGACTCACATGACTCACGTCAGCCAGCTCCGCTTGCCATAAAAAGTGCTGGAAAAGACTCGTTGAAAATGGTCCAATCACATGAGCCCAAATATTTAAAAACTATATTGATTCGCTAAGAATAAAAGTGGGAGGTTTCAGGGCGCACAGTGCTGTGCCCGAAGGATGATTTGACAAAATCCAATCAGAGTTCAGCCTCAAGTCACATGCTTTTCAAAGATTTATGTGCTTACATAGACACTCGTTTGTCCGGCGCCCCGCGTACACGAACACAAATGAACGTAATGAAGTTTAGATTTTTGATGTAATGACTTTATTTCATAATTAAAATAAATAATTATTATGTTAAATAATTACATGTTAATGGAGCATTGTTCTCTGTCTAAGTTTAAGTGGGGCGGCGCCCCTGCGTCCCGTATTGACCGGCCGCCACTGTATATATATAAAGCAAAAAAAAAAAAAAACCTGTGTATATATACAGTATACACAGGTTTTTTTTTTTTTTTTTGCTTTATATATATACAGTGGCGGCCGGTCAATACGGCCGGTCAATGCCGCCCCACTTAAACTTAGGCATATAAGTGTATATATATATATATATATATATATATACAGTTTTTTTTTTTTTGCTTGACTTATGTTAATTGGGTACACAAATATTGGTTTATTTCTTAGAAATCAATTGATACAAGGGGATGAATAAGGATCATGCCAGATCATGCTCATCATGCTGGAGAGAAGAAAAAAAAATCTGGTAACCACAAAAAAAAAGTTTGGTTACCACATTTACATACAGTTTCTATAACAGCATACCATTACATTGTTTTGTTGTTGCCTGATCATTTATCCTCCTTTAATTATGACTGTAATTTACGAGTAATTACAAATATAAACATTTTGATAAGAGAGAAGGGAAAAAAAGGGAGTCTTGAGAATACTCGTATAATTGCATACATACCTGTACACTAATTAGCAGTAAAAGGTTTCAAGTCCCCCCTGTGCCGCCAGGGCAGCTCTGACCCTTGGGGCAGGCTTTGATGGGGTCTCTGGGAGTATGCTGTGGTGTCTGGCATCGGAATGTAAGCAGCGGATTCTTTGGGTCCTATGGGTTGGGTTGTTGGTTGGATTGGATGTCTTTTTTTCCGGTGAATCCCATGGATGCTTGTTTGGAATGAGATGTAGAGAATCTGGAAGCCAGATCAATTACCTTGAACTTGAACATACAGTACATGGCAGGCTGTTGTTATGCACTGGGTGTTCTGAACATGGTCAGTATTGACCCCCTGTGTGAGTAGATGGTCCTTGGCTGCCCATGATCCTGTCACCAGTTTACATTACATTAAGCGCGTTAACTAATGCTGCTATGCAAAACGTGATCTTTAAATGCATTTTGATATATTTTTAGTAACGTGTTATATCCAACTCTGTTAATATGTGACTACCATCTGCTTATAATGTTCTGTCAAGGAATTTAAGCTGATGCTCTGCTTCTGTATAACCAAATAACGAACACGTTATTTAAAATATAATTTTGAACAGAAAGAGCTTCCTAAAGATGAGATCTAAAGGGATTCAAAACTGTTTGAAATGTAGCTTGAGTGTTTTTATTGATACTTTCTTGGCCATCATTCAGACATAAGCCACATCCAACTTACATTATAAACAAGGCAAGCGTTAATGTGTAGTTTGTAAAGTTACAGCTGGTTTGCTGCCTAATCCTTGATTCTTTTCTTAATGAAGGAGTCTCGATCTCTCTTCATGCACTTCAAATTAAGAAGGCACTTGATTAAACCACATGCTAGGCTGCATAGTCTCAGTGTGGCTTCAAATTTGGCCAACTAATTATATACTGACTGTTTAAGGTCCAGGGCTTGAGCTGGAATTAACTTTATCGAATTCATTCACCCTGCTGTTTTCGTTGACTGGACGCTGCTGGACGCAGCATATAATGCGTTTAAATGAAGCTAAAAAGAAAGACTAGAGTTCCCCTTGTGTTTCCTTCCAAGAAATGAACATTTCCAATGTTTTATATTTAAATGAGTATAATAAAACAGATGTTGGCTCTTTATTTGCAGACATTTACAGGAACCTCCAGATTTAATGGCGTACTGTTGCCTGATCTCTCTACTTCATCTTTATAGATTTGATTGAAGAGGGTTGGATAGGCTGTGAGTTAACACACTCTCTTTCTCAAGACACACTCATTGCCTTTCCACTGATTATTCCTTATTCAAACATCAGCTGTCAGTCCCAAAGCCAAATATATCCACTGTGGCATGGAGTGAATAAAAAAACAGCTTATATATTAGCAATGCGCATAATTTATCTTTGCATGAATATTCATTTTTTCATTTGCATAATTTCTAAAAAGATATGTTTTTTTTTTCTCAGTGATATTCGTAGCACCAGAACTAGGTACATTTTTAGCAAATTTAAAAAGGTGAAATTTAAAATGTGGCTTTTATATTAAAATTCTTGTTTAAAAAAAAAAAAAAACCTCAAATTTATCCAAAGCTTGAAGTTGCGCTTTTAAAGCAGGGACTTCTTTTTTTGGATGGCAAAAAAGCCATTTTTCGATGTTGACCCAAACCAATTTCCTCTCAGCTGAGAATAACTGTTTGGGTTTTCTTAAAAATACCTGTTAGTGTATTCTATCAAATTATTTATCATAGTCAAATTAATCCAGTAAAATTATTATGCAATATGCAATTCAATTAGTCTAAGCAGTGTCATGCACGATTCACTAATTCAATTTAATTCAATCTTGTCTCTGTAGCGCGTTTAACAATGGCCATTGTTGCAAAGCAGCTTTACAGAATCAAAGGAAAATATGAAAAGTATGAAATGTGTGAGAAAATTTGTATGAATCAAAAGATCAGATTGTCCCTGATGAGCATGTCGAGGGTGACAGTGGCAAGGAAAAACTCCCTGAGATGATAATAGGAAGAAACCTTGAGCAGAACCAGACTCAAGAGGGAACCCGTCCTCATTTGGGTGATAACGGATAGCAGGGATTGATCTGCTGTCATACTGTATGTTGGAGTCCAGCTCATTATTGGAGGCTGAGGTAGACTGTAGGAAATTCCACTCCTGAACTATTGAGCGACTGCAGTCACACGTCCTCAGAGAACAGCTGTCTGCATCAGCCGAGGCCAGGACCATCTTCATTGTAAAGTGGAAAAGTTTCCCAGTCACCAGACGCATCTCAATCAGACCACACAGGCCTCCATGCGGCGAGATCTCCAACCTGAAGTGGGGCACGAGTCAGACAGGTCCAGGGGGCAGAGGGGGTCTGGATCACTGGCAGCTCAAGAGCGACATGTATACAGTAGCTCAACAGAGATAAAGAGAGAGAGAGTGAGAGAGAGAAGAGAAGAAAAGAAGATATAACAGTTAGGTATGGTCACGTTCACGTATCATATAATTTGAATATATATATATATAGTGCTAATCAGCTCTGCCCCCTTGGGAGTGGCCTCCATGAATCAGACTTGTTTTTCCAGTGCATCCTATTGGATCTCGATTGCATTTTAAAGTTTAAAGACCATTAACAACATTTACATTTCGGCATCTCATGTACACAGGATCGCAGGGTGCACAAACACATACTGTACACATACTCATGCACTCATTCACACACTACGGGCAATTTGTGAGTGCCAATTAGTCTAACCTACACCTGAAACCCATCGAGCACGGGGAGAACATGCAAACTCCGAGCACACAGACCTGAGGCAGGAATCGAACCCGTAACCAATCATGAACTCTTGGTCTGCTAATCTCCATACTCAGCTTGCTATGATACACTGGGTGCTCTGAAATCTTTCTATCATGGCCATCAGTGACTTTTCCCCCAACAATTAGAGTTACATTGGCCCTTCCTTGGTCCCCACAGTTGTACATGGGCTTTGGTTGCACATGCTCCTGTCACTTGTTTGCTAGTGTATATCTGATAATCAATGTTATTCAATTCAATGGCAGATAGTGTTCTGGCTGACCAATGCAGCACTTCAACACTCAAGAATGTCTTCCTTTCCCACAATATACAATGCATTAATGTTGTAGCAAACAACATGTGGAGCCACTTCTGATCCTTGTTAGTTTTGCTCCTTGATATAATAACGGTAGTGGAAATTTTCAGATTGAAGTCTGCTAGATGGAAATGTGCATTATCCCTCACACTGCTGTCCATACTCTCTGATGTTTCTGTTATAATCAGCCCAATCCTGCAGTCCGTCAGTCTGCTGCTGAATTACTTTGTATTCTTCTGTCACCTCATCACCCGACTGCTGACACTCATAAAGACACCTGCCACCTCCTAACAGATTGCAAAAAGGAGCCTTGTATAATCATACAATACTTTTCTACTTTCTGCCAACCCAGGATTTTTTCTGCTAGAGTAAATAAGATGTGCATCAAAGAAATAGCGATCCCCATTGTGCTTGGTGAGGAAAAGAAATAAAAAAAAAAGACAAGAAATTGATCAGGATGTGACATGGAATTGAAAATCAGGATGAGAAAAAAGAAATATCTTTCCTGACCAAAGAAGGATGGATTAACCTGTGATGAGGTACATGAACATTTCAAGATTAGAGAACCAGTGAACTGAGTTAAAAATTGTTCTTGATGCTTAGGAGAAGAAATGCATGCTTTTTATTGGCCTCCCCATTCTGATCAGGACATCACCTGTGTGTAGTTAACTAAATATGTAATGTACAGTAGTAGTATCTAGACCACAATTTTTAAACACAAGCACTTGCTTTTAAGCTTAAAAAAAAAATCAAGGATCAAAGACTTTAAAGATCTTTGATGTCAAATTTAATATTATGTACCATAATAGAAAAAAGACCATAAATAAATGAATAAATAAATAAAATAAACAACAATACATAACAAGCAAACATTTAAATAAATATCTATTAGGATAGAAAATGAGCTTATTCAATGCTGCATAAGTTGAATTGATGTTACATTTACATTTCAGATTCTCATCTATACTGCTTCTGCTGCTACACGGTGTGCACACACACATACACGCACGCACACACACACACACACACACACACACACACACACACACACACACACACGCACACACGCGCACACACGCATGCACACGCACGCACACACACACACACACACACACACACACACACACACACACACACGCTCACACTACAGGCAAATTGGGAGACCCAATTACAAAGGACTTCCATATAAATTATATATATATATATATATATATATATATATTCTATATATTTTTTGAATCATCATTAAACTATGCTGTGTTGCCGGCTCTGTGGATCTATGACGCTAGGGTTTACAATTACTTGTTCCACACACCAAGGGATTCAGCCTTGTGTTAGAAGCTAATTAGACTCGGAAGCATTTATGAATGACTCAGAAGAAAAAAGGCGTTATTTCAGATGACATAACATTATCAGATGGATTTTTTTTGCTGAAAGTGTTTCCGTGACTGGTTTTGTATGTGGGTTTAGGCAGGTAGCAGCTCTCTCCTCCTACTCTTTCTGACCCACATTTACACACGCTGTGCCTGACAGTTAGTATAATTAACGATTGTTGAAACACCTGTGATAGGAAGTGATGCACATAGTTAAATATCCCAGTGGTGTCTATATCACCAGTCATTGAATGCCTCTTGTCCAATTAGATTACTTTGTCGGAACTAACCTGCGTATAATTAATACCTCTCCAGTCCTTATCATTTAGCAGCTTATCAAATATCATGCTTTTACAGTAGCATGCATTAAGGTTTTGGTACTAGTTTGATTAATATGGTTTTATTTAATAAAGTAAGAAAGTGTGAACTTTCATCAGCTATACTTATATAAACTTGCCTAGTGTTGCAAGTGTTTTCCTGCTTTTCACTATAAAATATTTGCTATTTGAGATATTAAACACCGTCTCCTCCAGTGTCAGTAATAATAATAATAATAATAATAATAATAATAATAATAATAATAATAATAATACACCTGTAGACCCTAAATACACAAAAAGAGTTAATGAATTTTTATATGGTAATATTGCCCTTGAATGGCACAAGAACTGTTTGCTAAAAGGTTAAATTCAGAAATAACACTTCACTCTGACCCTTATTGTAGGACCAGGGACTGATTCATATGAAACCAAATGCCTTCCATTTGTCATTATAAAGTGGCTTAATGTCTAAAGTTCAAGATGTACTTACTTTTTTATTTCTTCACTTCATTCTTCTGAATTGGATTGAAGAGGGTCAGACAGGTTGTGATCTCACACACACACACACACACACACACACACACACGCACACACACACGCACACACACACGCACACACACGCACACACTTGCGCACGCATACACACACTGCCTTTCCACTCATTATTTCTTTATTCAAACATCAACTTTCAGCCCCCGAGCCAAGGATATCCACTGTGTCTTAGAGTGAATAGAAACACTTTATATATCAACAATCTGCATAATTCACCATTTCATGCATATTCACTTTAAATTTGCATAATTTCTCAAAAGTTCTGTTTTTCCCATAAAGGTTCCTAGCATTCGAAACAGGTACATTTTCAGCACATTTACATACGCGTATGCTGATTGTATATTTCCCAGTATGGCTCCTATCCTTTAATAATTTTCATAAGAAGTAATAAAACCTTTTTCTTATGAATAAGATTTTTTTTTTTAATAGCATCATTAGTACATACATATTTTGTACACTATACACTTCCTAGCAGGTAACTGACCAATTTAGACTTTGCTAGTTTAGTGCATTTATCTCACTCAGTTGAGCATCTATAACACTGCCTGGCAACAAACCAAAACCCAATAGTCAGACAATAGCCTATTGTCTGCTGCTCACATAGTGGATTGCATATGTTTTGCGTGATGGATGATCACCATTTTGTGTCATCTCGAAAAGTTGCAGAATTTTACTTGTCAGAATCCAACATTAATTCATGTCATCCAAGGAAAATGGTATTAATTAAATGTTGTTTGGTTTAAATAATGAAGAAGCATATACTATGCAATCAACACAGTTTAGTTTAAAATTCTGACATTGTACTGCTTGAACATATTTCTGAAGACTAACCAGCATGTTTGAGCGGTGTGAGGTTGACATAACTCAAATATTATTAAACGTAATTATATTAAATGAAATGATATCTGCTTTATGCTCCAAATATAAGAAACTATATAATTCACATTTGCTCAGAGCATGGATGTATGAGTTGCACATGGCATATTGCATGCTTATAGATTCCATTCTTAACTTAAGTGGGACCTAGAGTAATATGCACAATGTATAATGTACATAGTACTTTTTCTAAATAAAACAGAAAAACAGAAAAAAATACTTTTTTTTTTTTTTGCTTTATTTCTTATATTTATTTTGCCCTCATATTTATTTAGGTCAATTAGATTTTTTTTTTTTTTACCTCTATTGTAAACTTATAAAAAATATACGATCCCCTGGCTTGTTGTTTGCTCTGCCGTTCTCCAGTGGGGCGTGGCTCAGAGGCAGCTCATTTACATAGACACTGAAATAGTAAATTTGGAAGAGGAGTGAAATAAAGGGAGCTTGATTAATAAAAAAAAATGCATTATCTGAGGTGTATTTTAGTTGGAGCCTTAACAGACACACTTTGGGAGAGCTCCGAGACCTGTGTTAACTTGTTAAATTGGTAAATTATGGGACCATAATTTTAAGTTGCATTACAATAATAATAATAATAATAATAATAATAATAATAATAATAATAATAATAAACACAACAACCTGTCAGTGCATTGTCTTATGAATTGTATATTCCATAAAGTCAATAAAATTACTGTGCCTTTCAAAATTATTGGCACCCCCTTTAAAATGTATAATGGGTTTAGGAAAAATCCACCTCTTGGGGCATTTAAGTCAAACTTTTTTGTGTTTTTTTTTAGATTTTGGTTAGTTAGAGTAAAAACTCAATTTATTTCTTTACTGTATATACTGTACAGTATATATACTGTATATGTTTCACTAGTGCTTGGATACCATCAAGGTAAAATGTTTTCGCAGTGCTGAATATAGCTTCATCTCACACTGAAAAAATAAGAAAGTTCCCACCTTTAATTGCCCTCACCAAGCAATAACTATTTTTTAACAAAAGCACATGAGCTACAATTATTGACGACCCTGCATTTAATACTTTATATGAGCTCCATTTGTCAATAAAACTGCACTGAGTCTTCTCCTAACATTTTATACGGTTGTAGAATACAGAGCAGGGCAACTGAGACCATTCCTCTTTACAGAAACTCTCCAGGTCATCCAGGTCTTACGCCCTCTCTTGTGCACTCTCTTGTTCAGATCACCCCACAGCTTTTGAATGTGGTTCAGGTCAGGGGACTGAGATGGCCATGACAGAAGCTCGATTCTGTAGTCAGCTAACCATTTTTGTGTTGACATTGACATTCAGACTTTATTGTCAGAATTCATTGTCCTGCTGGAAGATCCAGTGATGTCCCAGTTTTAGTTTCATGGCAGAGACAATCTGATTTTTATTTTAAAAGTCCTGGTATTCCATGGAGTCCATGATTCTACATATGTTCCCGAACAAGGTTTCCAGGGCCTTTGGAGGACAAACCGCCCCACAACATAAACAGATTTAATTTGTTTCTGTAATTTACCAGGAGTTATCCTTGGGGATTTTGTTGCTACTCTTATAATTATCCTCATTGTATTTAGAGGCACTATAAACTTGGTTCCTTTTCCAGGCAAGTTTGTAATAGATTCAGTTGATGTTTACTTTTTCATTAGTATTATTGCCCTAAATGTAGAAATAGGCATTTTCAGGTTAGCACTTTTATATATATATATATAAAACCAGTCCCCTGATTTGTGAAGGTCAACACAGTTCTCTCTTATTTGGTTTGTGTGTCCTCTTTCCTTTCCCCTGGTGAGGGAATTTGTCCTCTGTGTCATGTCATATTTGTCCCACTGTTAATCAGGGAGTCAACAGCTCAAAGGTTCCTACCCACTCCAATTACATAAAATTGTACATATTTAATGGGAAACATGCCTGCATTACATTTATTAATGTAAATTATAAATTTCAGTGTCAATAATTGTGGCAGTGTTTTTTTTATCCTTAATGAGGGATTTGTTTTTCTCTGAAAAAAAAAATCTATTAAAAGATGCATTTTTCTCATATATTTTCAGTGTGAGATGAAGTGCATATAAGTATGAATATGTACTCAGTACTTGGTTTGGGCCCCTTTTGCAGAAATTATTGCCTCAATAATTATGGCGTGGCATGGAAGCTATCAGCCTGTGGCACTGCTGAGGTGTTATTGAAGACCAGCTCTTCTGCATTGTTCGGTCTCATGTCTCTCATCTTTCTCTTGGTAACACCCCATAGATTCACTATGGGGATCGGGTGAGGCGAGTTTTCTGGCCAATCAAGCACAGTAATCCCATGGTCATTGAACCAGGTTTTGGTGCTTTTGGCTATGTGGGCAGGTGAGGTCCTGCTGGAAAATGAAATCAGCATCCCCATAAAGATCGTCTGAGGAAGGAAGCGTGAAGTGCTCCAAAATCTCCTGGTAGAAGGCTGTGTTGACCCTGCGACTTAATGAAGCACAGTGGACCAACACCAGCAGATGACATGGCTCAATAAATCAACACAGCCTGTGGAAACTTCACACTGGACGTCAGTGTGGACTTGGTTTCCAAATGAGATGCAAAAGTTGCTTTCATCAGAAAAGAGGACTTTGGACCACTGAGCAACAGACCAGTTATTTTTTTCTTTAGCCCAGGTAAGACGCTTCTGACATTGTTTGTTGTTCAGGAGCGGCTTGACAAGAGGAATACGACATTTGAAGTCCACGTCCAGCACCCTACTGTGTGTGGTGGCTCTTGATGCACTGACTCCAGCCTCAGTCCACTCCTTGTGGAAGACCCCAGCACTTTTGAATGGCCTTTTCCTGACAATCCTCTGCAGTCATCCCTGCTGTTTGTGCACCTTTTTCTTCCACACTTTTCCCTTCCACATAACTTTCTATTAATGTGCCTTGATGCAGCACTTTGGGAACATCCAACTTTTTCCAAATTTTTCCAAATTTATTTTCAATTACCTTTTGGAGGATGTCAATGATGGTTTTCTGCACAACTGTCAGGTCAGCAGTCTTTCCCATGATTGTGCTTCCTACTGAACCAGACCGAGAGAACATTTAAAGGCTCAGGACCCCTTTGCAGGTGTTCTGGCTTAATTAGCTGATTAGAGTGGGACATTTTGAGCCTAGAATATTGAACCTTTTCACAATATTCTAATTTTCTGAGATTGTGGTTTTCATGAGCTGTAAGCCATAATCATCTCAATTATGACAAATTATGGCTTGAACTATCTTGCTTTGCATGTAATGAGTCTATCTCATATATTAGTTTCAGCCTTAAATAAATTAACTTTTGCATGATATTCTAATTTTTTGAGTTTCACCTGAATATTGCTTTATCCTATAGGGTTGCAGGGTCCTGGAGCATATCCCAAGAGATTTAGGGCACAAGGCAGGGTGCTAAATCAGCCTAACCTGCAAGTTTTTGGACTGTGGGAGGCAAACGGAGTACCCAGAGGAAACCCACCAAGCTAGTGGAGGTGCAAGACAACAGTGCTAACCCACCAAGCCACCGTGCCGCCTGTGAGAGGAAGCTATTATATCAGAAGATGGGCTTTTCCTAACCCTTTTTTACTATCATTTTTAGGGGTACCAATATATGTGGATGGCATTGCACATACATATGATATGATCTGGGTTTTACTAAAACAAATTCTTGTCAAATAAAAAGTGTTGACTGGAAGTGCATTTTCTATATGAATGAAATTAGATTTTTCATGACCTTTATAAAACAAGACAAAAAATAATTGAATATATGATGATGATGTTTTTGCAAATAGAACATTCCTCTTATTAACCAGAGCTAAATTAATGCTGATAATCAAATTGAGTAAACATATATGTCAATTATTCTTAGCAGGACTATACACAATTCACTTAACACAGCGTTGTAATCAGATTTTTTTTTTTTTGGTATGAAGCTCTTCCTTCCTTCCTTCTCTGCTGCCCCCCTTTTTTACTCACGCATCGCTGACTGATTTAACTGGCTTTCCGACCCATTGCACCGGCTTTGTATTGCGTCACCAGGATTTCCCCCCTGAACACGGAAGTGCTCAACGGCCAGCGCGCCACGCCCCCCTCTTCCAAAACCGCATCTAAGCCACGCCCCTTTGGTGCTTTAAATCTGCACTTGGGTCCTGCTCCTCTTTTTTTCTTCATTACTCTGCGTCGCCTGACAGGGTCAAGTCAAAATTGCGTGCAAAATTGTGAATACAGCTGGCTAGTCCTGAATTGGAAAACAAACGAACAACAACAACAACAACAACAAAAAAACATTTGGTAAAATCGTCAGTTGGACGATTAATAGTGAGTCATTCCCATTCCAATTCCTCCACTGGTACAACCCACCAACAATCACCCCTAATAAATCAGGCCCTTTGCATTTGGCTATTTTGCCTGTGTACCCCATTTATGCTCATGGAACTCTATCTTGAGACTTAATAGGCGATTGTGGTTATAGAGTAGTAGAGGTAATGGAACTGCTGGATATTAGGATGGCTTCTGAGGTCTCTGGGGTCACAATTTAGGCTTGAAAGGAGCTTAGCTTTGTTAATGCCTACTAAGTCTGGTCGCTCTTGCTTTGTCCAAGGCCATGCTGGCTAGAAGGCTCTTGTGACAATTCTTTGGCAGATGGTTTTGAAAAACTTAGTAGCCAATAGATATAAAGTTACATTCAAAAAATTGCTCAGTTATAATTAAATCTGGAGCTTGGTTAAAGCCCTGTTGTGTGATACTTGATACTATTTCCTTTCACACAGATATATTGGTGGTAAATCCCTACAGTAACCTGGAAAACACAGAGCATACCTGACTCAGTTGCTGTTCTGGTTAAAATATGCAGCACTCTGCTTTGCCCATGGAATCACATTAGAACTAGGACACACCACTTTGAAGTGCAGGTGGTGACTAGAAAGCAGTCATGTGCTTGTCCCTTGATAAGGTAAAAGATGCAAGGTATGGTGAAAATGTAACCGTGATAGTTCAGTGATGAAGGCCCTGGGTTCAAGCTGCCACTGTATGGTCCCCTGAGTAAGGTCCTCAACCACAGCTGCTCCATTGTTGTCATGTCCTGGATGACCCTGTGCTCTTATTTCCTGCAATATGAATAAAATGTGATTCAGTGTACTATAATGTATATGTGACTTTAAAGTACAGGCTTTCTTTAAATTACATACTGTCAGATATCACACCAAGAGTACTGATGGAGCACTGTGCTTTAGCCCTGTCTTTATGAAGCATACCAACTTCTGGAAAGCTCTAGCACTTTGCTTTTTGAAGGATGAAAGGAGAATGTTAATAAATTGCTCTGTCACTGAAGACTGCTTGGAGGATTAAGTCCCATACTGTAGCTGCCCTGAAGTAGAGTCTTTGGAGAACACATTAACTCTGTGTGTTGCATGCTTGAACCAGGAGGCTGCAAATTCAGTACACAGGCTGGTATTGGCCAACAGAGTCAATTAAAAACACCCAAACCACTTTAAATATTCACAAGCCATTTATCCATGGAATAAACATTTTGCACAAAATACACAAAGTACGTTCTGAGTTCAACTTTCTACAGCCATAAAGAAGGAAACAAAGAGCCCTATGGATCTGTTTACCTTGACTTGTTAGAGAATTGCATCATTTAAAAAGAAATTACACGCAATACAGACTAAGATTGTTGATCCATACATCAATATTATGAATACGAATGCAATTTATTGTCGAGAAAAGGAAACGTTTTGTGGCCCTTATGGAAATCCTATTAACAAAAAACAAACAAACAAACAAAGAAAAATATATAATAATGCGCTGCATTGGAATTGTCCAGTTTGTTCTAACAAGATATTACAAGACATTATATTAGGGTTTATTGTTGCAATAATAGTAGTAGTAGTAGTAGTAGTAGAAATACTATAACAAAAATAAAGATATAAAGTTTTGATTGCAACATAAAATTCCAGAGCATAAAAGCTTCTAAATAAATAGGCCTTATAGACACAACTTGAATATGTCTGTGTTATAGATGTTTTTAGGAGGGAATTCAAAAGACAAAGTGCGGTGCGGCTAAGGGATCTTGTTCTGGAATAGGGAAGACGATGAGTGGGATTATAGTACTGTACAAGCTCTGACATCTAAGGTGGAGAAAGGTTATGGAGAACTTTGAAAGTGAGGAGGGGAATTGTAAAATGCATTCAGTATTTGATAGGGAGCCAGTGGAGTTCTTGTAAGGAGTGTGTGACGATCCATGAAGGGCGTCTGAGTTTTGATGTGGCTGTAGAGTTCTGAGTAAGTTGGAGTTTATGGAGGAACTTGTGGTAGTTCAGATAAAAGTGACTTACAATAATCAATGTGTGATGTGACTAATGAATGGATGATAATGGCAACATTTGCAGGGTAAAGGATTTGGAGAGATGAGCAATGCTATGGAGAAAATTTAACATGACCAAGGGACACTGGTAATACAGCATTTGAAGAACAGGGTGCTATCAAAAATTCAAGTTATACTGCATATTAAGGTATTAACTTAAAGGGAGATTAGTTTGAGAAATTTAAAGAAAAAAACAAGTACTTAGTTATTTTAAATGATTGGAGAGACAAAAGTGCTGAACAGAAGGGGCCCTAAAACAGAGCCTTGGGCAACACCAGTGCTGAGAGGGAGAAACTAAGAGTTGCATTTTTGAGCTGGACAAACTGTGTATGGTCAGAGAAGTATGGTGTGAACTATCCAAGAGGGATGCCTATGATGCTGATAGTAGCTACAGGTGGTTTAATCAAGCAGGTCAAAAGTAGTTAATGATTGGGGATCTTCAGCAAAGCAGTCTGTGCTATATTTAAGACAGTACCTTGACTGAATTGATTAAATTTGTTTTTTGTCACTTACTGTAGGTAAGCACAAACCTATATGGCATGAACCTTTTCCTGATTTTGGTTTAAATGTAAGGCAAGATTTAAGATCAAAAGCAAATTATTGGGATTAATAGGATTGCCACCAGGTTTCTAAAGGATTTCAGCTTTTTGAAAAAGGAATTAATAATACAAGTTATAATGGAGGAGAATAAAGGCATACAGTCTTTTAAAAGGTGAGTTGGTTTATAGGTTTAAATTTATACAGTATATTAAACTTGAAATTTCAGATTGAGTATGGGTATCTTAAAACTGTAAATCAAGACTATACTGATACATATAAAGAGCAAATATTCCCAGGTAATATATGATTAAAACAATACAAAAAGCAGTTGTATTTGTAAAAGAACAAATATTTAACATACTGTATTAATAAACAATATAATTAATCATACAATGCACCTTTTCACTGAACGGAAACTCAAAGATTTTTAACAAATCAGCAACTGTCACAGTTTTCCAAAGCTTAGTGCTTGTAAAGAAAATCTCTTCCTGAATTTTTTTTTTTCCTGATGGTGTGTATCATCAGTTTGCATCATTACCCAGAGTGCCTTGGTGCCCAGATTTGTGCCATGCAACAAATGGATCATGTCTCAGTTTCTGTTTACCATGCAGAAGGAAATGGAATCACAAATAAAATAATTTTTCATGGCAGTTTTACTCTCAGAGAAGCTCTTACCTGTGATTCTACAGGAGCTCTCTCGGATTTGAACATTTCACATGGGCAGTTAAGAAAAGAAATGTGCCTAGGAATAAAGGAAACAAGATTAAACTTGGATGTTTGCTCTTGCTATTTTTTTTTTCCTGCACAAACAATGTTTTCCCTGGAAAGGTCAAACAATGTTGATCAAAATTCTGAAAGTTTTCTTGAAGAGACCAGACTTTTACATATGATGGAAGGTATGTTTAGAATGTGCTTCAAATATAGGGCTCCTGTTATTAGGGAAATTGTATCGTGTTTAAATAAGAATGTTAGTATAAATCTGTAGTTGCCTTGTAGTTTGATTTACTATTAAAACTGCTGCAACAGAAAACCAGTCAAAGCCCGCTGGCCAATCTGAATGCTATGTTTGTTTTGCTTTCCAAGTAGACCTTTAAGAAATTTACATCTTAAAATATTACTTGGTTGTAAGGGATTGCTAGCGCTATTTGAACCCCAACTCTAAACCATCTCTTGTTCTGGCGAATCCTTAAACAGGTGCATACTAGACTCAAAACATTCAAGTCCGAAGTGCTTGCATTGAGTACAAGTTTTTAAATCCCATCATGGTTCACTTTTATTGATGTTGTTTAAGTCTTCCTTGTCTTGATGTGCTGCTATTAACCTCCTATGTCATGACATTTTATTTCATGGCAGATATTCTTTTTGTACCATTATACCTAGCTCCAAAAAATATATATAAGGTTCTGGCTCGCATCCCTGGAGCCTGCAGTTATTGCTTTAATAGATGGATTCAGCAGAAACTAGACAAGGTCAAGCGACAAAGAGCCTGTGCACGCTACTATTAGGATTTTTGATGGATTGGTATAAAGTTTTAAAAGATTAATTTAAACTGTGGTCCAATCCTGTGGTGGTTAGTGATGCATTATGGGTACATTATAACTCTAAAGATATCCATTATTCCAAAATGTCAAATAATGCCTTAAATGTCAAATAAAATTACTGGAGGAATCCAGTGACCTTGATGAAAGCCCAAACATACAGTATATATGCAATATAACATAATTTCTTTTATAATTACTCTCCTAAATGCTGGTTCCTGTTAAATTCTCACTTAGCAACCACAGGCTGGCATTTGTAGATATCTTAAAAGAAAGGAGAGAACCCTCAATCCCGAAATATAGAAACCTACAAATATGCTCACAGTACACTTTAGGAACACCGGCCCAACACTCATGTGACCGCAGTGCAATGCATATATCATCCATATACACTCCCTAGCCAAATAAACATGCATAGATAAATAATAGTTTCGATTACAGCACAAAATGTAGTGGTCCTACAATGTAATTTAAGTCCTGGACCATATCTGTACCATCATCGTCTTTGTCTTTTGGCTGTTCCCTTTCAGGTGTCACCCAGCGAATCATCTTCCTCCATCTAACCATATCCTCTGCATCACCTTCTCTCACACCAGCTAACTTCATGTACATCTCCTCTTTGGTCTTCCTCTAGACCTTCTGCCTTCCAGTTCCAACCTTAGAATCCTTCTACCAATATGGTCACAATCTCTTCTCAGTCCAAACCACCTCAATCAGGCCTCTTTGACTTTATCTCCAAAACATCTCACCTGGATTGTGTACCATAAGAGAAGAAAAACTCCATAGATGTGATAACCTGGACATGGAGTACATTCAGGTCGTCATTTGACTTCATTTTATTGCCACATAACATTGCTGAGCCTAGACCTGACCAACTGAGCATAACCCTAGATCATAACACCATATCCACAACCCCAGCTCATAACATTAACACTGCCTCCAAACGCTTGTACAGTGGCCAATCATAACACCATAACGCTGCCTCCAAACGCTTGTACAGTGGCTAGATCATAACACCATATCCACAACCCCAGCTCATAACATTAACACTGCCTCCAAACGCTTGTACAGTGGCCACTATGCATGATGGGTGCATCGCTTCATGCACTTCCCTTCTTATCCTAATGCACCCATCATTTTGGAATATGAACTCGCCAGACTGTATGAGTTTTTTCCAATCTTTATCCTCCCTAGAAAATTCAAGCCTTTTTTTTTCTGACTAGCCTCATTAACAAGTGGTTTTCTTTAAACATAGGATTTCAAATGGATTTTAAACAAAGGATTTCCTTTTCCAGGAACTTCACCAATGTTTAAGTGATTTCCATTCATAATTTTTTTGCTTCGTCTTAACCCTGTCTTTCATGTTTCCCTTCTCAGGCCAGTGATCCGGGGGCCGCTGGACGGAGGCGTCGCGAATCCATCTCTCCCCGGGGCTGTGGAAGTAGAGGACGCCCCCGCGTTCAGAGTCAAGGAACTCCTGGACTCATAGCAGTGAAACTTTCCCACAAAGTTGATGGTTCAGCACTGTGGTTCCAGTTTTTGATAATATTTTGAAGGATTCATAGACCAGTTCCAGTAATTTCAGATCTCCTCATTTGATTTCTTTGCTTGATGTAGAGGGAGATTAGTTTAAGAAAAAAAAAAACAAGTACTTAGTTCTTTTAAGCAATTGGTGAGACAAAAGAGTTGAACAGAAGTGGCCCTAAAACAGAGCCTTGGGCAACACCAGTGCTGAAAGGGAGAGACTAAGAATTGCATTTTTTGAGCTGGACAAACTGTGTAAGGTCAGAGGAGCCCAATAACTTGACCCTTCTGAAATGATGACTTAGATTGTGTGATATAGAAACATAGGATTACTTTAAATTCAAATGGAGTGCAACATTGCTCCTGTTTTTTTTTTCACCTTTACATGTTAAACCTAACTCAATGCTCTTCAGTATCGTCCAAAGATCGCAATTTAATATCAGCACCTTTGTGCGCACAAGGTGCATGCTAGCTTTAATTTCCTGTTGAATGGATATTGTCACAGAGCCATTTTTTTCCCTCTTCCGTCTGCTACTCCAGCAGGAATCTGACAGCAGACTGCGTCCTGCCGATGTGATGTGACCGTGTGATCTTGCATGAAGTACACAGAACTGGAGTGAGATAAATATTTGGTGGTGATGATGATAGACTGACTAATGTTAAAGTGGCCTTTACTGTTTCAGACTATGAGAGAGAGGACTCAATAACGTTTTCCCCTAAAGCTAGTTTTAATGTTCTAGTAAACACAAATTTGTTTAAATTGTCCTGTTGGGAAATTAAGACATAATCATTTAAGTTGTCTTTACGACTTTAAAGGGCACTTATTATGCAGAATCTACTTTTTTAAAGTCGTGTTTAGACATTAACATGGATCTTCAGTGGAAAAGGAAAAACAAAAGAAAAAAAAATCCATGCTTTTTGCTTTTCTTCTATTTTTCCTTCTTCCTAGCCAGGACTAAAAGGAGCGAATTAGATTTCTCTGCAGTTGTGACCTCATATAAGAAGATCCTTTCACCTTGTTGTTCAGCTCCAACCAGGTATGTTTATGGAAAAATCAATATGCCGCACAGAATACTTCTTCCTATTCTACAATGCACAGGTACGTAATTAAAACAAGGTCATACAGTATATAATATGTAGATAAACATTATGAATAAACATTAAATTAACAAAGACTGCTGGTGTTTCACTTGCATCATAAAGATAATGAAGATGTCTTTTTAGCCAAGGGCCTGGTGTCTGTTCCAGCTCTGTGGGTGCAGTAATTCGGACTGCTCATGCTAAAAGGAACGGTTCTCAAGCACAACAGAGTTAATTGGATATAGTCATCAAATCAAGCACTCTGTCCAGTCAGAACCATACTGACAGTAAGGTCAGAGATTATCAGTTCGAATCACTAAGCCTGGCTGGTTTTCTGTGAGCAGCTAATGAGAAGTGGTTTATTACTACTTGTTCTTCGCTGTCAATGAATCCATTGTAACAATCCCAGCACCATTTCACCACACCATGTTGGTTATTATCTGGTTCCTTTCTTTCTCTCCGGACTACTTTTCAAATACGGTCCATTTATTTGGCTAATTTCATTGTGTTGACTGCATGGACGCTTAAATGCTGATCAAAGGGGTGCCAGCTACAGACTCTGTGACCAGTTTTGTATAATTTGGAGAGGGATATTACTTGAAAAAATATGATTTTATGTCGAATGTTTCCTTATTTGACTATTTTTAACTATATTAAGATTTCATGAATTATTGAAGATGGTGAAAAATTTAAATAGCATAATATACTGTAACAATATAAAAATACCATATTATCTGTAGGACTTGTGTGATCACATTTTGTGGATTTTGTCCTTCATTTACCCTCACCATCCTCTTCAACTTGTTAATCCAAATATCTAATCAGTCAATCACTTGGCAGCAACTCAATGGATTTAGGTACCTAGACACAGTCGAAACAATGTGCTGAAGCTCAAACCAAGCATCAGGATGTGGAAGGAAGGTGATTTAAGTTACTGTGAACGTGGCCTGGTTGTTGGTGCCAAACGGGCTGGTCTGAGTATTTATGAAACTGCTGATCTGCTGAGATTTTTACACACAACCATCTCTAGCTTTGCAGAGAATGGTCCAAAAAAGAGAAAATACCCAGAGAGCAGCAGTTCCCTAGAAAGAAAAAAAAAATGCATTCTTGATTCCAGAGTCAGAAGAGAATGGCCTGGCTGGTTTGAACTGATAGAAAAGCAACAGTAACTCAAATAACATCCGGTTCCAGCCAAGGAATGCCAAAGAGCATTGCTGAATGAACAACATGTTGAATTTTGAAGATGGAAGGACTGGGAAGTGAAGCTACAATTAATCTGATGAGTCTCGATTTCTGCCGCAACAATGAGATGGTAGGGTCAGAATTTGCCATAAACAGCATGAAAGCCTGGCTCTATCCTGCTTTGCAAACAGATCAGGCTGGTGGTGGTGGTGTAATGGTGTGGGAATAATTCGCATCATGGATTTGTAGCCGACAAATCTGCAGCGATTGCGTGATGCGTATCACTCGTATTCACCTTGTTGAATACTGTCTATGCCATGAAGAAACAATTCTGAAGGTAGAAGGGGGTTCCGAGCCAGTACTAGCAATATGTATCTAATGAAGTGGTTTGCTAGTGTAGGTGTGTCAGTGTTTCACTATAATAATGTGTGGATTTAATATTAATTCATACTTTCACAAGGTCATGTACTATTTTGCAAGTGGAAAAGGAAGATGCACCTTTAAAACTCTTCCTCAGTGCATTTTTTAATGCTAAATACCATCCTTGTCTATAAGCCTTACATCACATCAAGAGAAAAAGTGAAATAATATGATTAGATTAAAGACAAACTCAGTCTGACACATTTTCTAATTTCATGGTCTTTACTAATTTTTATTTATTTCCATGTTGTCAATCAATGCTGAAGGTGTCCAAAATATGCAATAATCTCCTTTGAACAGTTGATATTGAGATGCCCTGTACAGCCTTTATAACGGCTCCAATCTGAGGTGCTGTTTGTTAATTGGTCATTTCTGTGGCTGATATCTCTAAATGAACTATATACTGTATGTATATATATATATATATATATATATATATATATATATATATATATATATATATATATATATATGTTTCCATTCCTTCACCTCAGCAAGTCTCCCTAAGTAAGGTGCGTAACAATACATGTACATGTTAAAATGAACTGTTTGCTCTCTTCTTTACAGTTTTTTATATTTAGTGCTGTATTATTTTTGCATAATGAAGTTTTTTGTACATAAATTGTTATGTTAACTATACCGTAGTTCATAGTGATGGTCGAATGAAAAACTTATATTTACATGTGGCACAGTGGTGTATTGTTTAGCACCTCCACGGTCTGGGTTTGATTTCCATCTCTGTGTGCATGTTCGCCCCGTGCTTGGTGGGTTTCCTCCGTGTATTCCAGTTTCCTCCCACAGTCCAAAGACATGCAGATTAGGCTAATTGGCATTCTCAAATTGCCCGTACTGTGTGAATGTGTGTGTAAGTGTGTATGTGTGTGCCCTGCGATGGATTGGCACCCTGGCCAGGGTGTACCCTGCCTCGTGCCTTAGGCTCCAGACTCCCAGCGACCCTGAACACAGGATAAAGCGGTCTAGATGAAGAGTGAGTAAGTGAGTATTCCTATGGAAAAAAAAAAAAAACAGAATAAGGGGCAGTGGTGGCTCAGAGGGGACTGAGTTACTGATCTTACTTTTTACCACTTCATTTCTCATAGATTTGAATAAAATAAGATTTGAATTCTTATTTTAGCAGTTCAACCATTTGCCTAATGGTGGAAAAATGGCCCAGACTGTACATTATTGTCCCACTAGGGGGGGACAAAGCGCCGGCTCAGTAATCCGGTGAACCCGATCTCTTTCTCCCGGACTGAGGTGGCACAGATGTGACAGTACGCCCCCCCATGAGCCCCCCCCCCAGAACCGGCTTCCCGAGGGAGGTGGGGGCGCTCTCTCCACGTCACCAGAGGGAGTAGGGACCCACCGGACGGATGGGATAGCCGGCGGGCGGGGCGACCTCGAGGGGACCTGGAGAGGAGAGATGGATTCGACAGGGAAGATTCAGGTGAAGGTCCCGTGTCGAGAGCCATACTCGATCACTTACCTGGAGCGGAGGACTTTCCCCTCGCCGTCTATTGGCGAATTTCTTAAAGCGACGAACTGCTTGGGAGATTTTGGTGTGTGCATTCTCCCAGACTGTTTCCGCTCTTTTAAACCACTGGTCCACCATGGGCACATCGGTGGGAGTGGCATCCCAAGGACAGAGCGGGGGCTGATGCCCGAGCACACACTGAAACGGCGTTAGGCCGGTAGCGAAGTGATGTAATGACTTTTGCGCATATACCGCCCAGATTAACCAGTCTGCCCATTCATGTTGTCGACTGCTACAGTATGCACGGAGGTATTTTCCGAGTTCCTGGACAGTCCGCTCAGCCTGTCCATTAGACTCGGGGTGATAGCCTGACGTTAGACTAACAGCGGTCCCCAACTTCTGGAAGAAAGCTCTCCAGACCCTAGCGATAAATTGGGGACCACGATCTGAAACAATGTCCTCCGGGATACCATAGCAGTGAAACACTGTTTCGAACAGGGTTTCCACAACCTGGAGGGCTGATGGGAGAGAGCTAAATGGGACGAAGTGACAACCTTTGGAGAAGCAATCTACCGCCAAAAGGATTGTCGTGTACCCTTTTCAACACTGGCAGATCCGTTACAAAATCCACAGCGATGTGTAACCACGGTCTGTTAGGTGTAGGCAGGGGCATTAATTTACCACCGGGCAAACAATGAGGACTCTTAGTTGTTGCACAGATAGCACAAGATAAAACGACTGTTCTCACGGTCTTGCGCATCTTAGGCCACCAGAACTTGGGTTCCAGGAGTCTAAGCGTGCGTGTTATACCCGGGTGTCCTGAAGATAAACTAGAATGTGCCTCCACCGTCACTCGCTCCCGAAATGCCTCCGGAACGTATGTTCGACCCGGGGGACAGCTCTCCGGCGCGTGGTTGGACCGGGCTGCTTGAGCTATCTCCGAGTCGATGTCCCATATGATCGGAGCCACCACGAGTGACGAGGGCAAGATGGGTTTGGGATCAGAATTCTGATCCGGCGCTGGAAAACAGTGTGATAACGCATCCGCTTTCTTATTCTTATTCCCTGGCCGATATGTGATGTTAAAATGAAATTGTGTGAAGAACAGCGCCCACCGGGCTTGACGAGGGTTTAATCTTTTAGCTTGTTGGATGTACTCCAGGTTATGATAGTCAGTTAGTACCACGAACTGGTGTTTAGCTCCCTCCAACCAATGACGCCACTTCTCTAACACCGCCTTTACTGCTAGCAGTTCACGGTTACCGATATCATAGTTGCGCTCGGCAGGTGTTTGTTTACGGGAAAAGAAAGCGCAGGGGTAGAGCTTCTCGGGGTGGCCCTGGCGCTGTGACAGCACTGCTCTTATACCCACTTCCGACGCATCGACCTCCACTACAAAGGGCTTCTCAGGATTAGGTATCTTTAAAATGGGCGTGGTGGTAAAAGCTCTTTTAAGTCGATGGAACGCCGTGCGCGCTTCCGGTGAAAACGCGCGCAGAAGTTTCGGTTTCCCTTTTAGCAAATTAGTGACCGGTGCTGCCATTGTACTGAAGCCCCGAATAAATCGCAGATAGAAATTGGCGAATCCAAGAAAGCTCTGTAGCGCCTTGACTGACCTTGGTTCCGACCATTGTTGCACCGCCTCAACCTTAGCCACCTCCATCTCGACCCCCCATGGCCCTATGCGATAACTGAGGAATGTAATCTATTTCTTGTGGAATTCACATTTCTCCGCCTTCGCATAGAGCCCGTGTTCGCGCAGACGACGGAATATGACGAGAGTTCGGAATATGACCGTGAGTATACCAGTATATCATCCAAGTAGACTATAACATAACGGTTCAACATATCCCGGAACACGTCATTCATGAACCCCTGAAACACCGCAGGTGCGTTTACCGGTCCATAAGCCATCACGTTGTATTGGTAATGACCTGATGTCGTGCTAAACGCTGTCTTCCATTCATCGCCCTTACGTACATGAACGAAATTATAAGCGCTGTGGAGATCGAGTTTGGTAAAGATGGAAGCGCCTTGGAGTTGGTCGATAGCGGCCGGCACCAGTGGCAGTGGGTGCTTATACTTTACTGTTACCGCATTCAGCCCACGATAATCAATACATGGACGTAAACCCCCGCTCTTTTTTTCGATAAAAAAAAAACCTGCCGAGGCGGGTGACGTGGACCTGCTGATGAGCCCCTGCTGGAGAGCCTCCCTCACATATTCGTCCATAGCCCGGGTCTCCACCACGGACAATGGATAAATGCACGCGCAAGGCGGTGCTTTCCCCGGCAGGAGCTCAATCGCGCAGTCCCACGGTCGGTGAGGGGGAAGTCGTGCTGCTGCCCTAACGCTGAACACATCTTTAAACGTCACGTACTCGGATGGCACTTGAACCGAAACTAGGGCTTGCGGACTCTCTACAGACGTGGTTTGGACCGACAATGCAGCTTTGGCGCATCGCGGTGCCCAAGATGTGATGCGTGATCTAGCCCAATCGAAATTAGGATTATGTGAGATGAGCCAAGAGAGGCCCAGCACGACAGACCGGTCCATCCGAGGCAGCACAAAAAATTTTAGCTCCTTGGTGTGGCCGGGGAAAGTTAATCGGAGGGGCGCGGAGATAAATTCAACGGGCGAATCACTTAATTGTTTGCCATCCAGAGCTTTCACTGTGATCGGATGCGGAAGCTTCGACACGGGAGCTCGCAGCAAGGAAAGGATAGAAGCTGAGATGAAATTTCCGGCTGAACCCGAGTCTATAAGTGGGAAAACAGACACAGCATGGTTATTAAAAGACAACGAAGCATGTAACCAAAAAGGTTGATGGGTGCGTGGTGGTGTGCGTGACGTTACTTTAAGTAAAGGACAATTGCTGACTCTGTGTTGCTCCCCCCCACAGTACAGACATAACCCTGCCGTCATTCTCCTTTGTCTCTCTTGGGCCGACAGGCGAGACAAGCTCACCTCCATCGGCTCAGGATTGTCGATCTCCCTTTGCTGGCAACGGAGGTACTCGTACATGGGGGCATCGTCATCGGGCAGGGGGGTCCCTGCTGTGTCCTGATGGGTCTGTCCATCTCTCATGACTGAGGGACTGAGGACGGACGCAGATGTAGATTACACAAGCACTTTTATTACTTGTTGAGTTCAACAATGTCCAAACACAAAAAAACACAAAAAAGACAAACAAAAGAATACTCCCCAGGCTGGGTTTCATGCAGGTGGGCTGGCAGTGAAAGAAAAACGTCCACACAAAAAGCGATCTCAACTGGAATCACGAACTTGAACTTATAATGACTGAGCTTCCCTCAGCTGTGACCTTGACCTAGGTCCTTTCCCAGCCTCAAGGTGCCGATATACCTCAGTCCTGGGGGAGAGACGAAGTGAACATGTTGTCTTAACCAGACAGACATGAAAAGAAGTTGTGCCCAACGGTGGACAGACAGGTGTGTACGGGTTCGACCGGCCTAAATAGAGACACACAGGGAAAACACAGGTGAACTTAATTTGTTTAAGCAGTGACAACAAATACCCTCGTAGACACACTAGGGGGGACAAACCGCCGGCTCAGTAATCCGGTGAACCCGATCTCTCTCTCCCGGACTGAGGTGGCACAGATGTGACAATTATTGATTGAAAAGCTTTTTAGATTTGGAATGTAACCAGATACAAATGCATTGTTCATATTGAACAGATAATGTGCTTTTAATAAATTCGAATACAAATAGGAGGCACGCCAGCAAGAAAATCTATTTGAGATTAGATCACATTAATACTGAGAGGATAAAAAAAAAATCTATGTGAGTGGAAAGTAATGGTATGGTACTTAGAATACAAGCACAGTAATTAGTGACTGTATGGCATCAATTCTTATGGTATAATTAAAGTTTTTTTTTTTTTTTAATTTCAGAAAGCTCAAATTGGTTGAGCTCTGGAACTATTCTGTCCTTATTTGTCTGATGGTGTTCACCTGTTCTGTGTTTAGTCTGCCTTATTATATACTATTTGGTTTGATTTCTGTTGTAGTCATGTCTCTGCTCCATCCATTGGTTTGTTGTCCATCTGTGATCACCTGGTCGGTACCTATTTTCTGGTTTGTTGTGTAAATGATGCTTCTTTTAACTACCCTGCCTGTGTTTTTGACACCGCTGTATGTTCTGATTTTGAACATGTGAAAATTAAATTTCACTGTGCAGTAATGTACAGTTTATTTAACAAATAAAGGCTTAACTTATAAAAGTATTTACATCCTGCTCTGGTCTACCATAATATTACACAGGGGGTCAAAAAATATTTATTTTTTGCCAACCCTGTCAAAAAAATATTATTGCTAAGAAGAAATAATGCAATGAAATGGACGTTGGTCATGAGCTTAGTTCTTCCCTACACATCCTCCACCTAAGATGACACACTTATCCAAATGATGGATGAGCTGGTGGAGCCCGTTTTCAAAGAAGCCTTCTTTTTGATTCCTGAGGAAAAGTTCCACCTGGTATTCACCTCATCATCATCTGTGAAACACCAGCTAAAAAGTGGTTTCTCCAAGTGATGGAAGAGGAAGAAGTCACTGGGTGCAAGGTTGGGGCGGAGGGGGGATAGAGGGGGGGATGAGGCAGAATTGTAGTACTCCAAGTCAAGCAGTTCATCGTGATTCTCCTTCATATTGTTTTCCTTCAAATGAAAGGAATGAATAACAGCACACCTATCAATTTATTTATTTATTTATTTATTTACCATTTAGCGGCATCATGTGGACTTATACTGCAGGGTTTTTAAACAAGAAGAAATGTTCATAAACATGCTAATTTCTGGAGACATAATTTGTGCAAATATTTTCTTTTTTTTTAAACAATAATACAAATTCTATTACCACCCCTTGTACAGATGTTGTACAGTAAAGTAAAGTTTTTTTTTTTTTTTTTTTTTTTTTTTCTCAGATGATCTGATGAATCCGTAGCACTCCTACTGAAGACATTAATTTCAAGTGATGCCTTTTTGGTTGGATTTTATTTATTTATTCATTTATTTATTTATTTATTTATTTATTGCATACTGAACTGTTAATAGAAACAGAACAGAACACTAACTTAAAAATAAATAAACAAACAAAAAACAAACAAAAAAATAAATGCCTCCATTCATCTGGGATGTTCTCTTGACTAGGGTTGATTAGTGTAAAATTAATTTTGTGTGGATAATTTTTGACTTACCATTATATAGTAATTTTAATGAATTATCTATCAATTAATAATAATACTTTACAGTACTTCTCTGGAAGAACGTCTCTTGACATGATGCTACAATATAATAATATAATTTTCTCCCTAACTAGTTATAAAACGTCAGGCTGCAGTAACCTACGTGTCCAAGCATAGCTAACAAGAGCCGTGTCCTCCTGTCTTCATTTATTATCAGAATTCCTGTGACAGGTTTTTATATAGACACGTATCCTGGTAAGGTAGCAGATGTTCTACTGTTCTTCATGTGTTTCCCACCAGATGTGATTATTTCTCCTGTGTACCTTGTCATGTGTCCACCACTGGGACTTTCTTTCTCACTCCATGCTCCTTTTGCTCTGTTGCTCAGGCAAACAATCCAAACTTATGGTATGGAGGACAGGCAACAGATGTTGCAGGTAACTTTTAAAACTTGAAACTAAAGGGGAAAAAAAAAGTTGCTGCAGTTTATCTGTTAGTGTTAGCAGGCTGTTCATTCAGTCTCAGAAAACTTTATTGTGGAAAACGTTTATTTCTATACTGCTGTAGCTTAAGGAGCCTGTTAGAAATTCATCCAGAGACAATTTCTTCACATTGATTTCAGTATACAGTGTCATCATGTCCACAGATTTCTTAAATATTAATGTCCTTTTTTTTTTTTATTGCTGATCCTAATCTGGTGCCCCACTACTATTTGGAGTTCTTGTCGAATGGCAGCGACTCCTGCAGCTGCTGCTGAGGATGCACCCGTGTGGTCTGCTTGAATGCGTGGACGGTTCCAAATGCGATGAAAGAGATAAAGATGCAAAACACCAGTGTGACCCTGAGACAAGATTAATTCTAGTGTTCTATTAACATTTTTAGCTACTGAACCTTTGATGTATTCTCCCTACACAAAATGGTTCACATGACAACAAGCAGCAGCGTGATAGTTTGACTCCTTTTTAGATCTGTCTCTGGTTTTTATGTTTAACTTTTCTGTGTCAGTCCTGGATTAGTTTTTCCTTGTGAGTTTTATCAGTGTTTATCGCAGACAGTTAGTTCGCCCCATGTAATCTGATTGGACGCATGGCATTCCACGAGTGATGATGATACATGGATCGCACACAGCACTGGGAGGTTTAACTCAGCATTTCACTGCATATCGTACTGTGTATGACTGTGTATGTGACAAATGAAATTTGAATTTGAACTATATGTATTACTCTGCAGTACTTCACAGGCATTCTAACAATTGTCAATTACACTACCTGCCTATCAGCTGCCTGCCAAAATCCCACATTCAAAACCAGTAATGGAATCACTTTCAGTCAGAAAACACACCTGATAATTTGATGTCATTTCAAACTACACTTCTCTCCTTATTATATCTTTATAATCTCCTCATTATTTGCCTCTGACCCATCCGTGTTGTTCTGTTCATGGCTTACACGAGCTACAAAGTTTCTGGTACAAGACTGAATCCCAAATCCCTCCCTAACCCCCTGATCAAGGGCACTACTTGAGGTGTGGAACAACCCTACGTAGTGCACTTACTTTCCATTTAACACAATTCCTGATTCAACCTGGATGGTATTCGAAAGGGGAATAAATGGAAAATAAACTAAATCCTGTTAATACGTTTCTCCGGATTGTCCACAATGGGTTATTCTCCTCACCTTTTGACTAAATAGGACCAGTACTAATTTAGAACTACCTTCACATTTGTTAATTACTCCATCGCCAGTCAAGGAAGGATATGTGTTGTCAGAGAAAAGTAATTGGTTAAATAAATAATCAAATCAAAATCTGTTAATAAAAATTGGTGCTGTATGAAAGCATGTACTGTAGTCCAGATATCAGGATTCTGTAATATCTCCAGGATTCTGCCTACACCTTCATACCTACAGTATGACGCCATCACAGCTGTGCTGATATTGAGCATGACAGCACTCCCTCTAGTGTGATATTTGTTGTTCACTCTGCTCTTTTTCTATACGCCCTTTTTTGGCCTCTTCTTGTTAATTAAGTGCATACCAAGTTTTACGCACTTGAATCCTAACCTTTGTTTAAAAAAAACAAGGAAAAAATAAGCGAGATCTCACTTGTACTGTACATGGGAATGTAATCCATACCTTAACGAATGAAATGGATTAAAGTCGATATTACATCCAGCTCAGTCTTTGAGAGTGTGGAAGTTACAAATTTACATGATTAGTTCTCGTTCTGTGTTCATTTGAAAATATAGCAATAATTAGTAATCAGCTCACTCGTAAACATTGACTCCTGAGAGGACGTGGAAAGGTCTCTTATCTGTAATGTAAGAGCTCTCAATCAGCAGAGGTGTAAACTCATCACAAGAATCAGATGGGGATATTTCTCACTGGAATATTTCTTTTCTCTTTTGCTTAGTTCAGGTGTCAGGTGTTTTTCTTTATCCATTTACATATACAGTACAGTACAAACACATTTATCTTCTGTAAATGTACATGAACAGGTTGACAGCATTACTAAATAATAGAGAATATTTTGTGCATGTTTGAGTCACTTGGCATTGAGAAAGCACAAATGGCTAAATATTTAGTTTTAAATGTATTTGGTTACATCTGTGTAAATTTTGTGTTTGTGTGTTTTTTTCTCCAAAATCTATAAATCCGCATGGGTTGCTTAAATCTTCAATTTAGTATTATTATTATTATTATTATGTTTTTAATAAAACATACAGCAAACTCATGCTTTGATTGTGATTTTGTAGTGAGTCAAACAGAAAGCAGAGGCTGCAAATTCGATCAACAAAGCCTTACGTTCACACCGTATTCTTTTATGGTGGATTTCCTCTGGGTGCTCCGTTTCCCTCCCACAGTCCAAAGACATGCAGATTATAGTGATTGGTGTTCCCAGATTGGATTGGTACTGTACCCTGTCCATTGGATTGGTTCCTTGTCTCCTAAGTCTCCTGGGATAGGCCCCAGGCCCCCTGCGACCCTGTATACAGGATAAAATGTTATAGAGAATATAATTTTAACTTATTGTTGAAGATAATGAAAAACATTAATAATAATAATAATAATAATAATAATAATAATAATAATAAATTTATTTAGTTTACAGCATATATATATATATATATATATATATATATATATATATATATATATATATATATATATATATGCTGTAAACTAAATGCTGTAAACTGCTGTAAATATATATATATATATATATATATATATATATATATATATATATATATATATATATATATATATATATATATATTATGGCATGCCGTTTAGTGATGCCGTTTAGTGATGCCGTTTTACTGATACTGAGTGCGCCTTGTGCCACCACTTTGGGCCGTACACGCACTCATCAATGTGTTCACCATCTCTCCATTTCTCACAATTGCAGCAACCAAGTTTCGCGCCGACTCACTCATCCTTCCTAAAGATGGCGCTGTGTTTCGATGACGTCATGTTTCAATCAATATATTCAGACTTTTCATTCAATATTCAGACTTTTCATTCAATATATATCAGTTTTCAATCCATATATTCAGAATTCATTCAATATATATAGAGTTTCAATCAATATATTCGGAATCCATTCAATATTCTCACGTTTCATTCAATATATTCAGAGTTTTCATTAAGTTCTCTCATGAATATTTTCCTAAATGGCATGCCATAATATATATATATATATATATATATATATATATATATATATATATATATATATATATATATATAAACTACTATCCAAACATGGTGAATTAAAAATAAATAATTAATTATTTATTTATTTATTTAATTATTTATTATTATTTTTTACACCCCCCCATGTTTGACTAGTATTTTTTTTTTTTAGTTTTTCTTTTTAGTTTTATTATGGCTATGTGTTTTAACTTGTTCTTTAAATCAAAGATATACTGTAATTGTTATACAGTGTTTAAGATATTCTTAAAGTAAAATAGTTTGCTGAGTATCTAAAGGCATCTGTTTTTAGAAAACAACTACTAGGTACTGTGGAACTTTTAAGCTCCAGCACTTTAACAACAGATGTTTGGGGCTTTTCCTCGAACTGTAACCAATGACAGATAAAGTCCCACATCTAGGATGCATAGGAGAATATGTCAGTGTAAAGGAAACTTTCATATCCATGTCTCTTCCTGTGAGGTACAGCAAACAAACATTAGCTCAGAAAGAACTGCTGTGTAATTTTCCTCCACGCTGCATTCAGCTGTGCTAATGGGTCCGAAATAGAGAAGACGAGACGGACGTCAGAAAACGTCCTCTGTTAACACAGGCGCACATCACCACATATAATCTGTGAACTGTCCGCTAATTTGAAGCACCTTCAGAGATGAATAATTGCGTCAAGGAGAAAGGCAGTGAAGCCATTAATTGTTCATCTAATTAGGACTTCACTAGGGACAGGGATAAAGGGTGTAAACGATGTACTGAAGAGGATGTGAAAAGCTTTTATTCGTCCCAACTCACCCTGTGATTATTACACACCTTTGTCATTCTCTTTGTGGTTAAATCTTACAGCCTGGACAGACGACTGATCACAGTGATATTTGCTAAAAAAAAGAAAAAAAGAAAGAAAAAAAAAAAACTGTAAGACTAAATCCGTGATTCTGATTGGTTAGTTCCTGTTGGATAATTTCCTTCAAGACAAATCCCAGGTTTATACAGTAATCCTACAAAAGAATGTTGTTTCTATAGTAAATTAGTTATTTATTTACAGACACTCTACATTAATGGGGAAAAAAAATACTGGTATTGTGTTCTGATTTTCGGGGGAACATTTTTTCTTACATTATTGAAGAATGAAATGGGGTGGGTATTAATGGTGTAATGCAATGCTACTATCTGTTCGTCAAATACTCATACCTGTATTCATATTGACTTTAATAGCATTTGGCAGGGGTAGCACAGTGGTGTAGTGGTTAGTAATGTCGTCTTACATCTCCAGGCTCCAGGGTTTTTTTCCCCCACCTGTCTGCATGGGGATTGTATTTTCTTCACCTGCTTGGTGGGTTTCCTCCAGGTGCTCCGGTTTCCTCCCACAGTCCAAAGACATTCAGATTAGTCTAATTGTCGTTACCAAATTGCCCAATGCGTGAGTACTGTATATGGGTATTCCCTGCAACAGATTGGCACCCTATGCAGGTTTGCCACTAATTCTACCAAAGTAACCATAAGACTAGGCTGTTGAAACAGACAAATGTAGTTACTGTACACACAGTATTTTCTTAGGAAATATAAGCACTTTTCGAACACGGCTTTGCAAATCAAATTAGTAGAACTAACCGTTGCCTTACAAGAAATAATTTAGAGTATAACTTTATTTAACTCCTGACCCAGATGTCTTGTGAAACTTTCTGGTAAGCTCTCTAATTAAAAAAATGAAAAGAAAAGAAAACTTCTTTCAAATAAATAGATGTTTTGGGGGTTTGTTAGAATCTGCTACAAAACTGATTTCACCGAAGTCAAACTACGTAGCCTTTTCACAACATTTGCATTATTTTATTGCTAGAGTTTTAGATTTCTCTAATATCTGGTAATGAATCATGGTAGCACTAGGCCAAGACAGATTTACCCAAGGGGGCAATAAAGTATATTTTAGCGTATCGTAGGGTATTTCATTACATGATAATGTTGTGGGTTGAGCCTTGCGATGGAATGCCACCTTGTCAAGGGTGTGTCCTGCCTTATGCATTGAGTCCTCTGGGATAGCTTCCCAGAGGACTGGGATAGTGAAAGCGAGTGACTGAGTGTTTATAAAGGACATTTTTAAAATAACAAGAAACACCCTTTCGGAATTGCTTATCCAGCCATGCAGCTTTTGCCATTGTGTAGCTATGTTGCTGAAACCAAGCATCCCTGCCTACAAACTGCATATTCCCAATTTTCTTAGTGCACCTTTGATTTTATATGGCTGCATTTGTAATTATTTACAACACATTTTCTGTTCGGTCCAACGTTTTGGAGTGGCCTATTCAAAGTCCGGACTTGAATCCGATTGCGATCCTTAAACAGACCGTTCATCCTCGAAAACGCTAGAATGTGGCTGATTTAAAAACAATTTTGCATCTAAAGTTCCTCTACAGAGATATGAAAGATCACAAACGCTTGATTGCAGGTTGGTATAACCAGTTTTTAGGTTTAGGGGCAATTACAATACTTTTTTCACATACTGTAGACGCCAGGCAGGTTTAAATGGTTCTTTAATAAATTTATCATTTAAAAAGTACATTCTTTATTTACTCAGGTTATCTTAGTTTAATTTTTTTTTCTTTTTTTTTGATGATGATCTGAATCATTTTATGGTGAAAAATATGCAAAATAAAAAAAAATCATCAAGGGGCAAATACTTTTTCATGGCAGCACTGCATGTATGAAATCAGAAATTCACTATACTCCATTTTTCATTTCTGTTAAATGAAAAGTTAATCATTTTCTTTCTTTTCCTCATGTAAAATGCTTTACCTTGGTTTATAAGCAACTTCCTGACAGCAGCAAGGAATAATCAGCATGATTATAGCTGTAATGGGTAAGAACAAGCAATAATCAACATGATTATAGTTACAGTGTTGTATAAAAACCCTTTATTGGCCCCCATTATTAGGTCAATAGCTTTGGCAGTATAATTACATCTAATATTTAAGATGGTTTCAGAATTTTTCTTCCCCATATTATAATCTTTCATATTTTAACAATATGAATCACATGGAAAATAATACAATAATGTGGTTGTCAACTCTTGATTATGTACATGTACCATGTCAATCATATACTCAAGCAAAACAAATAAAGCCTTAGATTTTACCTTTACATTATAGTATGCTGTTTATACGTCTTTGTATATTTGCGTTTGTGTTCATTCAGCACACATCATTTGTTGGACATAAATAATGTATTCATAACAGTTATAGTTCTTGTATGTATTTAAATTTAAGTACTTAAAAATGTGTTCTTATTGGCTTATCACAGTAGGAATTATATCATATATTTACTTAAATTACTCGTTATTATCGACTCGTTATGCCATTGTACTGTGTTAAGAAATGTAAAACAGTATTGCTTTGTGACAAGAGAAAAGCTGAAAAGCAAATTGCATTGATTATCTCATTTGTAAACAAAAAGCTGTTTTCTTGTTAATTAGCACCTGATAACTCACTCACTAGTTGTCTGCTTTATCCTGTATACAGGGTAGAGCCTATCCTGGGAAACCTGAACAGTGTGTCTATCCATCACAGGGCACACACACACACACACATTCACAAACTACGGGCAATTTAGGATGCCAGTTAGCCTGATCTGCATGTCTTTGGACTGTGGGAGGAAACTGGTGTGCCCGGAGGAAACCCACCAAACACTGGAAGAACATGCATACTCCATGCTCACTTAGGTGGGAATTGAACCTGGACTGCGGAGGTGCACGGCTATCCACTAAGTCACCAAACCTCAACAACTGACCTTAAACAGTCTAAGGATCTTACAAGGATATACCCCAGCCATAATATTAAACCAAAAAAATATTAACACATTAACATGATTACACATTATATACCAGTATACTGGAGACAGAATGCCGGCGGGGACCAAAGGCTAGCCTGTCTGGTCCTATCCCACAGAAAAGAAAATGCAACACAAATCACCAAAATAGTCAATGCTGGCCATGATATAAAGGTCCAGGACACCACGTGCACCACCATGCATATGGACCGCAGCAGGCAAAGAGCTCAAGGCTGTCAACTCAGGCTCCAAACTTCCAAGATCCAGATCTGACTGAGCACACATGGGATTCGATGGACATACTGATCCATTCTGTCTCCAAGTCTGATCCATGCCATTCTTTTACATCTATGCATGTGAAATATGTTTTGTACGTGTATGAAATACGTTTGATTGCAGTGATTGCCTCAAAAGGTTGTGCAGCAAACTATTAAGTTAGGGGTACCATCATTTTTGTCCAGGCCTGTTCCATGAGTTTATTATTTTAAATAATTCTGTTGAAGCATGGTTGAAAAGCAATGTCTGACGTTCATTGGTTAACATTCACAGAATTTTTTTAAATTATTACTTTTGTCAGATTAAAGTTATTTCTGTGACCATTGTGAGTTTTTCTTTCATTGACCGAAGGGTACCAACAATTTTGTCCACGTGTGTACATTCTAAAATTTATTTTACCGTATATAACTTTCAGTAGCAATTGTTGCACTAAAAGAGGAAATTATTTCACCATGTAACAAATTCAGTTCTGATACATTAAGAAATGCTGTATTCAGCAATTTGAGCATTTGCTGTTATTTACACTTTTAGATCATTTTTATGGATCTGGAGCAATTTCTCATGTTTTATATTTTAAGCCCTGTTTAAGCCGTGTTTGCTTTCATAACAGGCAACAAATCTTCTTCAAACATGCAAAAAAATAAATACATTAAAAAAAAATTAAACTCACTAAACATTTAACTGTCACTATCTGAATGAAATATGTAGTGACATAATTTGTACAAACAAAGCACATGCTGTGCAACGTATTCAGTTATTATAAATTCAGATGAATAATTTTCAAACATCTCCCATGAATTATTTAATTTCATGTCAAATGATACATTCTTCAATAACAGAGGCAAGGTTTCATTTACTGTCATTATTGAAAAACAAAAACATCTAACATTCTAAACATATACTGTATGTTTGCTCATAATGCTGTACAAACTCATTCATGATATTCTTCTGATGTCTAATTAATGCACAGCAGTAAACGCTTAGAGGTTAATTTTTCATTAAAACATCACTCAAGGACTTCAGATCATGCTGAGAACATGCATGCTAATTAAAAGGAGCTATAATGTTTACTCAATATAGCACAATTTTTCACTTCTAACTAAGCTGCTTTGATTTAAGGCTACCACAAAGGACCTTAGGAAACCAACTGACTGGTTTAACATGGGTTTCCAAGGAAACCAGGCCCTGTAGCACAGCAGTTATCTTAGCCATTAGACAACACAGTAATCCAGTAAAGTGTCAAATACACCGTTAATCAATAGCACAAAGGGACATGTGAATATGTAGAGCATTAGGGGAAAAAAAAATCAACTCATGGCAGATGTGAAGTCTGGAGTCTGAGCAGTCGGATGGATCCCTGCTCTGATGTGATGAGCAGCAGAGATGCTGATTAAATCGTACCGTCTGGAAAAAAAAGAAGAAAAAAAAAGGCAAACTTCAGTCACCTTATTTAGAAAAAAAAAAAAAGAATAAAGTGTGTATGATGGAATTTAGGTCAGAACATGGGAAGAGCAATTCCCATTCTCAGGAAAAAAATCAAAATAAAACAAAGATTAAAAATGTAATGCATTAATGTTAAATTTGTCAAAGCTGGCGCAGTGAACATGTATCCACATTCTGAATATGAGAATCTCACTTGTTCCCCCAAAGTACTTCCTGCTTGTTAAATAGTTTTATTGTAAAAATATTTTACAATACATTTGTTTTAACTTCCTTGGCTCAGTTTATAACTTTGGATACACATTTACATTTGGAAATTACATACAGTATTCTATTCTATTCTATTCTATTCTATTCTATTTAAACAATGTTGCACAAGAACAAGTGCTTGTTGTGATGATTAACAGCATGGCTGCTAAGCGGTCATAGGCATAATAGCTTTAATGATATCTAGCAAAATCTCGTGTGTGATACTGCTTTAATACTGCAGTTCCACAAACACAAGTTTTATCAACTGATTATTACATTTTTTTATTCACTTATTTTGCTCAGTCAAGAACACATACTATATCCTTCTGTGACTGTTGGAACTAACTAAGCACTATTGGCGGACTGACAGTTAGCAACTGTGTAATTACCAAGGTTGAAAAAAAGGTATTACTAGTACTATGTATCTAAATGGTGAGGAGAATAAACCAGCATTATCAGATGTGTTTGCTTGCTGAAAGTGCATCCATGACTGGTTTTGAACATGGGTTTTGGCAGCCAGCTGCTCTCTCCTCAATACTGTGGACCATACAGACCTACTTTCACTGACAGTTAGTGTACTTAATGTTTATTAGAAAAAAGTTAAACATCCCAGTGCTGTTACCTCCCGTTGAATCGCTCTCTTCCAATCAAATACTCGGTCAGAACTAACTGTTGTATAATATATGTTATTTACTGCATGGCAAAATTAACAAATGTTTACCCTGATATTAATAATTGTAAAGTTAGTAGGTTTTGACACAGGTGTCACCTCAAAATTCAATGTGTTGCTCTTTTAAAGGGTGCTTTCACATCTCCGATCTTTAATCTTGTTTAAATCGAACATTGGTACGATTTCCTTTCTGGTGCGGTATGGTTGTGTAAGTGAGAACAGAGCTGCAGGACCAGGCACAGAGCAAAGCGTCCAGTCCGAGACCATCTCAGTAAAATGGTGTGGGTGCAGTTCTTATCAAACTATAGCATGGTTCAGTTGCAGTGAGAAAAAAAATAATAAAATCTGAATCTGGCCAAATATACTGTAGAACCAACTATGCTGTGTGTTTAGTGTTATGACTACACTTTTCTGTAGATGTGAGCTGCTAGACTGCGCTATAAAAATATCCATGTATTACACATGATTTAATTAAGAGCAGAATTTCACTTAAGTAAAACCACTGAACAAAAACGATACTACACATGTGGACAAAATTGTTGGCACCCTTCAGTCAATGAAAGAAAAAGTCACAATGGTCACAGAAATAACTTTAATCTGACAAAAGTAATAATTAAAAAAAATTCTATGAATGTTAACCAATGAAAGTCAGACATTGCTTTTCAACCATGCTTCAATGGAATTATAAAAAATAAATAAACTCATGGAACAGGCCTGGACAAAAATGATGGTACCCCTAGAAAATACTGAAAATAATGTGACCAAAGGGACATGTTAATTCAAGGTGTGTCCACTAATTAGCATCACAGGTGTCTACAATCTTGTAATCAGTCAGTGGGCCTATATATAGGGCTCCAGGTAGTCACTGTGTTGTTTGGTGACATGGTGTGTATCACACTCAACATGGACCAGAGAAAGCAAAGGAAAGAGTTGTCTCAGGAGATTCGAAAGAAAATTATAGACAAGCAGGTTAAAGGTAAAGGCTATAAGACCATCTCCAAGCAGCTAGATGTTCCTGTGACTACAGTTGCACATATTATTCAGAAATTTAAGATCCATGGGACTGTAGCCAACCTCCCTGGACGTGGCCGCAGGAGGAAAATTGATGACAAATCAAAGAGACGGATAATCCGAATGGTAACAAAAGAGCCCAGAAAGATTTCTAAAGAGATCCAAGGTGAACTTCATGCTCAAGGAACATCAGTGTCAGATCGCACCATCCGTCGTTGTTTGAGCCAAAGTGGACTACATGGGAGACGACCAAGGAGGACACCATTGTTGAAAACAAATCATAAAATAGCCAGACTGGAATATGCCAAACTACATGTTGACAAGCCACAAAGCTTCTGGGAGAATGTCCTATGGACAGATGAGACAAAAATGTAACTTTTTGCCAAGGCACATTAGCTTTATGTTCACAGACGGAAAAATGAAGCATATGAAGAAAAGAACACTGTCCCTACTGTGAAACATGGAGGAGGCTCTGTTATGTTCTGGGGCTGCTTTGCTGCATCTGGCACAGGGTGTCTTGAATCTGTGCAGGGTACAATGAAATCTCAAGACGATCAAGGGATTCTAGAGAGAAATGTGCTGGCCAGTGTCAGAAAGCTGGGTCTCAGTCGCAGGTCATGGGTCTTGCAAAAGGACAATGACCCAAAACACATGGCTAAAAACACCCAAGAATGGCTAAGAGGAAAACATTGGACTATTCTAAAGTGGCCTTCTATGAGCCCTGACCTCAATCCTATTGAGCAACTTTGGAAGGAGCTGAAATATGCTGTCTGGAAAAGGCACCCTTCAAACCGGAAACAACTGGAGCAGCTTGCTCATGAGGAGTGGGCCAAAATACCTGCAGAGAGGTGCAGAAGTCTCATTAACAGTTACAGGAATCGTTTGATTGCAGTGATTGCCTCAAAAGGTTGTGCCACAAACTATTAAGTTAGGGGTACCATCATTTTTGTCCAGGCCTGTTCCATGAGTTCATTTTTTTTAAATAATTTTGTTGAAGCATGGTTGAAAAGCAATGTCTGACTTTCATTGGTTAACCTTCATAGAATTCTTATTTATTATTACTTTTGTCAGATTAAAGTTATTTCTGTGACCATTGTGAGTTTTTCTTTCATTAACCGAAGGGTACCAACAATTTTGTCCACGTGTGTACATATATACTGTATATATACAGGGTGGGCCATTTATATGGATCCACCTTAATAAAATGGGAATGGTTGGTGATATTAACGTCCTGTTTGTGGCACATTAGTATATGTGAGGGGGCAAACTTTTCAAGATGGGTGGTGACCATGGTGGCCATTTGGAAGTCGGCCATCTTGGATCCATCTTTTCTTTTTTCAATAGGAAGAGGGTCATGTGACACATCAAACCTATTGGAAATTGGACAAGAAAAACAATGGTGTGCTTGGTTTTAACGTAACTTTATTATTTCATGAGTTATTTACAAGTTTCTGACCACTTATAAAATGTGTTCAATGTGCTGCCCATTGTGATGGATTGTCAATGCAACCCTCTTCTCCCACTCTTCACACACTGATAGCAACACCGCAGGAGAAATGCCAGCACATGCTTCCAGTATCCGTAGTTTCAGGTGCTACACATCTCGTATCTTCACACCATAGATAATTGCCTTCAGATGACCCCAAAGATAAAAGTCTAAGGGGGTCAGATCGGGAGACCTTGGGGGCCATTCAACTGGCCCACGATGACCAATCCACTTTTCAGGAAACTGTTCATATAGGAATGCTCGGACCTGACACCCATAATGTGGTGGTGCACCATCTTGCTGGAAAAACTCAGGGAACGTGCCAGCTTCAGTGCATAAAGAGGGAAACACATCATCATGTAGCAATTTCAAATATCCAATGGCCTTGAGGTTTCCATTGATGAAGAATGGCCCCACTATCTTTGTACCCCATATACCACACCATACCATCACTTTTTTTGTTCCAACAGTCTTGGAGGGATCTATCCAATGTGGGTTAGTGTCAGACCAATAGCGGTGGTTTTGTTTGTTAACTTCACCATTCACATAAAAGTTTGCCTCATCACTGAACAAAATCTTGTGCGTGAACTGAGGGTCCTGTTCCAATTTTTGTTTTGCCCATTCTGCAAATTTTGTGCGCCGATCTGGGTCATCCTCGTTGAGATGCTGCAGTAGCTGGAGTTTGTAAGGGTGCCATTTGTGAGTAGCTAATATCCGCCGAAGGGATGTTCGACTAATGCCACTCTCCAGTGACATGCGGCGAGTGCTACGCTGTGGGCTCTTGCTGAATGAAGCTAGGACAGCCACTGATGTTTGTTCATTAGTGACAGTTTTCATGCGTCCACATTTTGGCAAATCCAACACTGAACCAGTTTCACGAAACTTAGCAAGCAGTTTGCTAACTGTAGCATGGGAGATGGGTGGTCTCGTAGGGTGTCTTGCATTGAAAGAAAAAGTTTGCCCCCTCACATATACTAATGTGCCACAAACAGGACGTTAATATCACCAACCATTCCCATTTTATTAAGGTGTATCCATATAAATGGCCCACCCTGTATATATTATGTTGAAAAACTATGTTTATAATAAATAAAGCACATGATTTTTCAGTCTTTTTTTCCAGACACATTTTAGTTTATTTTGTTTAATTATATAAAGTAAGAAAACATATGAAAACAAATAACAAAAGTATCAATTTCACCGTGCTTTGAACTCAGGAACTAGTTAAAAATGTGCCTAGCTACATTTGAAACTTCTGCTCAGTTCATTAAGTTTTCTGCTCACTGCTGTTATTAAAAAGTGGTTATTGGAGTTTCCATTTATTTCCTGTTTTTTTTTCTTCTTTTAATATGACATATATATAAACTTGATGTTTTTTGTTGTTCACACCAGTGAAAACTAGCTGACAGAAAACTGAGTTTTGTCTGAAAATCCCAGATCATGTGTATGTCTTCTACATTTAATACAACCAGGTTGTAACTGTAATTGTCAAGTTATCAGTTTCTCTCAAACGCTTCAACCTTTTCTTCCTCCAGTTATGTTTTTAATATGTGTGGCTGATATTAAAGTAATATGTCAAGTAGTGTAATGTACGTACTGTCGAGCCACATCAATTTTGATTTAAGATAGACTTACAGTATAAAAACCCCAAACTATTTCTTTAAATTACCCCATGTGGAGAAATTGCCCTAGTATTTCTGCATCTTTATATTAAACTCTATCTTTCTTCTTTGACTATTTAATTTTCGTGCTGAATCACTGTCTAGCAGTTTGTCTAAAATCAAGCGCTTTAGCGAATACTGTATCTTGGTGTTCTCATGAATGTCGAAGAGTGGTAATTAAATGCTAAGGTCCTGTGAAACTGTCTGTAAAGCTGCAACTAACATATTGTGACGGTTAAATCCTTAATCAAGACTTAACTCTCAACAGCTGAGTTCAATAACTATCTACTTTCTCAAAGTTAAATACCTTTCAGTGTGTGATGGCTGTATGGATGGACCGTTACACCATTACTTCCCAAATCAGTTTTTACACAAGATAACACAAATTGTCTTTGTATCCTGTAGCATTACAATTTCTCGCCACTGAAACCTGTTCCAGCATGGCAATGACTCTGTGCATAGTATAAGCTCCATGAAGATATGGTTTGCCAAGTTTTGAAATGGAAGAACTCAAGTGGCCAGCACGCAGCCCTGACCTCAAGTCCTCTGAACACTTTTGAAATGAATGGAAACGGTGAATGCATGCCAGACCTGCTTGATCTGACATCGCTTATGTGCCTGACCTTACTGACGCTCAATGGACAAATACTCATAGCCACATTCCAATGTCTAGTGAAAAGATTGGATGTTCACTTCACAGCAAATAGAGGATTAAATCTGGAAGACAGTCTTTGTCATAGCCAGTTTCACAAGAGACATACAAAAACAATGAGCTTATTTTTAATACACACACTTAAAACTTATTTATTTATTGAGAAAGCCAACCACTTTATCATGTATTATAACAGTAAGTCATTTTAATTATTCAATATCATATGATTATTTGACGTTTTTTATTATTATTAATCATCCCCTCTATGAATTATGCTTATGGATGTCCAGAAATTATTCCACAAGCCATGTACATAGTATTGCACTAATCATGTAGTTTTGACAGGTCGTAATGGGTTTATGCTGTAATTAACATATAATATAATGGTCATATAATTACAGCTTGAGACAAAGTGGATATTTATTGCCAGTCATCAAACAGACTGACTGTGATGAATTACACATCATGTGAAAGTAAGGCTGTACCTTTAAAATTCCTGATTTGTTTTTTAGTCTCATTTTTGGATGAGACAAGCTCTACTCCTGCTTACTTTCACTCAGACTTCTACTCACCCTACGCTCTATAAAAATAACTGGACTGTATCGTACTGTGAGGACACTCTCTCAGGTATAGTAGGGTAGTTGTTTAAGCTTTGCCCTATCATAAAAATATGTGCCACAGCCATTACAAATCACCATTTCCTGTATGAGCAACACCTGGATAACGCCTGCCAGTCTGCGAAATCCTGTTCTACAGTACATCGCTATAGCAGAAATTTTGACCGTGCCAGCTAAGCATGATTTTCTTTCAACAGTGAATGGCATATTGTTATGAGCAGGTTTTGAGGTTTTAAACTTCAAGGTTTTCACAATCCAGACAGTGTCCAATGTGTCTTTTATTTTCCAAACAAACAAGCAAAAACCTTACATTATTTTAATAAGAATAAGAAAATGTAAATAACAACTGAAATTTGACAAAAGAAATGGGCAAAGTACACAAATCCTGCAGTAAAACACAAATCCTTGAGTAAAAATAGAAATTCCCTAGGGAAAATACTACTCAAGCAAAGTAGAATTCCTCCATTTTAACAGTACAAAAGTACTCACCTTCAAATTGACTTAAGTAGTAAATGTACAAAGCTTTTATTTGTACATCTTGCTTTTCCCGATTGTGAACATGCTGTTTTCGTCTCTGCTCTTTTGAAAACTCCACTTCTGATTTCAAACACATGTTATATTATAACGTGCATTTCGAAGGAAAGACAAGTCACACATTATACACATATTATGTATAATAGCCAGCAGGTGGCAAGCTTCATGTTTCAAATACTACACACCCATATAGAAAAGGACTTAAGTAAAAGTACAGACATTTGTTGTACTTTTGGGCAGAGTAAAAGTAAAAAAAAAAAAATATTAGATTAATGAAACTACTCAATTAAAGCACAGAATTACAGAATGAAATGTGTAATTGTATAATAACATAATAATAAGTACTCAAAAAAAAAAATGAAAAAATCCATCTGTATAATCCATCTGAAATGTTAAAATGTCGACAATGCACATAAGTAACGGAATATATATATATATATATATATATATATATATATATATATATATATATATATATATAATAATATATATATATATATATATATATATATATATATATATATTTTTTTTTTTTTTTTTTTTTTTTAATGTTAGAGCTCCACCTCTGATTGAAATATGGGCAAATATTTCAGTTCAATTTCAGTGAGGGAATTATTAAATGACAATCCTCTTATTTCTAGAAATAATTAGCATGTTTTTCCTACAAATTCTTTTATAATATTATATTGAAAAATATGTCTTTCCATTTTGAAAATGAAACACAGAAATCAAAGGAGTAAAACTAAGTACAGTAATAACAAAATATAATCTTTCATTTTATAATGAGGAAACATGTTCATCTGTTCTTATATGACTGTGCTGAATGATGTGTGCGTGTGTGTGTGTGTGTGTGTGTGTGTGTGTGTGTGCATGTGCGTGTGTGTGCATGAGAAGATAAGATCGGGAGAAGGATGTGGAGAGAGAGAGAGAGAGAGAGAGAGAGAGAGAGAGAGATGAATTATTCATCCATCAGGAAATAACACAGTTATATCCCTGTCTCCTAGCATGCTCTCTTACTTTTTAATATTGTTTTATCGTTCATCTTGGAGTCAGTTTCTGTTTATGTTCAGGCCCCCCTACCAAAAAAAAAAAAAAAAACGCAATTTTTAAGCAGCAGTAAAGACTAATAATTTACAATATTACAGAAAATGAGGCTGAAAAGGATGAGCCAAATGGTGTGAATTAAATCACCGCCCATGTAAACAACATCTGTTCACCAGTGTCCTAATTAACGGTGATCATTAAGTCATACTGTGAATTTTTATCCCCAGGAGCGGAGAGAATGTGTAACTATAGTTTTTTTTAAAACAATCATTTTATTGGAATTTTGAAAGCCGGTCTGTAAGAGAGCTGAATTATATTTGCGTGCCTTTAAAATAAGCGCTATTTTCATTTGCTCCATTTTCTTCAGCGTTAACTTTATAGCACTGCAGTGTGGGTGGGAATTGCAGGCTTACGGGAGAAGTGAGGATAAATTGCATTGCTAAAACACTCAGTCATAGCAATCAGAGCGTGACAGAGCAGCATGGCTCAGAGAGGATTGACAGGAGCATTAAAATGCAGATTGTGTTCCAGGGTTCAGAAATTTTACCAACATTTAAATGGCCCGCAACCTTACAAGCACATAAACTCAGTTTTTATTTTATTCCAGGTTAATTCTTTTTGACTCACGTATAGGAAGCAAGCTAATTAACCTAATGATGGAATTAGCACTAAAATTGTTTACAAGCATTTAGCACAAAAACTAAGTCATCAGTTATGGATGACATCATATTCAGGGACTTACGGTACACAAGTGTTCACGCTTTATAGAATGTTCATGTATTCTTACAGATGAAAATCTATTTAATTGGGAATTTTACCAAAACATACAGTACAGTGCAAAAGTCAAACTTGCTTCTATTTTTACTGCAGTGGAGAAATAGTTCTCCAGGCTTCCTGGAGGACTTTTTTGGCTTTTATTTTTGGCTCTCACTTTCAGTCTGGTTCATGTACCTGACCAGTTTGAAAGAAATGTTTTTGACCTATGAATCATTCAACCACTAAAACGAAACAAACAAACAATCAAAGAAAAGAAAAACATATAACTTAAGGCATGAACCAGAGAGAAACAGGTACAGATGATGATAGATGATCAGGCCTGTGATTAGTATACTGGTGATGATAAATGCTGAATGGTTGGAACAGACAAAGGGGTTAATGAGGTTTGCTGTTGAGGTTGTTACATAGACAAGCCATTTTTGAAATTATCATCTTTAGGCACTTTGTCCGCCTTGATCATATTTCTTATAATATAGCTGCATTTTTTTTTTTCTTGTTGCTTCTTCAATATTTAAAGCCTGTTATTTGCTGCATTCCACATTCAACATTTGATTTTCCTTTTCTATGTGAACCAATTAACAATATTTGCAATAATCAGAACAGAAATGTTTATATAGCAGATTATTAAACTCTCATTCCCATCAGGGAATTCAGAGATTTTGTTATTTTCATATTGCGTATCTTTTTTTTGTTGAACCAATATCCTGTAGTGTATTGAATTACTTTCTTTTATTTGATCTTTCTTCATGCCATGATGCTGGTCCTGCATGTCACAAACACCACAACCGTTTTGGGCCAGTTTTTTTATTTTTTTTATTTATCACATTTTGGATCCTTTTTTAGATTCCATTCACTTGAGTATACTGTGGGACTCCCTCTGTCTGTGACTACGGTGGACAATGGTTACAGAATCATTTCAACATTTTAGTTACTTCCGTCCAGAGTGACTGATATTTTGCCAAGATCCTCTAGATTTCTTAAATTTAGTAACAAGTAGTTTTCCTATGGGTGTACAGCTGTTTCTCTCCATTTCTTTGCGTTCTTGTCACATTATTGCACATGTGGAAAATCTCTTTTCTAGCTCTGACTTCTATTGTCAATTATTTAAAAGTGTAAATTTAACAGCATTTTAAAAAAATGGTCATTCATGTTTTGTTTTTTTTATTATTATTTTGAGCACATGTTTTTTTTTTTCTGTTAACTTAACAGTTCAGCACTATCAGTCTAGATTTTAATAATTTGTTGAAAATTCCTCTAATTTCATCTCCTTAGTTGTTTTCTTTGCTTGATCCATGCCAATAAAAACACAGTGACATATTTTCCATGAGTACAGGATACGTTTAATAAATGATCAGTTAGGATTTAAATAATTGTTGCCAGGTGAAACATGAATCGCTGAATAATTATCCTATTAAAATATTTGCTTATTTAATTTTGGGATGTCTGTATATTTTCCATTGTTCATTAAAAAAAAAACCACTGGAAACCACTTATTATTTAAATTATTAAATAAGATTATTTTAAATATTATTTGTTTATTATTTATTACATTTAATAGTAAATTAACATGCTTTAACAGTGTATGCACTATACGATCCCTGCTTTTCTATAAACTCTCTATGCATATACATACTAATGCATTTATGCCATTTTATTGTGCATGTGTTTCAGTTAAATAGTCTGGTGTCCATGGTAATTGCTCTCACCGGCCAGGGTTTTATAGCGTGTAACTGTCCAAATGCATGCGAAAATGACTGAAACCCACAATAGACATCTGGTATGAGATTACATAAGGGTGCAACATTGGCGCATTTTGGCATTTGACTAATAGTGATAATGTCTTACTGCATCGATATGAATAAAAAGCTTGGCTAATGTAGATTAAAAACATCACCAGTGGGCTTTTGCATTTATCCATTTCATTAGCCGCATATCGAATCAAATACACAAACATATTTAGGAGATGGATTAAAGCAATTCTGAAAATGTTTATTCAAATAAACAAGATCATAAGCCAATGAACTTGTACAGAATGAGCCATTATCTTATGAGATTTGTGCCTACGTGAGATGGTAATAATGTTTGAATCATGCTGCTTTCAGATTGTCATACATGTTTCAAACTGGTAAAATAAAGACACTTCTCAGCAGGACTTTGCGTCTCTGTGACAGCCAAAATGGTTCTGTTTGTTCAGGAGGAAACATGAACTTATAGAAATGTTCATTTTAGACTCACCCTGCTGTCTGATCCTGTAAACACACACACATTGCATTAGTGTCAGAGAGATTAACATAGACAGTTAGTCACTGATGCAGGGTTGAAACGCTTCCATGACATCGGCTTCACTTGGAAATGGCTTTTTAAAATACCTTATTTTAGACAAAAGCTAAATCCCTATCAGAGCAGAGACGACATCAAAAAAGAAAAAGAAGATCAGTGTCCTCCAGCGGCTGCTTATGCATGTAATTCAGCATCTCAATATGTTCTGATGTACAACAGCTTTTCATTACACAGACTTTAAAGCACTTGTCAGAACTTTTGCTTGTAAACTTTAAAGTAGGCACTAATTACACCCTGATTTTCATAAACGAGAGATGATGAAATCTTCACCAACAGTTTAATAATGAGCTTCATTTTTCTTTGAGCGCCATTTCCCAGGAGGTCTAATCTTTTTCATATTTTTTAGTCTTAATCTAAACCCTAAGCACTCACACTGATTGGATATCATTGAAAGTGTGTTTAATATTATCTAATCTGGCTTCACTGGGTTCCTCTAAAATTTAATTAAAATATTTCTACATGAAATATTTACCAAAGTCGTGATAATGTTTATTAATCTTGGTGGAATTCAATACTTTAGCGAATCAAATATCTCACTAAAACGTCACAGCGCGGATTATCTTATTTAAGATAAATAAAGATAAGATAAGATAACACCCCCTCCCCCCCTGCGGTTTTTCTTGCAGCTGTTAGAATTGGAGCAAAGATGACTGTAGTGTGTATGCTTATCTGTAGTGTCACTTTCATTTACCTTGGACACACACACACACACACACACACACACACACACACACACACACACACACACACACACACACACACACATGCAGCCTCGGAATTCAAGACAGAAAGAACTCATTTGTAAAATCATCTGCCACCTGTAATGTGTGCCATAAACCGAAAGCCATGGCTCTTCACCATGGCTATGTAAAAACATAAAAAGCATCTGATCATTGTGGGTCTCAGTATTAGGCAACCTAAAACACAACTTTTTTTTTTTTTTTTTTTTTTTCCGTACAGTGCCATTATTTATTTAACAAAAATGGATCCAAAAAGAAAAAAAAAAATGTGGGCGATATTAAGTAGCTCCCATGACTCAATGGCTTATTCTGTAGATCCACCTTTATCTAGCCTTTTATGACAATATCAGTATCTCACATGTTTTGGTCCATTCTTTTTCACAACATTGGATATTTTTCCTTATTCCCTTATGCACACCTCTCTTAAGCTCACCACAACATTTCAATTCTGAACTTTGACTAGGCCACTCCAAAACCTTGATTCTTTTATGTCCCATCCATTCTGATGTAGATTTATTGGTGTGCCTCGAATCATTGTCCTGTGGCATGACCCAATTTTGACCAAGCTTTAGCTGTCAGACCTCACATTTGCCTCTAGAATACTGTTATACAGATGTGTTCATGGGACACAATGACAGGAAGGTTCCCAGGTCCTGTGGCTTCAAAATAAGGCCGAAATCATCACCCCTTCACTGCCATCCTTGACTGACAGTGACTATGAGTGTGAGTGGGCTTCCATGATGCTTTCTCGTGGCACACTTTCCTATCAAACTGTACAGTACTTGTTCAGTCTTCTTCTACTTGTCCCGCCATGGACTTTAACATTCACCATGCTCAGCTAGGCCTGTAGGATCTGAGATGTATTGTTTTTTTTTTGTTTTTGTATTTTTCTGAGCATTGCACAGTCTGATTTTGGAGTGAATGTGCTGGGACGTCCACCCCGGGAAGATTGGCAGCTGTCTTAAATGCTTTCCACTTTTGAATAATCTTTCTCACTGTAGAACGTTGAACTTCAAATTGCTTTGGAAATGGTTTCATAACCTTTACAAGATTGATGTGTAGCAATAATTGCTTCTCTAAGACCACTGTTTATGTCTTTCCCTCTAGGCACACATCTGCGCCACACCAGCAAACCGCCAAAAACTTCTGCTTTTATAGAGCTCTGCACACCTGCTGATGATCCATTTATCAAGGGCTGATGATTATCAGCATCTGGCTGCAACTTACCCTATTAAATCCTGTGGAAGCAGTAAGAGGTACTTAATATAGCATGCATGTTGTAATAAATAATGTCACGGTGAATAAAAGTTACTAGTTGTTCATCTGAGGTTTTATTTGCCCAATACTAAGACCAAACTATGATCAGATGATTTTTATGTTTTTTTGCACAAAAATAGGAGGGGGGGGGGGGGGGGGTGTACTAACTTTTGAACATAACTGTACTGTACAAATGTTGTTTGTGTAAAAATGTATATGTTATGTGTTTTTTGTCTACCAATGTACTGTACAAATGTATTTTATTCAATAGGGTAAAAATTCTATTAAGACAAAAACATTGCTTGTGTTTATTGTTTGCATTACATTACCTGTAAATAAAGTATGCTTTGATCCATTTCCTTCACACAGCTTTTACAATTTGGAGGTGTTCCAGCTAATTAGCAGTGCTGGGAGGTGCCAATATTTCCTTTATTAACCTGTCAAAGCAAGAATCAGGAATCAGCACATGCATACAGTGAATAATAATAACTGTGAATGGCAGGATTTCACCTTTTTTTCTTTTTTTTTTTTACATTTATTTATTTATTTTTCTCCAGGGAGGCTTGTATAGACAGCAGTGACATGAAATGTGTTTCGTTTCACATAAACTGAACAACCTTAAAATGGATTGCAGTCAGAACTCATGTTGTTCCCAGCAATCTTGATAATGAGTAACACATTCAGTCATGGGGTTCGTCATTCTTTGCAATTTGGTGTACTTTAGCAGCAATAGTCCAAATTATAGCAGGTTATACAGCACCTGATGATCTGAAACAGATCTGCAAAATTATGGTGCAATGGGAACAAAGAAGAAAATGTAGCAGAGCGTCGGCAGCTCCTGTTTCAGATCCTCTTGAAGTGAGCTGATCCGCTTGCATGCACTCTAACGCTGCATTTAACCTTTGAGGTCTGATGATGAAAGGGAATATTTAAAGATAAACAGATAGATGTACAGTAGGTGTACATTTCTTTGCATGACTTTCAAAACAGAGGTCTCTCTTTGGTTTAGGTGTGTAAAAAAAATGTGTGTAAGAAACCTCAACCACGTATCCGAATCCAGTACAGACGTTATTTTTGATCTAAACCATGTCTCTTGTATATTTCCTGTTTACCGCCCACTCATCCATTTAAACTGCTCAATCATCTCTTATCTTTGTTTTGGTTTTCCGAGTGTTATTTCCACGGTATGCTTCTTCATCATAATGCTCTGGTAATCTGATCAATTCTCCTCTGCCCACTTCACATTAATGAGTTTTGATTTGTTTTTAAAGCTCAAACATAGCGTACATCCGACTCCTTCCGCTTTCTGACACAGGCAATGTGCAAGTTGATCATGGGCTTTAAAATATTGTTGATGTTATCGAGAGTGCCTGCAGTGCTTCATCCTGGTCAGCATCACAGCAGCTTAGGTTCCTCATTTTTATTTGTGCAAAAGATGTAAATGTCAAAAAAGGACTTTTGATGGATAACAGAACATAGTTGTGAAAGCAAAAACTCTTTATTTCACTATGCAATCCCATGCTACACTAATACACTCATTCCAGCATTTCACTAGTGCTTGCATACTATCACGGTAGGAAATGTTCTGCTTCATGTCAGAACCGCCGGCTTCCTTAATTGCCCAAACATGTAAAAATGGCTTGAAGCGAGGTCAGGACTGTAGGGGGATGTAGCAATCACTTCCAGCCGAGTTTCTGTAATGTCCAAGTGGTGTTTTTCAAGGACCAGGTATTCAACTCACTGAATGACTGCAGTAAAGTCCGAGCTGCCTTTGGTGACACAGTCATGAACTGAAATATGGCTTTCTTTGACACCTTTGACTGTTCAAATGTTTTACTTAGCTAAGAGCATCATCACCATCGCCTAGGTTCACAGTTCGATTCCTGCCTCCAAGTGTGCATGGGGTTTGCATGTTTTTCCCATGTTTGGTGGGTTTCCTCCGTGTACTCCGGTTTCCTCGCACAGTCCAAAAACATGCAGATTAGGCTAACTGCCCATAGTGTGTGAAGGTGCGTTTCGATGAAGTATACTTCACAGGAGGTTCAGCCATGTCAAGTGTGATTCCAAACCGCAGGGATCGAAAATGTTCAGTCCAAAGGGTTCAAACGATGTAGGGAACGAGTGAACAACAGGTATTCACTTCACCAGAAAAGGGAATGAAAATTTACCCATAAACCATTGCATCTTGCTGGAACGTGAAAAAAAATGGAGCTCAGAAAAGGATTTCTATATTTATTATCATTATTACTGAGGATGACATGATATTAAAAGGACATGATGGTAAAATTAAATTTTTTATTTAATCAGGAAATTCTAAGTTTTATATATTTATATATAGTCTAGTAATCTGTAAAAAAAAAAAAAAAAAACTCTTTAATCAAATTATGCATCTTTTAAGCAAATTATTATTACTGATCAAAACTTTTTTTTACAAGTTATACATGTTTAAATAACATATGTTTTATAATGTAATATTAAATATTTAATGTCCATAGTGTGACATTTCTACAGCCGCAGCGACAGGTACCCAAGGTGTTTATGTTACCATGATAACGCATGGAGGAAGTGACGTCTGTGCTGGTGACTTTGTAGCGTTCCCTTCACTGACATTCCCAACAAACGGAGAAGGGAGCTCCCTGTAAAGTACACTTCGAAATGGAATGCAGCTTGAGTAAAGTATATACTGCACGTTTATGTGTGTCCTGCAATGTATTGGCACCCTGTCCAAGGCAGGCCATGTGCAGGTCACAGCAGGTTAGGTTTTGTTGTGTTAGAAAGTACTGTCTACTTTATCAAGTTTGTGGTATTTCAGGTAGTCAGGGACTCCACAGCATGTTTAACAGCATGTTGGCTAGCAGAGTCTATGGTGCACTAGTGCATTAGGAGGAAATGATACAAAAAAAAAAAAAAAAAAACCAGGCCTAAAAGTGGGAACAAAATACACGGTAAAAGAGTCAAGGAGTCTGTAATCTAACAAGCGAAGTGCACCTAGAAATGTAACCATGGCACAAACCAAAGGCATTCATTTTAGTCCAATTATGGTGTTGCAGCTCTGTTTGCCATCATGACAGGTCACAGAAGAGAGTGTGATGCAGTTGTTATCAGTCAGTACATCAGGAAGAGGAGGAGGACAGGAGACTGAGCTGCATTTTAACCAGAGATTGTATTTAAGAAAAAAAAAAAAAAAAAGCAACAATAACACATCAGGAACTAAATGTTACTACTATAATGAAACTTTATAAAGGAGTTTTATCATACGCATGCACACAGAGGTACAGTCATCAGAACAGAGCACAAAAAGGCAGCCACATTCACGATTGCTATTTTTTTAATTCAAGTGTTTCAAGTGTGCAATCTGGACTAAATTGCATGCACAGTAAACTAACATTCAGCTCTTACCATTTAGCTTTTTTTCCCCCTCCCTTAAGCCTATGATTTAAAGCATGCACCACTGATCTGTCATTCTTCGCTTCTTAGGATTTGTAAATGCAAAACTATTTTGGTACAAACAACAACAACAACAACAACAAAATAAATAAATCAATCAATCAATGATTGAGAAAGGTATTACACCCACTATTGTATTTCATCATGACTACTGATGTGGTGTTATGGATGCAAGGCAAGGCTGATCTATTTATAAAGCAGATTTTATACACACAGGCAACTCAAAGTGCTTTACATACTGTAAGTGAGTACGATCAGAATTAGGAAAAAGAGCAGTTTCTATTAATGTCCAAAAGGTAATAAATTAGGGTATAGTAATAGTAATTAAAAGCTTGATTAACACAATACGATGAGAAGAATTTTTAATTAGGTTGTAATATAATTAAAAATATAATTTCACAGAAAAAAAAAACAATAATGCAGTAGAGCTAAAAAAAAAAAAAAGTGCAACGTTTTTAACAAATTTAAATGTATAAGCAGAAATGTATAAATTGCACAAAAATGTATCTCAGTGTCCCTTTTTGAGAGCCAGGCTTCTTTATGGCCTCAAAGACATGTTTTTTTTCTTTCTTTCTTTCTTTTTTTCACCAGACAGAAAATGTAGCATTCTCAATGTTTCTACATTCACACTTATCTAATTTGCTTGTGTTCCAAACCTGGTGGAGTAAAACAAGTTAGATTGTACCATCCGTGTGCATTTCATTATCATCATGCATATATGATATATGACCTGTTAAACAGGCAGCCTGTGAACATTTTTGGTGCGGCATAATTTTTTGGGATTCCTTTAGACAATTTTGAAATATGAGATTTAAAAAGGATGAATTGTTTCCATTATTATTATTTTTTTTGCACAGTGATAAGAGGGCTTGTCAGCTGCTTTCTCATTATTTCACCTGAAAAGTGTTTATTCATCCTGCTTTTAACCCTTTAAAGTTCTTCACATTTTTTTCTTATTGAAAAACTTGGTTGAGGTACTGTATAAACTAAACCAAAATAAAACAAAACAAACATTAAAATCCTTTGAAGATGCATTCTATGTGATTTTCGTCTAGTTTTTGTTTGGTATTTATAAATATAATGATACTTTTACCATGAAGCAACATCTCAACCGTTTGGAGGAGCCCTCAAAATGAGTCTGTTTGATAATAAGGAAAAAATTTAAATGCATCCCTTTTTTTATGATAGGGATGTTAAAGTGCTAGAGAAGATACCGTATATAAAGTATGACTAAATCTCTTCACATTTCTCACATCCCTTGCATAATTTCTGACTAATTCCCATTACCTTTATGAATATTTACAATATTGCTTATGGGAAATTTTACATTTACTAAAGCAGTCTCTTCATGAGCACTTATTGCACATGGCACAGCGCGAATTAGGGACATGGACTTGACAACGACAGGATAACGAAGCTTGGATATTATTATGTAAATAATAAAATGACAGAAGTGGTTAAGTTGTTTGGAGAGAAATAATGTTTTACAAATTGAATGTGTGAAAAATAGGAGAAATAAACATTCACTAAAACTGAACCAATCATTACGGAGCATTCGTATTACTGAATTCTTTATGTAAAAACAAAGAAGACATATACATTTCAAATCTTTTTAATGAAATATTTTGGTTTTCAATATTATCAAATGACCACATTATCACATCGAACTGTATTAAAAGGTTCATAGTCGAATGCAAAGTAAGCTAATTAGCGTTCCCAAATTGCCAGTAGTGTGTAAATGAGTGTGTGTCCATGTGTGTCCTGCTATTGTTTGGCACCCTATCCAGGGTTTGCCCCACCTCATGCATGAAGTCTCCTGGGATTCTATTCTTCTTCCCTGTACTGGAAGCCAAAGTTTTTTGTAAATTTGGTGCTCTCCTTAAAAGTAAGAAAGAAACCAAGCATTCGTCTGCTGTATTTACAACTCATGTTAGGCATTTCTTCTTCTTCTTTTAATATGTTTTGTTTCATGCACTTTATATTTATGCACATTGTTTGGCAAACAAACAAACAAACAAACAAACAAACAAACAAACAAACCCTGCTGTCTGGATTTAAATAACCGAATACATTTATATTTCCATGACATAATATAATACGAGGAATAATTATTGCAGAGATTAATATGTTTTAGCTGGCTAACAGTTCCTTTAACCCTAACTGAGTATAATCTCATTTTAACCATGTTAGAAAACATACTGTATACTGTGGACATGGAAAAATATGATTGTGCATTAAAAAGGTCACATTTTTGGTCTGTATTAATATAAAAAACGTCGCCTCCGAGTGGCGCAGTGGTTAAAGCGCTCGCCCTATCATCCGGAGATCGCTAGTTCGAATCCCGGGTGGTGCTGTAACCTCTCGCAGCCGGAGGTCTAGAGAGAGCTGATTGGCCGAGCTCTCTCAGAGGGGAGGGATGAGAGGTACTTAGTGCTCCCACATTAATCACGGCTCTACAGCCAGTCAGGGGCGTCTGTGAGCTCGCGCAACGGAGGGAGCGGATAGCGCTGTCCTCCGAGTGTGTTACGCCGCCCCCAACGGTGCGCGAGCGAGCAGTTCGAAAAGATGCGGTCGGCTGGCGTCACGTGGTTCGGAGGAAACACGTGATAGTCTTCGGCCCTCCCGGCTGAGTGGTAGTAGTAGCCTTAATGTGGGAGCCCCCTAGTGACGGGGAGGAATTGGACACGACTAAATTAGGGAGAAAATCGGGGGAAAATCCAAAAAAAAAAAAACAAAAAAAAACAAAAAAAAAACGAGGCTAATCGCTAAAAGAATTCTTCAGTTTGCTATGGAGCACAAACGCGGGATTTTGGAACAACGGAAAAAGAAATCTAATGTGGCCTGATGTCCCGCCTGATGTTCGGGTTGTCTTTACTGCAGAGCGATACAGTAGATGCATCAGGGTAAGAAGGGAAGCACATAAAGCCATGCATTCATCATGCGCAGTGGCCAATGTATGGCCTCTGGAGGCAGTGTTGAGCTCTGTGGTTGCTTCAATCAGGGAGATCTACTGTAGACACCGCAACATTTTCAATGCATTTTTCCCCCCCGGATGGCATGGTCATATTCCAGGATGAATTTGTCAAGATTCATCAGGCTCACTGGGAGCATCCATAGACAACGTTATTTAGCATAATCGGATAATCAACAACAGCTTGGTGGTGCTTAGATTACTACTGATTATTTTCTTATGAAAGCATCCACCCGGGTGTCGTGGTATTTACCTATGAACATCTCTGATTGGTCTTGACACTTGCATAATTTTACAGCTAACAGGAAATGGCTTAACAAGATATATTAAACCGGAACAAAACATACTGTATATAATTATTGCATGTTTAGGTTGTTAGATATAATGATTTTGAATAACAGAAAGGAGGAAGACTTTTTAAAATGAGATATTACATCGTGATCTTTAATAAATAAGGCAATGTGTAATCATCATTGACAGAGCAGTGATAATAATTATAAGAAGAAAAAGAAGTAGATAATGAACTCTTTCATGCATGTTTTATTCCTAACATATAAAACTTCTGAAGCATTTCAAGGAGCTGATTGCTGAACATGTGTTTATTAATAGCTATCTGTTGCTGTCTTGGCGAGACTGATGTGTCACACAAGGAGAAAAAATGCGCTGACAAAATAGCATTTATATTATACTGATAATTACCATAATTAATTTGCATTATGATATTGTCTGAGACTGATAAGATTTTATTTTACTCACCATGGTTGTTTATTATTATTATTATTATTATTATTATTATTATTATTGCTGTTGTAGATTATAAAATATATTATTACATGCATTATCTGTTCTTGTCATTCTCTCTCAATCTTTCAATATTTTTATATTTAATTTAATTTAATTTAATTTTATTTTATTATATTTTTTTGCATTCAGAAGTTCTCCAATCTATCGCAGGTCCTCTATTTCGTTTCCTGTTTGCTTCATTTATAAATGACTCCAATTTTTTGCACAGATAAATAAATCACGAGGACGCATTTCTCATTCTCTTGTCTTCTACGTGGATGGATGGAGAATGATGAAGAATGTCCAATCTTGAGTTTTAGCAAGCTTTGTGATATACATGAGAGTCTCTCAGCAAAGCATCAGACCATGAAAACATACCTGCTTCAGCATTCTGTCATTTATTTCCAAACTTCTCTCACAAATGAGTGTCTGGTCTTAATGAAAGTGTCTGTTAGGGAACAGAACTGGAATGTGCAAGGAGATTGTAGCTGTAATTCTACCTGCTGTTTGATTTATTGACACTGCAGTTTGTGGACGTACATATTAAACAATCCATACATCATTATGTCCTAATAATATTCGCTAGTAAGTCTGTGGGCCTTCTTTAACAACCGGTGTGATAATTAGTGAAATGAAGAACTTTAACCAATCTTTTGTTTTCATGCACATTGGACAAAAAGAAAGAAAAAAAAAACATAATTTTGTTACATACTTTTATTAATTGTATTAAATAATTGATGTTAAAAAATGCCATAAAATATTAAAAATATGTTATAAAAATGTGATGCATTCAATGTATACTGTATATTAATGAGATTTTTTTTTTTTGGTAATTAAAATTACCTAATATATTTTTTTTTCTTTTACAAATTAGACATTGTAAAAGAAAAAAAATATATTAGGTAATTTTAATTACAAAAAAAAAATTACCTAATATATTTTTTTTCTTTTACAAATTAGACATTGTAAAAGAAAAAAATATATATTAGGTAATTTTAATTACAAATAAAAAAAATCTCATTAATATACAGTATACGTTGAATGCATCACATTTTTATAACATGTTTTTAATATTTTATGGCATTTTTTAACATCAATTATTTAATACAATTAATAAAAGTATGTAACAAAATTATGTTTTTTTTATGTTTTTCTTTTTTTTTTCTTTTCTGCCCAATTGTTCACCCATGTCTTAATGGAATCTCTAATAAATACTGTTACTCACTCATTTACTCCCTCACTCCGTCTATACCACTTTATCCTGTATGTAGGGTCATGGTGGGCCTGGAGCCTATCCCACAAGTCTTAGGGCATGAAGCCTGGTACACCCTGGATGTAATTCCAATCCATCACATACACACAGTCACACACTCATTCACACACACTAGAGGCAATTTGGGAATCATCCTGTTATCCTAATCTGAGCAAACTCCATGCACACAGACCCGAGGTGGGAATCGAACCCAGACCCTGGAGGTGCAAGGCGACAGCGCTAACCACTAAATACAGTACTGTGAACTGATGATAACTGAAGTCGACCACACACTGATGGATATTATTTTAGATTTAATGAACATAAAACTCTCTCCATCTACCTGGACAGAACCCGTGCAATATTTTTGCTAACAGCCACGATTGGGTGACATGTCTCCAAGGCAGGGGAAAGTTCAAAACACATGAGGTATATACATGTCCTAGCATAGTCTGATCTTAAATGACATAATTATCAAAAAGAACACATAATGTTTCTCACTATATACATGTATTGTGGATGTAGAGTGAATTTGGTTGCACAGTATCTTATCTTCTTCTTCTTTTAGCATCCCTCTGATGATTATTCTTCCTTTAATTACCAACAGATATGCAAGCACAGATGAAGTGGCACATTAAGACGAAAACACCTTCATCTTTTTCATTTCCATTTCTCACAGAACAACAAGCTCTTTGTCCTTTTCTTTGGATGTCCTCGATTGATTACGCCGACACATTACTGCAGTGCTGTTTTATACTGTAGGTTACAGGTCAATTAAAGGCAGCCAATTAATCAGTAAAATTCAATCCATGATTTGTTTCAGCTGATGAGAAATGCAACTTCGGGACATGGCGATGTAATTATCACCATGTGGAGTTTGTTTACCTGCATCATACAGTACAGAGGAGACGATTGTTGATGCTAATAATATTAAGGAATCTCCTACTGTCAGCACATGGGAGTGGTGTTTGGACAGAAGCTCGTACCAAATTAGCAAATGCATGCTGTAAAAGATTTCACAGATGTGATGTCTAATTCCTTCTTCATGTATTGTACTGTATGTTTGTGCCTGAGCTCATGTTTAGGACCAAGGCTTTCTACACCATTCCAGCACTTTATGTTTCCCTGCACGTGGCCATTCAGAGCGAACAATTTTCCATCAGCATGGAACTGAATGAGCTCTAAAGGAGAGGGACAGAAAGAGGCGCTAATGGAAACCTGAGATCTCTTTTACTGCACATCCGATGGAGCCATGATAAGAGACCTAGGACTATTTTAATGAGTGAAGAAAAGATGTGCTGCTGTTGCACTGTGTATTTCAGTCCGATTATAGCTGCTGTTTGTTCTCTTGTTAGTTCCCACCTACTAGCGCTCACTGTCTCACTAACAAAAAACAAACAACAAAAAAAAAAAATTTGTGAGACTGTGGGACAAACAAACGTTTCGTCTGAGACATGTAAAAACTAACTTCCAAAACGTTTCAAACTGCTGCTCCGTTGTGTATTTTACATGCATGAGCTCAAAATGGCTGTTAGTATTGGCAAGTGATGCTCTGATTGACAGGAGAGAGGGAGTATGTCATCTCTCCCACCATGACAGCTGGTTTTGCTGTCTTGACTCGTGGCCATGGCTGGCTTTGGCATTTGTGGGATTCAGGATCTAGTAGACATGTACTGTAAACCTGGTACTGTATAAAAGGTGCATGTGGAGACTGGTATTTATAGTGGTCCAATGCAAGTGTTGTTGATATCAAATGGGTCAAAGAGGGAGGATACACTGGTCAACTGTAACATTAACACCACATAACATTAACGAATTAATATAAATGATCAATATACAGTACCAGTAAACTAGTCTCAGGATCATGGGCACCCATCTGTGACGTTTCCAAGTACACACTAACCCAATATGTAGTTGACTGATTGGATTAGTATTGAATGAAATGAGTCTTAAATCTGGAAGCAAAATGTGTTTTTTTTTTTTCTGCTTTCTTTAAAGTCTCCTTCAATTTCTTTACTGTATTTTTTCCATCCCTCCCAGACCCCTCTCATCCATCTTGAGTCTCTTCTTTGCTTAGAGCTAACCTCACCTGAGTGTTGTGTTTTTACTGACACCCTTTCAGCACTCTCAGTACTGTTTGTCTTTGTAGTACATTTTTTGTTTTTGTGAAAGAGAAAATACTTTCTTTTTACTATCCAGGTTTGTGTAGATATTGTGGTTGATGGAATCCTTTGCTAAAAGCGCTATAGACAGTGCTGTGCAAAAGTATTGCACCACCCTCATTCCTTCATATTTAATTCAATTCAATTAAAATTTCTAAAAATACAATTTACAAACAACCTTAGCACTGTTTCCCACTAAATTGTGCCTTAGATATATATTTCTTTTAATTCTACTTTAGATTTTTGTTTCCACTTGAATGATGTACAGTATAGGTCCCGACTGCTGAGGTACAGGGAATAGGCGGAAAATTAGAGGCAAAAACCTGCCAAAAATTAGAGTCAAAAACGTCCTTCAGGAAGCCTGGAGAACTATTCCTCAAGACAAGAAAGCAAAATGAGAAGGAATATCAAGACTTTTGCAGAGTGCTGGAGCTGAACAATAATTTCCTAAATAAAGTATTTATTAAATATTGCTTGTGAATCAGTTTTAGATGTAAAGTCTAATTATTTTATTTTCTGTGCTCAAATTTTTAAATGGAATGCTTATATGACGGTCCATGATCTAAAATGGAAAGGTGAGATAGAATAGAATTAATAAAAGGAAAACTGCACTATAGAACAATACAATTAAATTAAATATATAATTTCCCATTAAAAATATAATATTTTTTTTTAAATCTGGTATGGAATCTATAAATTTACAGATTTAGAAAAGTTCCAAAAAAGTTTATATATATATATTATGGCATGCCGTTTAGGAAAATACTCATGAGAGAACTTAATGAAAACTCTGAATATATTGAATGAACTGTGAGAATATTGAATGGATTCCGAATATATTGATTAAAACTCTATATATATTGAATGAATTCTGAATATATGGATTGAAAACTGATATATATTGAATGAAAAGTCTGACTATATTGAATGAAAAGTCTGAATATATTGAATGAAACATGTCGTCATCGAAACACAGCGCCATCTTTAGGAAGGATGAGTGAGTCGGCGAGAAACTTGGTTGCTGCAATTGTGAGAAATGGAGAGATGGTGAACACATTGATGAGCGCGTGTACGGCCCAAAGTGGTGGCACAAACCGCACTCAGTATCAGACTACGGATGAAGAAATATATTCGCTATTTCACCGCGGAAGACCGGTGTTATGCGCTAAAATGCTCCCCTGCCACAGATTGCACCCCCCCGCCCCCCCCCCCCCCTACATAATCTCTATCAAATATTATATTAAAACATAAATTCATAGGTTTATTGTAATCAAATATGATATAACTATTATAATTAACCCTTGGCACGTGACAGGTGTCGAGACCATGAATACAAATTCTCATATGTTTATTTTGTGGCACATTTATTTTACAGGGATTTGTCATGTAATACAAAAATGCTTGCACTAAATAAATATTTATGATGAAAAATTTTACGAAATTATTTTTATTATTAAATAAGCAATATCAAAAATACATCTTGTATATAAAAAATAATAATTTATATTTTTTCCCTATACAACATGTATTTTTTTATAATGCTTATTTTATAATCAAATCCATTTGGTCTAATTTGTAATTTCTAAATCATAAACCTAGAAATTTCTGGTCTAATATAATATTTGACGGAGATTATGTAGGGGGGGTGCAATCTGTGGCAGGGGAGCATTTTAGCGCATAACACCGGTCTTCCGCGGTGAAATAGCGAATATATTTCTTCATCCGTAGTCTGGTACTGAGTGCGGTTTGTGCCACCACTTTGGGCCGTACACGCACTCATCAATGTGTTCACCATCTCTTCATTTCTCACAATTGCAGCAACCAAGTTTCTCGCCGACTCACTCATCCTTCCTAAAGATGGCGCTGTGTTTCGATGACGTCATGTTTCATTCAATATATTCAGACTTTTCATTCAATATATTCAGACTTTTCATTCAATATATATCAGTTTTCAATCCATATATTCAGAATTCATTCAATATTCTCACGTTTCATTCAATATATTCAGAGTTTTCATTAAGTTCTCTCATGAATATTTTCCTAAACGGCATGCCATAATATATATATATATATATATATATATATATATATATATATATATATATATATATATATATATATATATATACATTATAAATATACTTTTATATAAAAATATATACATTACACAGATTGTGAAAAGTGTAATGATATACTGAGAAGTATATGAAAAAAAAAAACATTGGAACATATGGCATGTGGGTGTGACAGCAGCAGTATGAGTGAAACATGACATGGAATGAAAAGTGAAATGTGGTTATTGTCCATATTCTAAGGTTAGTCCTCATTTTATGTATAAATATGGTCAATATTTTACGTGTCATCTGGTCAATATTAGTGCTGACCTAATAAAAAGCTGGAAATGAAGGTGATGTGAAAAAGGAGCCATTTTCCTTCTATTTGTTGAGAAAAGATCTATTTATAAGGTAGGACTGAGTGAACTGCTGTTGTGTAAATCAGTCTGTGTGGTCAGATTATAGTTGAACTCCAACTGTATCAGCTCAAACAATGGATCAATACAGATATTGTATGGGGAGGTTCATGTGGCAGATGTATCGGACTGCTGTGATAAAGGAGTAGCCTGCTAAATAGACCCCGCAAACCAGTAGGGAACTTAGTGGTAGTGGATACAGCATTTTTGTAACATGTTCTTCAGCATACTGTAGGTCTAAAACACTCTAAATTCCCATGAGACATCTGTTTATACTGTAAAGCCCACTGCACAGATAACACTAAATCAGCTTAGTCATTAATGCTTAGATGAAACGCATGTGCTTGAGATTTATTATTCTTATTTATAAGTCAAATCCTGTTTACAGAGACAGAACCAAGAAAAAAAAAAAAAAAGATTTTCGATCAACCAACCTCTTTATTTCCCCACAAGACCCCTCTAAACCGTTTCCTATTTCAGAGCTGGAGATGGCCAGGTGAAATACAGGAGCTGCTTAAGTCCAAAGCTATCCAAGAGCTGCTGTAGCCTCTGAGGTGCTTGCTTTTGTGCCTCTGATCTCCCTGATAGATAAATAAAACTGTCATTCAGAATCTAGCCTCCCTTTTCCCAGGAAGGCTTTCTCTTTCTCTTTCCTTTTTCTTTCTATTAACCATCAGCAAGATCTTGTTTACACACGCTTCACTACTTCAAAGCAGGCAGCAGCTTGAAGGAAGGTCATGAAGGAATTTGGATGGATAGAGATTGAGATGAGTGTGGTCTGATGAAAGAGAATGTTAAAACAAGAAAACGAGTACTGGTGGACATGGTTGAGATGAGTCTAGTGTCATCTTGATTGACCTGTTTGGTTAAAATCTGAGGAAAAACAGGAGGCAACTATATATAAGTAAGCAGGATAAATGAACTACCACCATAGTTTATGAGAGCGTAAAACAGATCCGAAAGCACAGCAAACTCTGGAAGGGAATCAAATGCAGACATCACATAAATGGAGCTTCATGAACATCAACAGTTTAATTTGTTTTCCATGGTCAGTCAGTGAAATTCTCAAAACAGCACTTGTATATATCAGTCCCGCATCAGTCTTCATCATTTACTAGAAATGGGCAGGGCAGTGACTGTCTCACACCTGCAGGATGTTCAGTTCTATAATGACTTCCATCACTATAATGACTTCCATCACCACTTCATTAGATTCACCTTGCTAGTATTGGGTTGAACCTGCTGTTGACTTCAGAACCGTCTTAATAGATTCTATAAGGTGCTTGGAGATTTTGGTCCATATTGACATGATAACCTCATACAGATTTGTCGGTTGCACATCCATGTTGTGAATCTCCCATTCCACCAGGTGTGCTGTTTGATTGTGACGTGTTGACTGTGGAGGTGGTTACAGTGAACTCATTGTCATGGTCCGGAAACCAGTTTGAGCTTCGTGACATGATGCATTATCCTGGGGTTATAAAGGGATGGACATAGTCAGCAACTAAACTGGTGCTTGGTATTGAGGGAAGGAGTGAGTTTGACACTGGCGCTATGGGACAAATTTGCTGACATAGTTTGGGAGCCTGGCACGGCCTAAATATTACATATGCTTAGTTCAAAAATGAACTAAACCTTACTGTGAACAGAAGTAAAAACTGGATTGGAGTTCACTTTGATTGCACTTTTTTACTGTAACAAACTTTTTTTTTTTTTCCCGAACAGCTTGGCGCGTGTTTAGGCTAAATGATTCTGGCAAGTACTAGTGGATTCTCTCCATGTGAGACCTGATGGACTGTGTGATCTTCTGTCCATTAGATCCATTAACTGGGTGCAGTTGATGTGATTGATTGGTACAATCCGTACAGGGAGGCAAATACAGGGGTGCTGTTGCAGCTACACTGTAATGAGGAAAATCTTTTATTGTAAAGATCTTTGTGTGTTGTGTTTTTTTTTGTTTCGTTTTTTTTTTGTAGACTTTCAACAGAAATACAAGGAAAATTTTAGAAGTGTTGAAAAGACTGTGAATGAGTTTCTCAAATTTTCCTCCTATTTTTGCAGTATACTAGTTCAACTGCTAATCGACCTAAATATCTGATCAGCCAATCACATGGCAGCAACTCAGTGTATTTAGGCAAGTAGACATAGTCAAGACAACCTGCTGAAGTTCAAACTGACTATCAGAATAAGGAAGAAAAGTGATTTAAGTGCTGGTGCCACAGGGTCTAGTCTGAGTATTTCTGAATCTGCTGCTCTACTGGGATTTTCCCACCTAGCCATCTCCAGGGTTTACAGACAGTGGTCTGAAAAAGAGAAAATATCCAGTTAGTGGCAGTTCCCTGAGCTGATAGAAAGTCAAATAAAATATTGTTACAACTGAGGAATTCCAAAGAGCTTCTCTGTAACCGCAACACATTGACCCTTGAAGCAGAAAGGCTATAGCAGCAGAAGACCACAGCTGGCACTACTCCTGTCAGCTAAAAACAGGAAACTGAGGCTACAACTCACTTGGTCTCACCAGAATTGCACAACAGAAGATTATTCTAAAAATGTTTCCTCATCTGATGAGTCTAGATTTCTGATGTGGCCTTCAGATGGTTTGTTCGGAATTTGGCATAAACATAAAAAGCATCAAAAGCATGGATGCATTCTGCCTTGTATCAAGGCTGCTGATTGTGTAATGGTGTGCGGGATATTCTCTTGGCACACTTTGGGCTCCTTAGTACCAACTAAGCATTGTTTAAATGTGACCTGAGTGCTGTTGCCGATCATGTCCATTCCTTTGTTACCATAACATAATGTGACGTGTAACAAAGCTAAAATGATCTCAAGCCGGTTTCTTGAGCATGACAATTAGTTCAATGTATTCAAAGTAACCAGATCTAGATCCAATAAAACGCCTTTGAGATGTAGTGCAGACAAATCTGCAGCAACTGCATCATGCCGTTATGTCAATATCAACCAAAATCTCTAAGGAATATTCCATTGCATTAAAACAGTTCTGAAGGCAAAACGAGGTACAACCTGCTAGGATTTTCCTTTTAGCAATGTTGGCCACTCTGCTTGGTCAATCTCTTGGGAGTGTTTGTGTCCATGTATTAATTTGCCTATTTGTGCATGCTGTATGCCGGGTGGGTGAGAAAACTCATTTTAAAAGTTATTGTCATGTGAATGTTTGTCTTTTTCCTCTGGAGACATTGTTGGATTGCTGCCTATATACTAATGACAGGTAATCTTGTACATCCTCCACTTCATCTGTGAGCTCTCTGCTGCCAACCTATATTAGAAAATCACAGTTCTTATTTTAGGGCTGTATCTTGAAGCAACAGATGCAAGTGCTGCTAATTGAGTGTCACGAAGATGAGTCAGTTTATTGGGTTAAAAGCAAAACTGTTTGTCTGCTTCAGCTCCAAGGATTTAGTACAATTTTCGGGCCAACTTCAGAGAAATATTGAGAATTAAAGACTATTCAAAGCTATAAAATTACTCCAAATTGATTTTCTTTCAGGTTTTCAAAACATTGAGAGTGGAAAGCTGGAAATTGTAGACTTCTTGAAGCTTTTACTCATTCTTTAGTCATTTCCGGCTCCAGAAAATCAGATAGTTGGCTTAACTGATTACTTTACTGCTTATGATATATTTAATTGCTAATAAATTCTATAGCTGAGAAAAATACTAAATTCCACCAAAAACAAACCATCTTCCAATATTTACCTAATGCTTACAGTCATATTGGTTACTTAACTAAAGACACTCCATAGTACTGAACTGTCAATAGAACATAGATGCAGTATGCTTTGCAGATCTCAAACATACAACATAAATGAGGTATTCCTTTAATTCCTCAGAAGTTATTAATGCCTGTGGTGTTGGCACAGTATCAAAGAGATATCAAACTTTTGGACAGCATCTCTTTGAATATTGCGCTCAAGCTGATTAATAAAGGATAAGGAGTTGCAATAGATTGAAGGCTATTAAGTTAAAGTAAATGTTCGAAATTTTTAGCTTTAAGAGTTTTTCTAAATAGTACTGATGTCCATTGGTGAATGAGGACTGAATACATAATTAAAACCCATAGACACTCTTACTCACTCACTCACTCACTCACTCATTGTCTATACCACTTTATCCTGTATACAGAGTAGCAAAGTGCCTATCTCAGAAGATTTAGGGCACTAGGCGGGTACACCCTGGATGGAGTGCCAATCCGGGCTAACCCTAACTCTAACCCACACACACACACTTACATGCTTATTCACATACTACAGGCAATTTGGGAACATCAATTAGCCTAATCTGCATGACTTGTGGGAGGAAACTGGAATACCCGGAGGAAACTCACCAAGCGCACGGAGAACAGGCAAAGTCCATGCACACAGACCCTGAGGTGGAAATTTAACCTGGACCCTGATAGTGGTAACCACTAGGCCACTCAATATTAAGCAATGGCAATATTTTGAAAGTTTACAGGGGACAATTCAACAGTGTCAAAGTAAGGAGAGGAAAAATTTCAACAAACCTAGGAAAATCCAAAACAGTGACTTCACAATCACAGGAAGCTTGACAACAAAGAAAGATGTTCGTAAATGTGGCTGAGGGTTCCCTCTGCTGGCCTGGAGGGGATGTGTTTATGGTGGATGTCATGGTTATCTTCCTAACACCACTATTCCTTTACCAAGAAACTGGATCGATACTGGATGGATACTGTTTCCATTAAAAGCAATAATTCATATTTTTGATATTATAACATGTGATGCATCCGTCCATCATCTATAACATTTATTCTGTGTAGGGTGGCAGGGGTACTAGAGCCTATCCTGTTCAATTTAGGACACATTGTGGGGTACAAATTGAAGGACAACCTACAGTAGACCACATGTTCTTGGTATGTGGTAGGAAACCCAACAAGCATGTGAGATCATTCAATCTCTACTGTATACCCACCGGACCAGAGGTAAGAAGCCACCTAAGCCATTAAGCCACCATGTCTCCTGTTGTTATAATATTTGATATCATATATATATATATATATATATATATATATATATATATATATATATATATATATATATATATATATTTTTTTAATAGTTTATAGGTTTTATAATATACATTACAATTACAGTATGATGTTATCATATTAGGAGGGGTAGCTAAAAGACACATTGGGTAACCTTAAACATTGCAAAAAAGACATGCGCTTTAGCTAAATGTAACTAGGAAGAGTATTACAAAAGATTCATACTTAATATTAAGTATGACACATTTTAATTGACACATTTCTATTTTTTCTTGTCTACTATCTCAATTATACCAGATTAACACCCACATTACACTACACACAGTTATAAGTGCTACACTATTCACACAGTTTATAATTGTTTATAAGGCTTTTATTTTTTCTATCTCGTTCAGTTTAGCAGTTCTGCCCATTTGATCTGTTATGTTCTAGCAGGCTTGTACACTCAGATAGAACGAGAGACCAACTGAGAGTTTTTACACTTGTGAATGCTTTCCAGCAGGGACTCAGCAGGGATTCGAATAGATTGGGCTGAATAGTGGAAGAAAATGAAACGACACAAAACACAAATTGTTGCAGACTGCCGAGTTACATTAATACACTTTTTATATTCTCAGTAATGTGTTTGTTTGAAGGCATACGTTTTTCAAGTCATGGGGCGGAAACTTACGCAGGCACAGAGCTGAGGGTTTAAAAGTTATCTCTGAATTTCATGTACTCATGGAATCAAATTCCAACCTTCTCCTGGCTAAGACATAACCATATTCATTTATTATTTCTTTGACCGAATTTTCGTGTATTTGAAATGAGTTTCTATTCAAATTATTTTAATCTTGTCACTAATAAAATAACTGATGCCCAGGTGCAGGCAAAAGTTAAGGTGGATTATAGTTTGCATCCAGTCCATTAGGACACAAATGAGAAGGAGAGGATTTTAAATGTTTTCATTAGTTAAAAACATCGGCGCGAGCCAAGAGTAATGGCCACAAATAAGGACAAATGAGGACATTAGGCTGGTGGGTCCTCTTCCAGTCATGCTGCTATATGTGTTATTATTTATTCATGATGGATGTGTTTCATTAAGCCAAGAACAATGAAGTTTCTCTAACAATGCAACTGCTGTTCTATGGGCGATGATATGAAAAATGTTTGCTTGATGCTTCATAAATGTCTTGTGTTCTTATATAAGAAATCTATGTGTTTGATTAGTTGAGAAAGTTTTGGGGGCATTTTTGTCATTGGGTGTACTGTAGAACTTTGCTATGTTTAATGATTATAATTAGAAGCATTCATTTAAAAAATGATGGCATAAAATAGGAATCTGCTTGCATAATATATGCTTAAGGCAGTTAAAATCATACAATCTGTTCAAAAGCCTTTCTGGTTGCTTTAGCTTGGTTTTTCGTTTACACACTCATTGTCTATGATCGCTTATCTGGTACGGGCTGGTCGGAGGCCTCTAGCCTATGCCAGTATACTTCGGGCATGTACCCAGAGGAAACCCACCAAGTAAGTGGATTACATCCAAAAGATGTGGGACTTGAACCCTCAACCCTTAAGGCCTTAAGTGCTTATCATTACACCGCTGTGCCATCTAGTTTTGTTTCTCACTCACTCATGAGGCAGCATTTAACCTGAACAGGGTGTCAATCCATTGCAGGGCACATATACATACACACCCTCAAACAGTCATTCACACACTACAGGCAATTTGGGAACGCCAATTAGCCTAATCTGCATGCCCTTGGACTGTCGGAGGAAACCGGAGTACCTGGAGGTAACCCACCAAAAATGGGGAGAACATGCAAATTCCATGCATAGAGTGAAGGTGGGAATCAAACCCGGACCCTGGAGATGCAAGGCAACAGTGCTAGCCATTAAGCCACTGTGCCACCTAGTTTCACTCACTCACTCACTCACACACTCACTCACTCACTCACTCATCGTCTATACCGCTTAATGCTGTATTCAGGGTCACGGGGAGACTGGAGCTTATCCCAGGAGATGACCCTGGACAGGGTGCCAATCCATCTCATGGCACATTTGTACAAAGACCATGGGCAATTTGGGAACACCAATTAGCCTAATCTGCCTGTCTTTGGACTGTGGGAGGAAACCAGAGAACCTGGAGGAAACCCACCAAGCACAAGGAGATGTAAGGGTTCACCCCTAGAGTGCACTGTGTGCCCAATAGGTTTGTTTTTTGTAGTTTTTTTTTTTGTATACTCAGTTTCCCAGAAGACACCTTGGTCAGGTGATGAGAGTGCTGACTTGAACCAAGGTAGTTCATTAAACTTTCTATAAAAAGCTGTTTGTTCTGGGAAACTGGGTCAAGCATTAGATATGTCAAGTGGGCATGTATTTTAGTTTGTATTTAGTTTTGTATTTGGTTTATGTATGTAACCTCTGTTTAAAGAAAGGCTCTAATTTAGTTATGTTTATGTTCATTGTGCTTTTGTGTTATGGAGCTGGTTTTGTTAGGTTGTCTCTTGTCTTATGTAAATACTGTTCGGTGTCTACAGTGTTTGTTTCCCTCTTATTTTGTGACTAGCATGTCTAGTTTCTTGTATGTTATTTGTCTTAATTTGTTGCCAGTGATCCAGACCCCTCTGCCCTCTGGAGCCGTCTAACCCGTCCTGGAGTCCTGCTTCTGGTTGGAGATCTCGTCGCATGGATGCCTCGTGTGGTCTGCCTGGATTCGTATGGTGGCTGGGGATGGTTTCCATGAAGACTGTCCTGTCATCGAGTGATGCTCTGGGGACCTGTGACTTCAGTTGTTCGATAACTCAGGACCGGAATCCCCTACAGTCTACCTGAGCCTCCGGGAACAAACTGGACTCATTTTAATTTTAAAACATCTCTTGTTATACTGAACTTCCAGTCTTACACATTATTATGCTGAGCAATTCCTGCTATCCGTTATCACCCAGATGAGGATGGGTTCCCTGTTGAGTCTGGTTCCTCTCAAGGTTTCTTCCTATTACCATCTCAGGGAGTTTTTCCTTGCCACCGTCGCCCTCGGCTTGCTCATCGGGGACAATCTTGTCATTTTGATTCATATACATTGCATAAAAACTTACTTCTTTTTAATGTGTAAAGCTGCTTTGCGACAATGTCAATTGTTAAAAGCGCTATATAAATAAAATTGACTTGACTTGACTTGACTTAGTATGTTTAGCTACATGAGTGCTTAGCCACTAGTAGGCTTTAGCCACTAGTAGGCTTAGCCTTCAATAGGTTTAGCCTCTAGTAGGATTGGCCGCTAGTGGCTCTAGTCTCTAGTAGGTTTAGCCGCTAATATGGATTAGCCTCATGTGTGCTTAGCCTTTTGTGTGTTCGTTTTCCCCTGTAGGTTCAGTCACTAACCAGCTTAGTTACTAACTCTATTAGTTACTAACTCGGTTAGGTCACCATCCACTTTCCACAATAACCACATTGGATAATAACCCAACTAACAACTAACCCGTCCTGTCTCTTGTCTTGCCCCGTCTCTAGTCTCGTTTCTGGTCCTGTCTTGTCTTTTGTCCGGTCTCCTTGTCTCGTCCTGTCTCCTAGTCTCGTCCTGTCTCGTCTCTGGCCTTGTCTCTGCTTAGTTTCAGCTCCATGTCTCTCTGTGTTACGCTCTAAGCCTGAGTGTTATGCTTAAAAGAGCCTTTGTGTTGCTTAAAGAGCCTGTGTTGCTCTAAGTCAGGGTTAAGCTAAAGAGCCAGTGTTAAGCTTTATGCTTTTGTTTATAGTTTGAGTTCTTTGTTTAAGTTTCTTTGTTTGTTTTGTTTCTTCATTATTCAGGTTATGTTTTAATAAAATAATCTTTGTTTAAAACAACCCTCTGCGCTTATGCCTGCCCTTTACAGCTCACCGCAATCAACATCAGCCAGAACTACCTGCAATATCACCTAGTTCCTGACAGGAGAACATGCGAACTCATTGCACACAGAACCTGGACCTGGAGGTGCAAGGCGACAGTGCTGATTATTACACCCACCTGATTTAATTTCTATCAATAAATCTTTTATCTTTCCTTACACTCATTGCCTAATTTCTGCTGTCGTCACATAACTCAAATAGAATTTGATAGTGGTGCTGGAATTCATGCTGATCCTCATTGAAATTAATGTCACGAAATGGAAACCACGCCATGCAATTTTGACATTACGCACATGTACCTCGACTACCGCGTGCTGCTGTACATTTTTAAACAGGAGCCACTGGCCAGAATTTAGAGCACATTTTCTGCATCTAATCTACCTCCTGCCTTCATTACTGCTTCTAAAAAAAAAAAAATCATCATTATTCTGGTTAATTGCACCAGGTGTATTATATAGATTAGCATTTGATTGGAGTCACCTGCTTGACAAGGATTTCAAATTTTTACAATCAACTTACTTTTACTCCAACCCCCGATACACACCTGTGGCTCAGCTTGACCGAAGCCACACTGGCGAATTTGTGTAATTAGTATTCATCAAATCAATCATTCATTCTTTTTCAACACCTGTGCATTTCCAGCAGGGTTGTCCAGACCACCCGAAACTGCTGGGTTCCTAAAAGGCTATTTATTTATTTATTTATTTATTTATTATTTTTTATAGAAGTATGAGTAATGCTTCTCTCTGGAAAGTGAATGAAATCATTATTTCATATTCGTCTACTTATTTATTTATAAAGGTGATATGGTATAAGCGCATACTCTCTATATGTGCAGAGTAATGCATTAAATTTCCCCATGGTTCTGCACCACTTCATATATCTCCATCTGTCATAGGACAGTCAGTAGAAGAGAATCTCCTGGCTTGGTGTGCAGAGCAGTGCATAATGTTGGAGGATGAAGCCCAGGTTCAAGCTCGTGTTGTATAAGGATGTATGCGAGGTTCTCTGCAATGTGATTTGGATCAATGTCTTAAGGTTCTATGATTAAAGAATGGAATCGAATGCGCGGATGCTCATGATTCAGCTTTCATTTCTATGCTGTCCTGGTGGGAAAAACCCTGAAGAAAAAAAAATCTTGTTCTGCGAAATATTATTTTTGGTGTATATTTTTAAAAAAAAGAAAGAGAAAAAGAAGGAACTACGTTCTAGGGACTTTGTAATGTAATTATGGTGCTCTACAATGTTTTTAATGACAATGAAGAACTACCGTGGGAAAGTTCAAATCTCAAAAGATGCATCAGCTTTTTAGAAGGTGGACAACAAAGAAGAAGAAGAAGCTTCGACTTGCTCTCTAATAGATTGGATTCCTCTTGAAGTTCTCCTTTTTCTCTCAAGTGGAGATCTTTTATATCTCCAAAGGGATCCTGGCATCTATTTTGGTTTGCTTTTTGTGTTTTGCTTTTTTCCTGCTTGGGTCTATAAGGTCAACACTAGAGCTAAAATGACCAGATAAAAGATCTATAATTGTTCTTGACACTTACACAAAATTACTCAAACACGCTGTAGGGTCAGTGCTAATGAGGAATAGGCTTAAGACGTTTTTTTTTTTTTGGTTTTTTTTTGCTTGATAATGAACCATGGTTTTAACTTGGTCAAGTATTCACAGTAAAGAGGCAAATTTGTATGCTGCTTCATGTTTTAAATCCTCTGTTTGAACATGGCATTAAGTTTAACCAGTTAAAGAAGTGTTTGAGGTGCAAATTGTCAGATTCACTATGGAGGCCAGGTTTTTTTTTTCTTTCTTTCTTTTCTCCCAATTAGCAATGATTGTGCCTGGAATGGGCAAATAGAGAGAGTGTGTAGTGTGGTACAGCACATGCATCTCCATATGCTTGATATGTTTCTGTGATGCTCTATTTATTATCTTTTTATGAGTAGTTTAATCTGTAGATGTAGGTTACTCATGTAGGTACTCATATTTATTTGTTTGTTTGTTTATTGCTTGCCTTGTATCTCATACATTACCCAAATACAATGGAACTATTATTACGAGGCGCATTCATGTAAAACTGGGATTTGTGATGAAATTTCTCTTTAGTGAAGGCGTAAAACCGATTGACATTTACTGAAGACCTCAAGCACATTATGGTGATTAGACTCTTAGCTGCAATAAAACATTTAATTGGTGCGAGAATATCACATGTACATGAATGATGATCCTGGCCGAGGTGGCTCGGAGCCCACTGCAGAACATTCATTAATTGGAACTCACTCAAGTAAAACATAGTAAATGCCCTGGTTTGATCACCAACAGCTTTTAGTATTTGCAGGACAATGTACAGTATGATGTCACACTTGCATCTAGTGTTTGAAACATAAAGATATCATTGGAAGAGAGTTCTGACCAATATACAGACACAACTTTTCTTTCATTTATATAGTTATAGAGAAAAAAATTAGAGTTTACTCTCATGACTATGTTCTGTTTTTCTGCACACTAGAAAGACCTGGTGTGAACACCTCACATATTATTATTATTATTATTATTATTATTATTATTATTATTATTATTAGGCAGCTTTAAAAAGCACCGATAGAGAGCAGTCACATGGTAAAGTTTGTCTATCACGAACAGTACCATCTAATCTAATAGCAAAGTCATCAAATTGGAGTTGAGGCCACATTCAGACCAAACATCATGAGTCAGCAAAGGATCATGCCACAAAGAATCTAATACATTATTTATAAAACTTTACATTACTTTCAGTTCAACAACTCTATTATTATTATTATTATTATTATTATTATTATTATTATTATGAATGATAACCTAGAAGTGTTCTTGCAATAAAAATAGAAAATCTATTTAATGTTAAACTCAATTTGTATATTTTATTTGTCTGCAATTTTGTAGTCTTTGTAAACCACTGCATTATTAGACTCTGGTTTCTCACCTTTCTCAGATTTGTCAAGGTCTTTCTCTATCCCTAAGCGGTGAGGCACGAAAGTGCTTGGCCCCGTAATTGCTGCTTGCAGTAATACTTATTATTCACATTCACTCACTCACTTTCAGTAAGTGCTTTATCCTTGTCAGGGCGGCAGGAGATCCAGAGCCAATTCTGGGAATACTAAGTGTGAGATAGAAACACACCATGAATGGGATTCCAGTCCATCACAGAGCACCATGCACACACACACACACCTTCATACATTCATTCACACCTACAAGTAATTTACTGCATGTCCACCTTCACCCTCACCGTGCAATGTATAAATCAATGAATGTCAAATACAGATTGAAAATAGGGCAGAAAACTGTGATAAAATGCAAAAGATAATATCTTAAACCAGTGCCTATAATAGAAGATTTTTTCTAGTGACTGCTTCATAAGTCAAACCTCTAGCAAGAGATACAGTGCATGACTCCTCCCATACTGAAAAATGCTGTTCTTTTGTCATTATTTCCCAGGCTAGAATAGCAAGACTTGATTTGAAATCTTTTACTGCCCGCCCAATGCTTGACAACCCTGACCTGACTCTGAGTAAAACAAATGAACAATAACACCAACTCCAGTATTTTCGTTTTGCTACTTCATATTACCCTGTATATATATATATATATATATATATATATATATATATATATATATATATATATATATATATATATATATATATATACAGTTTGTAGAAATACAGTAGTTAAAAGGTTAAAGCTAAGAATAAGCTGATCGGCTTTAATGTAATAAGTGATATGATTATTTCAGGTTGAAACCCATGTACTGTACATGTCTGTCTGTCTTTCTGTACAGCCGAACTCTCTGTTTAACTTATTAATACAAAGAAATACAATTTTGTGGTGTTGAGTATCTAATTGGAGAGTGAACCACAGATGAGAAATAAAAAAAAGTACTGTAGATCGGATAAAGATGAAGTTTTGTCTTGAAACGAATCTAGTGTCTTAAAATTCACGTCTATAGTATCACTTGAGCGCTGTTATTGCATCAGTGCAAATATTAACTAATCCCAGTAAAAATATTCAGTTCTAATTAATAATCTAATTAATATCGGGGCAGGTGTTTGTTTACATTGAGCAGTTTATTTAAAAGTGGATCATTAAATCTGGCACATTTAATAACCTCACTTTATTCAACATTTTGATTTTGCTTACGGCGCATGTTAAACTTAAGGTAGATATCTAAAGTTCTGCGAAAGGTTCATTAAATTCTGTCCAGACAGTTTTGTGTGAGAAATGTTGTAATACTGTAGATATTCTTATAGTGATTATTTACTGGTCAAGCCGTGCCAGGGTGGAGGGGTATTTTAACACATAACGCTGTGCTCTCAGTTTGTGCATTTTACACGCCCTCATCTCGAACTGCTGCCGAAATGTTTGCTATAATGACTTTTTTTTTTTTTTTTTTCAAAGTGAATGCTTGTTATTCGCGCTGTGGTTGTAGAACATATAAGACAGATTGGTTTCAAACTTCCCACTGGAAATTAAATATATCTTGATTCATTTTTGAATGTTCAGTTTTCATAGTCTATTTTCTTTTTTGTTGTTGTTGTTGTTGTTGTTTTTTTGAGTAAGCCATGCTTTTATGTTGTGAATTTTGTCATTTCCATGTCTTTTGCATATGCTGATCATATACCATAAAACTATCACTTACAGCCATGCCCACCTCGGGTGCAAACGTGTTAAATTAGAAAGAAAGAAAAAAATCACTACTGTAGATGCTGTGACCTAATCTGGCACATAACTGCTCATAACGTTATTTCTATTCAACATTTTGATTTACTTGATTTATTGCACTGGGTTAACTTTAGGTAAATACCACCTGCTGATTATTATGCATTATAATTGCATGACTTGAAATCAGAAACAGAACAGGTTGCAGATGGTGATGAAAACAGTTTGTTTACAGTTGTAAAGTAGAAAGAGAGAGAGAGAGAGAGAGAGAGATGATTTTACTGTAAAAGAGGCTACTGTGAGTTAATATGCACCCTCAATTTAATTAAAAGCTGAGTACTTCTGTACTTTTCCTCAGATACACAGGTAAATGAAACTCTTCTACTTTTACTTGTGTAGTATTTGCCATAGAGAATCTATACTTTTACCCTTGTGTAGTTTGGCTACCTCTGATCTAGTGGCAGATGGGCATGACATGACAGGAAATAAACCAGGACCCTTTTTTGGTGAAGAACAATCAATAATCTCCCATGTGCGTGTATGTATTTCCTTCCCAGTTGGCAAGCGTGCCGGAGCGGACCGTTAGGTGTTCTGAGGTGCAGCGGACACATGCAATTTTCATCTTCATTATGAAAATATTAAACCTGTTGTTTCTGTATTTGTGTGAAACGAAGTAGCAATTACAGATCTTTAATAGAAACAAATCTTCCTATTACAGTGTACATGGTATTTCACAGCAGGTACAGTAATACCATTTCAGTAGAACTGCTGATAAGGGAAAGTCAAAACTCTCTCATTATAACACACGAATACAGCAGGGAGATTTAACATAATGTGCAGGATGCTTTCATTTTTATTTCTTTTGTTCGTTTGTTTGAAGCTGCGGTTGCTAGCATATGATTTTACTCAGAATTATATAATGTAATAGGATTATTCCTTTGCCCACCTGCTTACATTCAGAATTATGCTTTAGTCAGATTACCTGGTGTGTTCCGGTCCTCAGTTGTATTTTTCTCTCGAAAGTTGTTAATAAAACTTTTACACCCTCCCACACTCCCAGCCCAGACTACACTAAATCAATGTTCCTCATTTTCCTTCATTAAACGTCTCACACTGGGTTTCTGTGAAAGATGCAGTGTTGATCAAGATATTCTTTTCTAAGGTTTCAGGGAGAGTGGAAGAAAAGCAAATCCATGAACAGGAGACTAGATTTAATTATCACAAGGCAACGTGAATATCATTTATTTTTTGTACTGTAGTTTTCACTGATGGCGGCTGAGTGATTAGCACTGTTGCCTTGCATCTCCAGGGTCTAGGTTCAGTTCCGTCTTAGGTCTGTGGAGTTTGTATGTTCTCCCTATACTTGGTATGTTTCCTCCCACTGTCCAAAGACATTTAGATTACGCTAATTGCCGTTCCCAAAAAGTCTGTGTGTGTGTGTGTGTGTGTGTGTGTGTGTGTGTGTGTGTGTGTGTGTGTGTGTGTGTGTGTGTGTGCGCGCACCCTCCGATGGATAGGCATCACTTCATGTCCCAAGACTCCTGGGATTGGCATCAGGTCCCCACGACCCTGTACTGGATAAACTGATATAGATGATGAGTGAGTGAGTTTTCACTGACCACAGTTCGGCCTATTTTTCAGCTATACTAGATGACTCTTAAAATAATTGAAGCAACTAGAACAAACCTTTTTTCCCCCCCACAAGCTCTTGAATTATTTGTGCATGCAAGAATGCTGTATGGTTTGTTTATGTCACACAAGTGTGGGTGTCGGAGGCGAGGCATAAACGCAGAGGTGGATGTTTAGAAGTTTTTCAATGAAAAACCAAGCTTCATTTTTCAATGAAAAAACAAACAGAAGAACTTTATATAAAATAAACCAAAACACGAGTAATCCTACGGAAAACACATCTAGACTGAAATGACATACACTAGAATTAACGTAACTAATGCAAGACAACGGAAAGGACTAAAAGCAAGCTATTTATAAGGAAACTAATAACTGACTCGGTTCAGGTGAGCGCCCACGTCACCTGACCGAGGTGCAAACTGGGAACTGACGTCAAATTAAACTACAACCAAACAAGACTTAGGGCGCTTTGGCGCCCTCTAGGGGTTATCCCTTACAGTTTACTATCTCACCAGACATTTTAACACGACTGTAGCTGCTACTAATGACATGCAGGCACATGTACTGTGCAAGACATACAGATTACTAAGCATACAAGCACATGTAAAATGTGAGCAAATTGCAAGTGCTCGTTAATTAAAAATGTGGTACAAGCCGTTTTTTTTTTTAACTACTAAGCTCTGATTTATATCAAATTATATTATCAAAGTATAATACAGTTAACATTACCTGACCCAGAAATAGCAGTGGTAGAAGCAGGATGTCATTAAAACTGTAGACCAACAATTATTCTAATTGCAGTGTGAGAACTAGGCACTGATGAAGGCAAAACATTAGCACCACATGGCTGAGGCAAAAGGGGAAAAATGCACTAGATGAAATAATATCAGGAATTTTAGTATGCCATTAAATAATAAAGAGAGGAGAGGACACAGTCAAGCTGCAACATCTGGGTTAGTAGGAGGGTTTTTATTTTATCATTTATAAAACATTACGCAGTTCAGTGATATTAGAAATTTTGGACACAATTTGAATGACTCATTTATTCATCCTCTATATCGCTTTATTCTGTATACAGGGTTACGGGGGGGCCGGAGACTAGGACACGAGGCAGAGTACACCCTGGACAAGGTGCCAATCGACTTCAGGGCACACACACACACACACACACACACACACACACATACACTCATTCACACACTGCAAGGCTAATTAGCCTAATCTGCATGTGTTGGATCAGTGGGAGGTAATCGGAGTACCTGCAAACTCCATGCACACAGACAACTAAGCATACAAGCACAATTGAACCCAGCCCCTGGAGGTGTAAGGTGACAGTGCAAACCAGTAAGCCATCGTGCCGCCAACATAATTGAATTATTTTTAAAATATTTAAAGATAAAATATACTTTTTTACAATACATAATTAGGGCCCAAGCACTATGACATCAGCCCTATGTCGTCATAGTGTGTGAAGGGCCCTCTTGTTTTCCTAAGGATTTTTTATTATTTTTTTCACCCTTTTGGACTTTTCGGGGGTCTTAATATGCTCATAAACTCATGAAACTTGGCAGACAGGTTGTAATCTGCTGCCATCAGGATGCCTGAGAGTCTCCAAAGGGGCCCCCACACGAGATTTTGCCGCCTAGCTCATACACACTTTCACGTAGTCACACGAAACTCGGTACCCATTTAAGGCTCATCGTCCTGGGCTAAACTCAACAGGAGGCCGCTTATTTTGGATCGTTCGCAAAAACGCACCTGATGGATTTTGATATACTCCTCCTAGGGAAATTATACAATCGCTACCAAACTGGGCCAAACAGATCTAAAGACATTGAGGATGCAAAATTGCGGAGGGATTTTCGATATCTCAAACGGGTCAGCCGTGATAATGTCTTGAACGTATGCCGAAAAATGATTAATAGCTTTCTGTGTGGCATTATATTGAGTGACATTATATTCAGTGACACCGTCTGTGACATCATGTTCAGTGACATCACGTTCAGGAACATCAGAGTGTGAGGCTTTTCTTCCAGCACCTGTGGCCTATTGTACACACATACACATCACAAATGTTAACACACACAAACACATCTCACACACTAACACACACATCACTAATGTTAATACACACAGACTCAAACAATACACACAAACACAAGCACATTTACTCATCACACACAGACTGACACATCTACACGTCACACACCTCTCTCCCTCACTCTCACACACACTAACCGTTACACACTAATGCGGGCACACACACACACACACACACACACACACACTGATGCACTCAACAAATATTTAGGGCCCAAATTGACATTAGCCCTGTATAGTGTTTGACGTGTGCAGGTTGTGCGGTGCAACCGAGTGGCGATGGCTTTTTCGAGGTCTTAACACACTCGAATGACACAGGTTGTGCGGTGCGCCCGGGGTGGGGATGGCACAGGGTGCTTGTGCCCGTCATCGTTGCTTGCAACTATATTTTATAACATTGTGTTTTCTTGATTGAAGATAATAGAGATGAAACAGCATGAAAAGAGGATGTCTTCTTTAGCGGAAATGCTGCTAGAGGACCTTAAGGTAAAGGGGTGAGTTAGGAACACTAGTTCAAAAGTCAAACCGAGTTCAGCGATGGCCCGGAACCGTCTCGGCTCGGTGAAGACGTGATTGACAGGATGAGTGACATCTGCGCAGATCCTTCCAGCTTTGTGCTCGTTCCTTTCCTTTTCAGGAAAAAAGACTTCAGGGAGATTAATATGCATTCTATAAGCTACACTAGACACTAAAAGGACATAAGGAAAAGGAGAAAGTAAAGAATAGTGTGTCTCAAAGAGCAATTTGTTTGTAATTTTGGTTTCATTAACGTATGAAAACGCATGGTATTACATGGTATTTACTGTATAAAAATGCTTTTGTTCTGAAAAGTATCCTTAGAAAATTAAAACAGAATCAATTTATAGTGAATTTTGTGACAAGTAATTTCAAAGGAATCTAAAAAGCACATTTTTGAAATGAGAACTGCAGTTTGGTAGTTTTAAGGGAAAAAATAGCAGCAAGAAGATTTGCAGAATTACAGAGAAGATTTTGTGCATGATTTCACAAGGGTGTTAGAATCAGTGTGATTTTTTTCTATCATTTTGAAAAATGCCATTAATCCGCTACCCACATTTTTTATCACGATGAATAAACCAGCCTGCATTTTTGTTTCTGGTCTTAAAAATATGCATTTTGACATCAGTAATATGTTGATTAAGTTGAATTTAAAAAATTGCAAACTCATGCTTTTATTGTGTTTTTGTACTGAGGCGTATATTTTATTTCACATTTTATTTCACATCTAGGTTAAAAAGCAGCTAAGGTAAAGAAAAACGAGCGGCCATTATTACTTTAAGAAATGAAGGTCAGTCAGTCCGAAAAATTGGGAAAACTTTGAAAGTGTCCCCAGGTGCAGTCACAAAAACCATCAAGCGCTACAAAGAAACTGGCTGACATGCGGACCGCCCCAGGAAAGGAAGACCAAGAGTCACCTCTGCTGCGGAGGATAAGTTCATCCGAGTCACCAGCCTCAGAAATCACAGGTTAACAGCAGATCAGAGATCAGATCAGAGAGCAGGTCAATGCCACACAGAGTTCTAGCAGCAGACACATCTCTAGAACAACTGTTAAGAGGAGACTGTGTGAATCAGGCCTTCATGGTAGAAGATCTGCTAGGAAACCACTGCTAAGGACAGGCAACAAGCAGAAGAGACGCGTTTGGGCTAAAGAACACAATAAAGAACACAATAAAGAAAACTCTTTGAATGAGAAGGTGTGTCCAAATAGAGAGAGAGAGAGAGAGAGAGAGAGGGAGGGAGAGAGCATATTACTGTATATGTATGAACATTGGGGCATTTGCATGGTTTTCTTTCTTTTATATCTTTCATTTAAATATATTTTATTTATCACTTCCGTATTTTTTTATTTTATTTTATTTATTCATTTGCTTATGACCAAATGTAATGCAAATGCAGTTAAATCGCTGAATGTCCATTTACTGACTTTCTCCAGCTTGCGGTGTGATTTATAGGTGAGCAAACCAAAAAAGAAGTGTTTAAAGCACTGGATGGTTTATCCACCACACTCCTGTTTCAATAGTAAGAAATCTCTCTGACACACATTTCTCTTGTTGTTTTCTGGCTTTTTGTATTGTGCAGTTTACCAAACAAAAGATAATCTGAAATGGGAACATAAAAACACCCGACGTTTGAGAAATCCTGAGAAACGGTTTATTTTCCGGAGTGGTTTATTGTCATTGCACTATTATTCAAATGCAAATTGCCTGAGCATGTGTTGCAGTGTTGCTATTCATCATATTCTTCATTTGCCGCTCTTCAACATACTTAATTTGAATAGAACATAAAAAGCAGGTCAACATTGAAATACAGACAAAACAGTGGAATTAAAGTCTTGGATTCATTAAGTACACACAAAACGTTCTCACGTTCAGTGTCTGTTTGTGGCTGTTTGTGACTGTGAAAAGCCACCCCGGAAAAAAAAAAACACTGTATTGTATTACAAATATATTCAAATCTACAAATAATACAAACAAAAACTTGTACCATCAGTTAATATACACACGTGGACACAATTGTTGGTACCCTTCGGTCAATGAAAGAAAAACTCACAATGGTCACATAAATAACTTTAATCTGACAAAAGTAATAATTAAAAAAAATTCTATGAATGTTAACCAATGAAAGTCAGACATTGCTTTTCAACCATGCTTCAAAAGAATTATTTAAAAAAAATAAACTCATGGAACAGGCCTGGACAAAAATGATGGTACCCCTAGAAAATACTGAAAATAATGTGACCAAAGGGACATGTTAATTCAAGGTGTGTCCACTAATTAGCATCACAGGTGTCTACAATCTTGTAATCAGTCAGTGGGCCTATATATAGGGCTCCAGGTAGTCACTGTGTTGTTTGGTGACATGGTATGTACCACACTCAACATGGACCAGAGGAAGTGAAGGAAAGAGTTGTCTCAGGAGATTCGAAAGAAAATTATAGACAAGCATGTTAAAGGTAAAGGCTATAAGACCATCTCCAAGCAGCTAGATGTTCCTGTGACTACAGTTGCACATATTATTCAGAAATTTAAGATCCATGGGACTGTAGCCAACCTCCCTGGACGTGGCCGCAGGAGGAAAATTGATGACAAATCAAAGAGACGGATAATCCGAATGGTAACAAAAGAGCCCAGAAAGACTTCTAAAGAGATCCAAGGTGAACTTCATGCTCAAGCAACATCAGTGTCGGATCGCACCATCCGTCATTGTTTGAGCCAAAGTGGACTACATGGGAGACGACCAAGGAGGACACCATTGTTGAAAACAAATCATAAAAAAGCCAGACTGGAATATGCCAAACTACATATTGACAAGCCACAAAGCTTCTGGGAGAATGTCCTATGGACAGATGAGACAAAAATGGAACTTTGTGCCAAGGCAAATCAGCTCTATGTTCATGAAGCATATCAAGAAAAGAACACTGTCCCTACTGTGAAACATGGAGGAGGCTCTGTTATGTTCTGGGGCTGCTTTGCTGCATCTGGCACAGGGTGTCTTGAATCTGTGCAGGGTACAATGAAATCTCAAGACTATCAAGGGATTCTAGAGAGATATGTGCTGGCCAGTGTCAGAAAGCTGGGTCTCAGTCGCAGGTCATGGGTCTTGCAACAGGACAATGACCCAAAACAAACAGGAAACAAAAGAGGAAAACATTGGACTATTCTAAAGTGGCCTTCTATGAGCCCTGACCTCAATCCTATTGAGCATCTTTGGAAGGAGCTGAAACATGCTGTCTGGAAAAGGCACCCTTCAAACCGGAAACAACTGGAGCAGCTTGCTCATGAGGAGTGGGCCAAAATACCTGCAGAGAGGTGCAGAAGTCTCATTGACAGTTACAGGAATCGTTTGATTGCAGTGATTGCCTCAAAAGGTTGTGCAACAAACTATTAAGTTAGGGGTACCATCATTTTTGTCCAGGCCTGTTCCATGAGTTCCGCGAATTTTTTTTTAAATAATTCCGTTGAAGCATGGTTGAAAAGCAATGTCTGACTTTCATTGGTTAACATTCATAGAAATCTTATTTATTATTACTTTTGTCAGATTAAAGTTATTTCTGTGACCATTGTGAGTTTTTCTTTCATTGACCGAAGGGTACCAACAATTTTGTCCATGTGTGTATAAAAAGTATGCTAACATCATGCTTTTAGCAAATTTTGGAATTAAACTTTAAACATACTTCACACTTATTTAAACTTTGTTTTTCAATGTATTTTTGGTATATTTAAAAAAAAAAAATTTGCTCGAAATAATCATTGTAGAAATGCACAAAAAGTATACATTAGAATACAAACTTGAATATACGGTAGTCTCAGTATATTTTCAGTTACATTTAAATGTACTTATGTACATTCAAGATAATTTATGTGTTTTAACTCTGTCTCTTCTGTGCGCTCACTATCATGAAGTTACACTTGCACGAACTGTAGCAGCGTTAGAACTCTGCAACTATTCCAACCAACCAGAGACTAGAATCGGCGGAACACCAGCCAATCAGATGCTGGAGGCGGACTGATTCGGACTGTGTTTTCTGATTGGCTCCCCAGTTCTTCCGTTCCTAGTTTGAAGTCACGGCTGGAAGCTGCATCATTGCGTGCATTCGTTTGTATCGTTATTATTTAATTTTCATCGGCATAAGGTAAATTTCATGGTTTTTGTTAGGTACTGTAGTTTAAAATCAAGTACATAGTTTAAACTATAGAATGTATTGTGTAACAGCTAGAATCAACACATCAGGTTTGAACTAATACTGTACTTGTCTATTCTAATACTAATGACTGTCTTTGTTTAGACAAAAGTAAAAATTTTAGTTTGTGTGTTTGTAAGACAACCTGACATTTCGTTGAACACAAATACACTATACTACTGTTTTTTGTAACCTTGTGCAAATGAAAATCTGTTGAAATCATGAATAAAATCTGCCTCATAATTACTGATGGAATATGTTTCAAAAGCATGTTATAGTGTAGAAAATGCATTCAGCATTTGTAAATTATCCTAAACACATTTAGTGTACTGGTAACACATAGGTAGTATTTGTAATTGGCCAGAAGTATAACCGCATGCTACTGCTGCAGTAAGAACATACTCATAGTATATTAATCTTGTATTTGTAACACAGTAAAAATTGCTGTAAGGTACTTATAAAATATTAAATATACACTTACATTTAATTAATTACTGTCAGATATGTATGTTAGTACACACATCCATATACTTTAAGTGTACTAAGTATACTTAAAGTTGTTCCACACAAGTATACTTAATACACTTAAAATTGTGCTTTTTTTACTATTTAATTACAACTTAAATACACTTTATTTTAATACAAAATTAGTTGTTCCAAAATAGCAAACTTAAAGTATACAGTACTAGTCATTAGTCTGGAGCAAGTTCACTTAAATATGCTTTGGCATGCCAGGATTTAATATACTTAGCATACTTTTTTTTTTTTTTACTTGGGAAGCTGAAGTCATTTTTATTGATTCACTGTTTTCTGCATAAAATTGTATGTAGAATGAGTTTCTGTAGAAAAAAAAAAGTGAAGGATTTCACATAATGTCTAAACCAACAGCGCAAACCCCCTCCAGCTTCTTTTTAAAGCTGAACATTTACAACCACCATTATTGCTTTCTGAGCATTGCTTGTCATTAGGAGTGGTGAATGAGTGTGTGTTTGTGGTTGTGAATGTGTGTGTGTATGTGGGTGTGCGTAGGACGGTCTTTTCCAAAGTCAGATTAGTTCTGAAATTTAAGCTCTCCAACATGTTTCACTCTCCATTACAGCCCATCGATTTTAGCCCTCACACCTAATCTGACCTCTTGATTTTAGATTTTTAAAAGTTGAAGCCCAGAACCGAGACTGGAATCCACTCAGAGCATGAAATAAAGCTGTGCTTTAAGGGTTACAGTGATGGAAAGGATTTGCAGTGTGAATGTCTTAGGCTGAGTTTGACCCAAGCCGCTCTCATATCAGCCACCCACAGTGTACGTGTTTAATGATTTTCGTCTGGTAAGAAGCTTTTACTGCACAGGCAAGAGTCAAGGACTCACAATAAAGTCTCTAGCTTATATTGAGAAATATTTTAAAAGTGGTTCTTTGTAACTGCTTTGGTGATACAAGGGTATTAACTTTAACCATGCAGAGCTTCATTTAATCAGCTTTCTCATATTGAAAAAAAAACAAAAAACAAACTCACAGCGGTCTAACAAAACACAATGCCAAATTATTCCTATGACTAGATGTCTTTTTCTCATGCTTTATGTGAGAAATAATAGAAATCTAGCATCAGGAGCCATTATGCCACACTTCTCTTGCTGCGACCTTATTATCCTTTTAGACGTCTAAATAAGGATGTTCTTCTTCTTTTTTTTTAATGCTCCCATTTTGGACCATGACAGCAAACCCTTCAATGTGTATATTTGGTTTGGCACAGGTTAACATTTCGGATGCAACCCTTTCCATTTGTATTGCCTGTATTGACTTGTAAACCCTACAGTATGTCTGGGGTAACGCACCGGGGAATGGAATTCCTGTCTTCCGGGAGGCAAGCGGAGATATGTCCACTGTACAAATAAGGATAAAATGTATATAGGATATAGGTAACACTGATGTTTTTTTTCTCTCAAGTATAAGTCCATATTAACTTAAACACATCAACTATTGTATTAAACTTCCAGCCTCCTAACACACAGTATGACTGCAGATCAATCCCTGCTATCACCCAAATGAGGATGGGTTCCCTGTTGAGTCTGGATCCTCTCAAGGTTTCTTCCTACTGCCATCTCAGGGAGGTTCTCCTTGCCACTGTTGCCGTCGTCCTCGGCTTGCTCATCAGGGACTATCTTATCATTTTGATTCATACACATTCACATTTCATACAAACTTCAATACTTCTTCTGATTGTGCAAAGCTGCTTTGCGACACTGTCAATTGCTCAAGAAAGTATCCCATACAGTACGTCATGACACCATCACCACCAGCCTGAAGCCACTGATACGAGGATCCATGGATCGAGAAATCAAAACGCGTCAGAGCAGGCAACATTTGTCCAATCTTGTTTTGTCCACTTTTGGTAAAGCCCGTGCATATTATATCTTATTGTTGGCTGATAAGAGTGGCACTTGGTGTGGTCCTCTACCCCTGTCGCCCCTTTTCTTAAATGTTGTGCATTTAGAGATGCTCTTCATACCTCTTTAACCTCTGCATGCCTTGGTAATAATTAGATGATATTTGAATACCAGTAGATCAGCAAGGATTTAACAAGCAGGTGAACAGGTCTACCTAACAAAGTGGCCGGTGCTTGTGCGTGTTACATTCTAGTTTTGTCTGACAGTAAATAGGGAAAGTTGGGTACTCCCAATTGCTTCTAGTGGGTTCAAAATTATTTAAATACAACAATTCAATATCATGACGGAAATAGTGTTACATTATACAGTACTGTATTTCCATACGAGGTCATACCCATATACCGTAAGGTTAGCGATCGAAGTTACTATTTACAGCATGTGAGAAAGTTCCTTGGATTAAGTGTCAGGATACGCCCCTACTTCAGCTGATTTTTTCAGGGGCCATGTTCATATTATGCAAATGATAAGAGTGCATCGTGCATCCCTGCATCCATTCCAGATTTTTCTGAAATAAAAGTTTAGAGGCTGGGATAAAATGTATTATTCATTTTTGTTTTGAATTTAACAATTCAAATTGTTTGCAGAGAACTGTAAAGAACCTTTGAGCCACACTGTGATATAAACAACTTGAATAATTAAGCAAGAGTCACATAAACATTTTATAATGCAGTAGGTTTTTTTTTTTTTTCCTCTCTCATCCATGTCAAGCCTTCTCTTCTGATTGAGCAGAACAACCTGGCGGAGCTGGACGATTACTCCCTGACTCCACTAAATTACGACCGGTGGCATTCAGTGGATGACAAAAAGGCCGTGCTTCAACTGTGTCGGCAATACAGACAGAATCAAGGATCACACACGCCAGGAAAAATACAGCCAACAGTATGCAGGTTAGATGCACAGCTGTAGCTCTAACTATTATAAGTAAATGCACTTACTTATAAATTATACACTGGAGCTAGAAGTCAGAATTCAGAATTAGGTTTATTGACCAAGGAATTTAATACCGGCTGTTGGTGACGCTCAAAAGCGCAGACATACATGTAGACATTACATTTCCAGTGTTTTTACCTTCAGTGTTTTTAGATCTTTTTGTCAGATGCTACTATAGAAATACTGCAGTATAATTACAAGCATTTCATAAGTGTCAAGAGCTTTTATTGACAGTTACATTAAGTTTATGCAAAGAGTCAATATTTGCAGTGTTGATCCTTCTTTTTCAAGACCTATGGCATGCTGTCAATCAACTTCTGGGCCACATCTTGACTGAAGGCAGCCCATTCTTGCATAATCATTGCTCAGAGTTTGTCAAAATTTGTGTGTTTTTGTTTGTCTCCCCGCCTCTTGGGGATTGACCACAAGTTCTCAATGAGGTTAAGGTCTGAGTTTCTTGGACCCAAAATTTTGAATTTTTGTTCTCAGAGCCACTTAGTTATCACTTTTGCCTTATGGCAGGGTGCTCCATCATGCTGAAAAAGACATCGTTTGTCAGCAAACTGTTCTTGGATGGTTGGGATAAGTTGCTCTTGGAGGATGCTTTTGTACCATTCTTTATTCATGGCTGTGTTCTTAGACAAAATTGTGAGTGAGCAACCTTACACACGAATGAGGACTGATGGTAGTTTTCTCATTCTCAAAACACAGAGTATGTACAGTAACAGATCAGCAATGCACATAAAGTGTGTGTGTGCATGGCAGTGCAAATAACAGTAGTGTGCATCACATATGATAAGGAAGTTTTTTTTTATGACTGTTTGTACAATACGCATACAGTGATAACATGCAACATGCGCGAGTAGTGCAAATAAGAATAATGTAAGTCTCATACAAGGATGAAGTGATTAGTGATTGTTCTTTCAATACTGTACATTTGTAGATGTAAGGTGTAAGGGTGTAGGAAGTTAGTAAAATGCATGTTGGTGCTTTTACACAGCAAATTGCATATAATCAAATCAACCATTTAGGAGGAAAAGGGCACCACTGAACATACTTTACACATAGGAAGCAGCACAGCATCATTACACTTCTGAAGATGCGTGATGATAACTGTGTATTTATTAATCAAACAAGCAATAAAAATAAGAACTTTCATATTAATGCTAGTTACTGGACAAGAGCTTGCAGGCAAAACCAATAAAAAAAAAAAATAGGTCAAAGAAATAAATAAAAATTTGGTCAAAAATTCCATTACAGCTGTGAAAAATGAACAAGTTGGTTTTTAGAGGGTAATTATCCTTGAAAATGTATTACTTTGGCTTTGTTGTTTTCTTTTTCCTCAGCTCATTCAGCACATCAGGCAGCTTTGCCAGAGCAATTGCTTTTATTATAGCACTCTAAAGCTCATGACAAAAAAAAAATATACACCACCCTGAAACCCACTTTTACAGTCCTGATAATTGTATTTTACTTATTATATTTATAATATTATTATTATAAGGGAATCCATAAACCCAAATAACCGCATCACTTAACACAGTGAGAAGTGTCTTTTGCACTGAACATTGTCATGTTTTGTGCTGTGGGTTCTACATTAAACACACCGGATTTACTTAAAGGGAATCTCTTTATTAACCAAACTTCAGTGCTAACTCCAACAGTCATGTGGTCATGCTACCTCTAGCTCTACCCGTTTATATCCATGTATATACTGCGCCTGCTCTAACAGCTACGGCAACTCTTCAAGGACACAACACCTTTAGGCTTATATCATTACAAACATAACCGCCATCTTGGACTAATCCCTTAATCTGTTCACACACACTAGCGGTTATGACAAAAATGATCCACTGTGCAGGTGTGACTGTGTTACATCAGTTCATTTGTAAATGCACTGTAAGCAAAAACTGATGCCCCAAGTGTGATTTGCATGACAGAAGAGCACAAAGCTTTTTAGAATTCTCTCAGAGAGCTCCTATCTTAGCCTAAAAAGTCCTAGCTGGGAGTCCTAGACTAAAAGTGATATATGATTAGAATATATGATAATAGAACAGACAGTGTTCTAATATAAAAATATTAATGTTTGTATATAAAGAAATGTTATAATCATGAATCCAGGCTACTTTATGCAAAGTTTCTGTTATAGGATAAATATCTATTTCTGTTATAATATAAATAAGTTAATTAAAACAGACAAATGTTGAAAATGTGTCTACTTTTGAAGTAATCAATCTCCATGCAGTAGTTACTGTATTTAAGTTCTTACTGTACATTTATTTATCATACTGGTTTTATTACTTGGAATCCATTTCAGAATGATGGGCGCAAAATGGCTCAGTTTTTTACCAATGTACATGATTGCAGGACAGTCTATTTAAGTTGCTCTTTTGGATGATATGTAGCCAACAATCCAAGAGAGATGGAAGGATGTAAAACAACAAGAAAACCAGATTGGACAGAAGAGCAGTGTTTACTTTTAGCTTTACATTCAGTGTTTGGAGAATATTTCTTCTTTCCACCATTTTGTCCTCTGCTATAAATACTCTTAAGGCTCTTAAAAGTCCTTCTCTCTACTCTTAACAAGTTTTTTCTTTAGGAGCTGTTTTTAAGTCTAAGATGTTTTATGAATCATTTTTTTTATCTTTTCTAAGATTTAGTCCTAAATTTAAGGAGAAATTCTAAGAAAATGTCATAATTTTAAGACTCTTCTAAGAATTTCATCTCTAGGAGCAACTTTTAGGCTAAGAAGCTTTGTAAATCTTGGTGCATTTATGGCTGGCAGCTCAGGCTAAAGCATTTTTTTTTATTTTTATTTTTTTTATGAGATAATACGAAAGCTTGTTGACAAATTGTATTGAAACGGAGATGATGTCAAAAAAGAATGTTTTTGTCTTTTCTAAAAGTTTATTAAAATAAAGGCTACATCCAAAGGGTGGATAATTTTTGACTCACCCTCTTATAAATATGAATTCATTACACATTTAGATTTTAACTACATATACCCTCAGCTTGTTATCCTACACTGTGCATCTGTTTGTAATGCTTTCATCTATTTGCTAGTATAACAAACATGAACATGAACACACTTCACAGTACATATACTATACAGTATACAGGGTGGGCCGTTTATATGGATACACCTTAATAAAATGGGAATGGTTGGTGATATTAACGTCCTGTTTGTGGCACATTAGTATATGTGAGGGGGCAAACTTTTCAAGATGGGTGGTGACCATGGTGGCCATTTAGAAGTCGGCCATCTTGGATCCAACTTTTGTTTTTTCAATAGGAAGAGGGTCATGTGACACATCAAACTTATTTACTTAAAACTTGGTTTTAACATAACTTTATTCTTTCATGAGTTATTTACAAGTTTCTGACCACTTATAAAATGTGTTCAATGTGCTGTCCATTGTGATGGATTGTCAATGCAACACTTTTCTCCCACTCTTCACACACTGATAGCAACACCACAGAGGAAATGCCAGCACAGGCTTCCAGTATCCATAGTTTCAGGTGCTGCACATCTCATATCTTCACACCATAGACAATTGCCTTCAGATGACCCCAAAGATAAAAGTCTAAGGGGGTCAGATCGGGAGACCTTGGGGGCCATTCAACTGGCCCACGACGACCAATCTACTTTTCAGGAAACTGTTCATCTAGGAATGCTCGGACCTGACACTCATAATGTGGTGGTGCACCATCTTGCTGGAAAAACTCAGGGAACGTGCGAGCTTCAGTGCATAAAGAGGGAAACACATCATCATGTAGCAATTTCAAATATCCAGTGACCTTGAGGTTTCCATTGATGAAGAATGGCCCCACTATCTTTGTACCCCATATACCACACCATACCATCACTTTTTTTGTTCCAACAGTCTTGGAGGGATCTATCCAATGTGAGTTAGTGTCAGACCAATAGCGGTGGTTTTGTTTGTTAACTTCACCATTCACATAAAAGTTTGCATCATTACTGAACAAACTGTTCTGCGTGAACTGAGGGTCCTGTTCCAATTTTTGTTTTGCCCATTCTGCAAATTGTGTGCGCCGATCTGGGTTATCCTCGTTGAGATGCTGCAGTAGCTGGAGTTTGTAAGGGTGCCATTTGTGAGTAGCTAATATCCGCCAAATGGATGTTCGACTAATGCCACTCTCCAGTGACATGCGGCGAGTGGTACGCTGTGGGCTCTTGCTGAATGAAGCTAGGACAGCCACTGATGTTTGTTCATTAGTGACAGTTTTCATGCGTCCACATTTTGGCAAATCCAGCACTGAAACAGTTTCACGAAACTTAGCAAGCAGTTTGCTAACTGTAGCATGGGAGATGGGTGGTCTCGTAGGGTGTCTTGCATTGAAATCTGCTGCAATGAGCCGGTTACTGCGTTCACCAGATATAAACACAATTTCGATCCGCTCATCACGTGTTAACCTCTTCGACATGTTAATGGCTGTGAACAAAGAGAAACTTGTAAATAACTCATGAAAGAATAAAGTTATGTTAAAACCAAGCACACCATTGTTTTTCTTGTGAAATTCCCAATAAGTTTGATGTGTCACATGACCCTCTTCCTATTGAAAAAAGAAAAGTTGGATCCAAGATGGCCGACTTCCAAATGGCCACCATGGTCACCACCCATCTTGAAAAGTTTGCCTCCTCACATATACTAATGTGCCACAAACAGGACGTTAATATCACCAACCATTCCCATTTTATTAAGGTGGATCCATATAAATGGCCCACCCTGTATAATATTTCCTATGTGAAAGTCCAGGTCTGCTTAGCTCCTGTGTCACTGCCTTATTTATATACAACTGTGCCTCCAAGCCATGTGGCCTACAAGCACCCGAAAATGTAATTTTTCCCAGATTAGATTTGAAGAATGTATGACTAGAATATCAATGCCATCATTTAATATGATCTCTATAAAAAGGAAGAGCTGTCTGAAATGTATTTTTTCTCCTTAGTCAGCCAGTTGAGATGGATCGTATAACTCATTTCTGACCATCAGTGAAGTGGCAAATTCTTCTTTTTTTTTTTTTTCGATGGAGCATTATGAAATAGAGTTCATCTACTGTATAATTCTACTTAAAGCAGATAAATAAAATAGGTATAAATAAAATATAGGTATACCTATGCCATCATTACGTGCCATGGACTGAATCTCAAATGTTCTTTTTATATTGCAGATCTGAAAGCATTTTTGACTTGACCTTATGTTCTACCCGTGCTTCATTTGCCTTTTTAAATTTTCAACACAAGTCACATTTCAGTACCCTTCGTTGTTGTTAAAGGCATTTTTCTCTGTTTTGTTTGTTTCTGCCTCTGTCTGTCAAGACAGTAGGTAACATTTCCAGATCTATGAATAATACAGTAATTTGTATGGCAGATGCTTCTAAAAATGGATTAAAAATGTGTACTTGTTTCATATAGAAGTTTTCAGAATAGACAACTTGGGAATTTCTTGGTATAGTATGTCATCAGAATGCTTTTTTGTTGTTCTTTCTTGTTGTTTTGGTACATTCAAGATAAACTAAGTAGAGGCTGGTAATTGGAATACTGTTAACCCATGAACTGTTTTAAAATAAACTAATTAATAAACTAATATACTGTATGTATTACCAATAAATGTACCTAGAAATGCTTTTTCAAAAATACAAAAATGTACAGTTACTGTAAATCATCCATTTAATTTTATACTCAGCTGCCGCAATTTATTATGGGAACGTCTCGGGTTACTTAGCTGTAACCCTGTTCCCTGATAAAGCGGGAACGAGATGCTGCGTGAAAACGCTATGGGAACATCTCTTTGTTTCCGGTTGTGAAGCCTGTGTATGTCAAAACCACCGAATACCTCGGCTTATAACCTCTGCCAGGCATAACGTCACCGAATAAGGTGCACCTGCAGGTTATAAATAGGAGTGAACCGGAAACATCCAGGTCAATTTTGTCTGAAGGATGTCCAGGCATGCCAGCAGTGCGGCATTGAAACGCAGCATCTTGTTCCTGCTTTATCAGGGAACAGGGTTACAGCTAAGTAACCTAAGATGTTCCCTTTCAAAAGCTACACTCGATGCTGCGTGAAAACGCTATGGGAACGAGAATACCAACGCCGCCGCACTGCAAGTGTCTGGACCCCTAGGTTGTGTACCGTGTGCGCACAATAGCCAAGGAGGTCTCAGACCTAGCTCTGGGATGCTGACTCAAGGATCCACGAGTCCGAAGTAGCATTGACATCCAGACTATAAAATCTAACAAACGTGTGTGGAGAGGACCAGCCTGCTGCATCACACACCTGCTGCAGGGGGATGCCTCTTGCCAGAGCAATTGATGAGGCAATGCCCCTGGTTGAATGAGCCCTGATTCCCAGAGGCGAAGTGTGACCACGCGCCTCATAGGCTAGGGCAATAGCATCTCTCACCCAGTGTGACAGAGTCTGTCTAGTGGGGCCACCCCCCCCCGGTTGCGACCCCCATGGCAAATAAAGAGCTGCTCTGACTTATGCCACTGGCTAGTGCGGTGGATGTAAATCCGAAGAGCACATACTGGACACAGTAAGTGAAGTCTTTCCTGCTGCGGAGCTGTGAAAGGCGGAGGACAGAAGGCTTCGAGAACGACTGGGTGCATGGTCAAGAATGGCCTTGAGAAGATAGTTCGGGTGAGGATGCGTAATAGCTTTGACTAGCCCCAGGGGCAAAGTCTAGGCAGAATGGGGAGACTGACAGAGCCTGCAGATCCCCAGTCCTCTTCAAAGAAGTAATAGCCATAAGAAAAACCATCTTAAGAGACAGAAGCCTGACAGGCGCTGACTCTAGTGGTTCGAAAGGGGTGTCAGCCAGGCCTTCGAGTACGATAGCTAAATCCCATGAAGGGACTGTCGCTCTAGTGGGCGGCCTCAACCGTTTAGCTCCACGAATAAAACGGGCAACTAAATGGTGCTTTTCCACAGAAACCCCTCGGTCAGAGCATGCCGAAATAGCGGCCATGTATGTTCTGAGAGTACTAGGGCATAAGCCAGAGGACAACTTTTCTTGCAGAAACTCCAGCACTGAAACAATCTGGCAGTGGACTGGGTCTACATGTCTTAGCATGCACCAACTTTCAAATACACTCCATTTGAGGGCATACGTTCTTCTAGTGAAGGGAGCCCTGGCACTTAAAATGATTTCAATTACGCTGCAGCATGTCTTAGTTGGTCCCCTTCAGGGGCCAAACGTGAAGGTCCCAGAGCTTGGGCCGGGGATGAAATATTGTCCCCTGCGCCTGAGACAGAAGATCCCTCCTCACTGGAATCACCCAGGGTGAGCCGTCGAGGAGATATATTAGATCTGAGAACCTCACTCTGGTCGGTCACTGGGGCGCTATGGATAAGAGTCTCAAACCCTGTTGAAGGACCCTCACCAGGACTCCTAGGAGCAGAAATATAAGAGGAAATGCATAAAGGCATAATCTGGGCCATGTGTGGGCCATGGCGTCCAGACCCAGGGGAGCTGGAGGAGTCAGAGTAGTAAAGTAAAGTAGTAATTGTGCTGCCTCTTGCGACGCGAAGAGGTCCACCTCTGCTATATAAAATCTTTCCCAGATTGACTGACTACTTCGGGGTGGAGTTTCCAGTCCCCATGTGTCACAGCTTGTCTGGATAGCAAGTCCGCTCCTACATTCATGTGCCACAGAATGTAAATCACTCTGAGGGACAGGAACTTGTCCTGTGCCTAAAGCAGAACCTGGTGTGCTAGCTTGTTCAAGCGGCGCAAGCACAGTCCACCCTTGCGATTTATGTACGAGCCTACCACAGTGTTGTCCACCCACACTAGGACATGGTAGCCTCTCAACTGCTGGAGGAAGTGTTTCAGGGCCAGAAACAGAGCCATCATTTCGAGGCAATTGGTGTGCCATGCGAGAAGATGACCTCTCCAGCTCCCTTGTGCTGGACGGCCGCACCCCAGACCGCACCCCAGCCCATGAGGGAAGCGTCTGTCGTTAGCATCTTGCGATGACAAGACGGACCTAGAGTGGGACCCAAAGTCAGAAACCGGGGTCTGAACCACATAGAAAGGGTATGAAGCCCCTGGCGCGTAACCCTTATTAGCCTCTGGGGATTGGCCCTTGAGTGAAATCCCCTGGCTCTTAGCCACAACTGAAAACACCTTCATGTGCAGAAGGCCCAAAGGTATCACCGTGGACGCAGCTGCCATGAGACCTAAGATCTTTGAAAGTGATGCAGTCACTTTCTGGCCTAGCTTGATTTCCTTCAAGGTGTTGGAGGATGGGTTCGACACAAGTGGGAAACAGCTGTGCCCACCTTGTAATCGAATCCCATGTGACACCCAAATATGTTGTCCTCTGAACAGGAAAGAGAACGCCTTTCGTAGAGTTAAGCCTCAATCTTAAAGAATGGAGATGAGCTAGGACGACATCCCGATGTCAAAGCGCTAGCTAGTAAGACTGAGCTAGGATCAGCCAGACGTCTATACAATTCAGAATATGGATGCCCTGGAATCATAGATCCAAAGCTGCATCCGTGCATTTTATATGTGCGGGGTAACAGGGCTAGGCCAGATAGAAGGACCCGATACTGGTAAGCTTCGCCCCCAAAAGCAAACCTCAGAAACCTCCTGTGTTGTGGCAATATTTCAATATGAAAATATGCGTCATTCAGGTTGACCGTCACAAACCAAACCTCTAGTTGAATTTAAGAAACGATCATTTTGGCTGTCAACATTTTGATGTTCAGCCCAAGAAGATGTAAAATTGGACGCAACCCCCCCATCTCTCGTCTGGAAGGGGAACATAATCTATGGCCCCTTTTCCCAGCAAAGTCTGTAATTGCCAAGTCAGCAGATGGCGCTCGTTCCGGTTTCATGGAAGTGAAGACCACGCCATTGAAACGCGGAGAACGATGTGAAAGTGGGGGGGGGGGGGTTTGGGGTGTTAGGAGTCCAGTATCCTGAAACAAGACAGGAAGGAACCGAGTTGCTAACATTTCGCTGGAGACCGCTGCTTCCCGAAACACCAGTGGTGGCGGACATTAGACAACGGCTCCCATAGGGTGCCAGGGAGGAGTCTTTATCCCTTATTGGAATTTTTACACATCCCTCCGCAGGGGGAGACACCCCCCGTGATCCTGGGCACGTCAACTTCAGGACTTTTTGGCGGAAATAATGCTCCTCAGGTCCGGTGCTTTTTTTTTCTTCTTTTTTTCTTTGAGGCGGATTGCGAAGCACGACGAGACCTTCCCCTGTCTCTACGAGGGGGTAGCTGGCTCGGCACACTCTCCTTCTGCGCCTCACGCCTCGTGGGGACCAGACCTGGTCGGGACTGGGTGGCCGACAGTCCCGACTCCTGAGCACGGCAGGGGAGAAACCTCACAGAGGTCTGCTTGTAGAGCTTCGCCTCCCAAACCTAGTGGTGGCGATGTTTACAGCGTTGCCAAAGAAGCCGGAAGGCGAGAGGGGGGGGGCATCAAGGAGGAAAAATGTGATCCCTGACCTCGATGCCCGTGAGGTTTAATCACAGAAGTCTCTCCGTTGCGACCGCGGCATCAATAGAACGGCCGATAGCACAGGCCGTCTGCTTGGTGGCACGGAGAAATAAGTCTGTGGCTCGGCGCCATCAATAGACCCGCCAGTGCTCAGAACTCCTACCAGGTGAGCTTGGTATGCCTGCAAAACCGCCATGGTGTGCAGGGCAGCACCAGCCTGACCCGCTGCCTGAAAAGCTTTCCCCACCAACGAAGATGTTAGTCTACACGGCTTGGTGGGCAGTGTGGGCTTTTCCAGGGAGGATGAGCTCCCAGGAGAGAGATAGCTCGCAAGCGTCTCTTCAATCTGGGGTATCATCATAAAACAGGGGATGAATAAGGCTTATTCCATGAAAGAGTTAACTCGTCATGGAGGTTGCCAAAAAAGGGGAGGAACCCTTGTTGAGGCCCCTCCCCTGGCCACCCGACAGAAACCTGTCATGTAACTTTGAGCGCTTGGGGATTTTTTTTATTTTTTATTCTTTTATTTATTTATTTATTTATTTATTTATTTTGCGGCGAAAGAGGAAATCTATTCGGCCCCTTCACAAAAAGCGCCGGTACGCGCTTGAGAAGCGGATGCTAAAACTTCCTGATCCGGGAAGAGCGCGAGAGAAAGGGGAATTCCGGCTCATGCACGTCCGCCCGATCGGCACGCTATTTCCATGGAAGCACGTGAGGAAGTCTCTTCGTCTGCTCACAAGAAGCGCCGGAGCGCGCTTGAGAAGCGGACGCTAAAAACTTCCTGATCCGGGGAGAGACCGCGAGAGAAAGGGGGAAATACCGTCTCATACGCACGCGAGCCCCAGGAATGCGCCGCGGCTCACGGTTTCTCTTTAAAGAAAGCGAGCCGCGCGCGAAGTGCCTTAATAGGGAGATCACAATGCTTGCACTTTCCTTGATACCCAAGCACTCAAGAAAAAGTCGTGGAGATCGCCCTCCGAAAGAAATCACACGGAGACACGCATCTCTCCAACCAACTCTTGCCATTATCGGTAAGTAAAGTTTTTCTTTCCTACCGTGGTTCTGACACACACACGCAAACACAAAGCGGTCCTGAAGACTAAAAGATCTGAGGATGTTTCCGGTTCACTCCTATTTATAACCCTGCAGGTGCACCTTATTCGGTGACGTCATGCCTGGCAGAGGTTATAAGCCGAGGTATTCGGTGGTTTTGACATACACAGGCTTCACAACCGGAAACAAAGAGATGTTCCCATAGCGTTTTCACACAGCATCAAGTGTAGCTTTTGAAAGGGAACTGTAAAAGCAATAAGCACTGACTCCAACACCAAACTCCTGGTGAGGGTCTGGACTCTGTCCCACTCTGGAGAAGCCCCTGATGAGAGGTGCTGGGTAGAAATAGGAATACTTATAGTCCAGCAGCTTTGTGCTGGGATTTACCCTAGTGGGTCTCCTCCCTTCCTCTTATGTTTTGTTTGCCCTTTTCAGAGTCCTTGGAATGGGGTGTTGGAAGATGCCTTATCACGAGACCTAACCCAGACGCAGATAAGCAGAAGAAAATGGATGGATGAATGTATGGACCTTCATTGTTTTTGGCAGTCCATTTATTTTGTAGTTTTAATATCACGTCTGCACTGGGATTGTAATGATTATGATAAATGGAGTAATAAGGCCTGTGTGTGTGTTTACTATAGTAGTACTGGTCTAAGTGGCTTTATTTAACAACTTAACAGCCGGGGATTATAATGCACAGACACACACACACACTGCCAAGTTAGCTGATAACAAAGTGCCTCCTGCTCATCTTACTTTACTCCACAGTCTATATAAAAATTCTTCAATATGCAACGCTTCATCTATGTTTTGGATAAAACTACCTGAGTTTGTCAAATGCCATCTCTTATTATTTTTTGCATCCTTTGTGACAACAGGCTGGCTTGGTGCATTTAAAGCTGGATTTTTTCCCTTAGTTTCAAGGTTAAATATCGATTTGAGTCAACAAATGATACAAACTTCGGTTATATTAAAATTTCTGTTGGCGGCACTGTCTAATCAGCACTTTTTGTTTAAGGCTACCGTCTATGCAGGTGTCAAAGTGTTACATTAGTTTATTTCCATGCCCCACTTGTGACTTGCACGAAAAGAAGAGCAGAGTGCAGTGATTTTTTTTTTTTTTTTTTGTGGTCTGGAGGTGTACCTGTTGCTGAAACAACTCAGAGAAGAGCATGAACAGAAGTATTTGTATCAAACAAAATTCGGACTTGTACTCTAAGGAAGGTGGAAGTTTCATAAAGAGAATTATTACTGGTGATGAGACATGAATTCATCACTACGGGCCTGAGTGTAAACGGCAGAGTAAGGAACGGAAACATGCAAAAAAACATTTAAAAGTCAACCATTAGGTGAAAATGGTTTCAGTTTTCTGGGATTGTCAAGAGGCAGTACTGGAACATTATCAGGGAAAAGGTTCAAACAATCAGCAGTGCTCATTACGGTGAGACGCTTATTGAAGAGCTGAAATGTCGGATTAAACACGTTGTGATCTTGCATGATGATGCATGTCCGCATACTTCTGCATACACACTGTCAACACTCTGCAAAATTGAAATTAGGACTGTTTTAGAGCTGTTAATTCATCTTCTCTATAGTCCTGATATTGCTCCATTGTGCACCTGTTTGGTTTGCTGAAAGCAAGAGAAGATTTACTTCTGACAAAGTGAAGACTATTGTGTATTCATGGCTGGCAGCTCAACCCCTATTATTTGCAGAGCGTTTTTTTCTTTTTTTTTTTTAAGGAATATGAAAGCTTGTTGACGTCGACAAAGTTTATGAAAAAGCAGGAAAATTATGTTGAAAGATTATGTATTTGTCTTTTTAAAACAATGATTAAAATACATTCTACAGACAGAGGACAGATACCTTTTGACTCACACTTTGTATGTTCATCATAATTTTGAGTTTGCCTCGTACAACACTACACATTTTAACCTCCATACTGTATGTGAGTCACCTTAAATAACTTTTGGAAAATTATTAAAGATTTAAATCATTGCCTCAGTGCTGTAGGTGCAGATTCAATGGCATAGGAAGAAGATAAATAGCATGAATCTAAACCTGGAAGAAATATTAAAGGTCACTTTTGGATTTAAACATAGATGTTTCGGTTAATGGAATAGTATAGTACACTGAAAGTACAGAGGAAAATGTGAATCATGTGCCACGGCTTATTTTGGACCCCCTTGACAAAAGGTGAGCTTTGATTTAATCATTAATGCAATGTGTTTGTTGCCTTTTCACTATGTATTAATAGGGGGAAAATAAATAAATTAATAAATAAATTATATATATATATATATATATATATAATTTATTTATTAATTAATTGAAATAAAAATATTAACAGAGTTTAGCTCTCTCTCTCTCTCTCTCTCTCTCTCTCTCTCTCTCATTTTGTTGCAGTCATGTAAATTTATTTGCACATCTCGCCTGTGCAGACTTACTTCATTATTTCTCTTGATTTCCCATGATCCTGTCCATTCTGCGCCTCATGCAACAGTTCCTGCAGTAATTGTGTTTTTATTGCTTGTGTAAGACGCATTTAACAATCCGCACAGGCGCCTTTTCTCTCTTGTTATTGTCTCCAATAGTCGATAAGATGCAGTGCTGCATTCATGGCTAATCATGGGGAAAAAAAAGAAATCACATCAACAATGACACCAATACTGATTAATTTGGTATAGCAGCAACTTGAACTATAATCTCACAAATAACTGCTTTATATTAATGCAGTCACTTCAGCGGTCACATACTGTATTATTATACTCCCTTTTAAAAACGTGTCTGTTAATGCTCCAGCTAATATACCGCTCAGATCATGCATACTTGAAAGGCATGCTTGAAATGTCTTAACTTTTGTTCCAAATGTGCTGTTTCATTCTCTGTAGCTTTAAATTCGAACATTCTACAAGCCCCATGCCACTTTGTGGAAGTTCATTTTTCTAGCCAATCAGAATGCAGGGAATGTAGGATTTCCCTGAAAATGGTTCACAGCCATTCAGGGTTTTTATTTTATATATATATTTTTTTGCTTCCACTAATGCACATTCATTTAAGAAATGCTAAATGCAGACGGTTCATTAAAAAAAAAACATAGATAGATAGATAGATAGATAGATAGATAGATAGATAGATAGATAGATATAAACCTGTACCTTAAGCTAGTAAGCTTTATAATTTTGCAATAATCCAAGTTGTGTTTTTTTTTTCATTTCTCTTATAAACTTAAAGCGAGAGAGAGAGAAAGAGAGAGAGAGATTACTAAAAAATAAATGATTTATGATTTAAAGGTGTTATAATCTAAGCAATATCAGGAACCACTTTTCACTTTTTTCAGAAGAGAAGCTTGACTCTATTTCAAAGATTGATGCCTTTAATCAAGATTTTTAGCAAGTGGAGCAGTGCGCATGGTGGCATACCAGATGTACTTTGCATAAAAGGAGTTACAGCTTTAGAGAAGGTCATCAGAAAGCAAGAATGCAACTGTTCCTGTATGTATGAATAAAAAAAAATAATAAATAAATAAATAAATACATTCTTGCACAAATGGGCTGAGAATCAAAAATATTTATTTTGATTGAGGGCCAGATTTCATAACATGGAACCGCTGCATATTTCACGAAAGACTGCAAATGCATTATGAGAGCAACTACTAAGGTGGATCCATCCAATCATCTAGAAACCTCTATAGTCCTTTAGCTAGGGTTAGGGTGCAATGCTGATTTAACATTGTATTTATTCCCATTTTTAACATTCATTACACTATGGGCAATTTGGGAACACCAATTAGACTAAACTGCTTGTCTTTAGACTGTGGGAGGAAACTGGAGTACCCAGAGGAAAACCCACCAAGCACAGGGAGAACATGCAAACTCCATGCACACGGACCCAAGGCGGGAATCGAACCCAGATCCTGGAAGTGCAAGGCAGCAGTGCTAACCACTAAGCCACCTGAAACCTCCCTTTATCATTTTAATTCTGTTTCAGTTCAGTTTAGCAACGAACTGCAATCTTGTAATGTTAAAAATGCCAAATCAGTAATATTTTATTAAACCACACGCATTCCTCAGATATGGACCTGACACAAGATGTTGCACCTGGACAGTACATTAGCTTGACGAGCCGTAACTACATGGCAGTGGTGCTGCGATTCTGATGCTGTTGACTGATCAGATACTCAGACGCCCGCTTGATTTCACCCATTTATTGTCTTTTAATACTTTCTCCAATGCTGTGTTTCTTCATCACTAAATGGTCAGCAGCTGAATGCTTCTGTTTAATGACTTCCTCGGAGTGTCTCAGTTGCTCATTTATTCATTCATTTAGTGTCCAAACCAAGAGTAGAGCTCTTAGAGAGCGTCTCAATTCAACCAATACAGCTAAGTAATGTTTAATGGCTGCTCAGCGGAGTATCTCTCTTTTTCTCGGTCGCACTCTCTAACACACTTGTATTGATTCAAACACACTTGGACGCACACATGCTTCGAGAAAGAATTGAGTCTGAATGCCTTCTGCCTTATTAGTGATATGCTCTGAGGAGTTTTAACAACAGAGAAAAGTGTTTGTGTGTGTGTGTGTGTGTGTGTGTGTGTGTGTGTGTGTGTGTGTGTGTGTGTGTGTGTGTGTGTGTTCGCGTGCAGTGAATGAATCGGATGCAAGGTAAAGTGCTCACTCAGAACAAAGTGAAGTGAATCTTATATAAGTCCATAGGCGCCCCCGTTCCTCTTCTTATAAGGAGTGAAGATGCTGCATGTAATAAATCAAAGGTAATTATGATAATAACGGATGTACTGTATAACCCGCTTTATCTCCGACTCTCCACAGTCGTGTTATATCCTCGGGGGTCTGCTCAAAACTTTCACCATCAATCTGTATCAGCACAATTTGGCCAACAAACAGCCGCACAGCGAGAACATTACGAGCAAAGAGAGAGAGAGAGATCTGCATCCACGTAAGAGCTGCCTGTATTATACAGTACAGTGTAAAGCATTCTTCTTTTTCCTTTTCTTCATATCCTCTTTGTTGTGGGGTAGTTTCGTGTCCTCACAGCCTTACCAGTACAGAGAGGATGTGTAGTGTCTCTGTCGCTTTGCTGTAATACACTGATCTCTGGAGAGTGTGTATCGATCCGAGAGAATTTTTACATTTTCTACAGCTTCCTACATAAGCAGTGAGTGCAGAGCACTGGGATCGAGGTGTGAAGCAACATCAAAGGTGTAGAGAGAGAAAGAGAGATAGAGAGATCTCGAGTCTTTTTTTTTTTCGTTCTTTTTTTTTTTTTACTTTTTGAGATCATAGTATCAGTTCTATGCAAAATATACTGGCCAAAGGGAACGCTTGGTCCCGGATTGACTCGAACACCGGTATGATCCAAGTTGTGTACTTTTTTTTTTTTACTTTTTTTTTTTTTTTAAGTTGCCTTTTCTCATCCAAAGCAGTTCATTGTACTGTTGGCCCTGTGATATATGACAAAAAATAAATAAACTACACTAACCTACTATGCCACACTGGTAAGTGCTGTGGAACTTCAGTGGGTACTGTGGTAGTGCTATGTTTTTACATTAACACGTTCTTATTAATGCTATGCAAAATATACTGCTCGGAAAAAAAAAGAAAAAAAAAAAAAAAAAAAAAAAAAAAACGTAGTCCCGGATTGACGTGAACGCCCCACATATATGCATATATGGTTCAAGTCAAACCAGGACTAACTGTTCCCTTTATTTATTTATTTATTTATTTTTATATACTGTATAAATGTATTCAGGTTTTGGTGGCTCGGTGGTAGGTTTCTCACCTGCCATGTGGAAGGCTCAAGTTCAATTCCCACTAAGGGCCCAAACCCCAGCCACTGGATACAGTGCCTGTCCACAAGTTGTTTGCGGATTGGATAGTCCGCTGTAGCGACCACTCAAGAGGAGCAGTCTAAAGACCAACATACTGTATAAATGTGTTAAAAGGTTGAGGTAAACTACTTACAGTACATCAAGTACATTTATTCCTCTTTCTGGTTTCCATTTTTAAAGCTTTTACAAATGTATTAATTAATTAATTTATTTATTTATTTTTACATCTTTGCTGTTGTCTTCAAGTCGTGATCAAATAAATGAGTGAAGAAGCACTTCTTCTACTTCTTCTTTTAATTTCTCACTTCTCATTATGTTTCTCACGGTTCACTGCATGCTTTAGTTACAGATTTATAATTCATCCTCAGAAGAATTCCCGCAGTAAGGTAACTTGTGCCTCGTAGCCAATTATCCAATTTGACAAATTTTGCCAAAATCGTGTTTCACAAGGCCAGAGTTGAAGCTTATTTACGACTCATTAGCGGGGATCATTAACGCTGTGTGGCTTGCAAACATTTTGGAGCCTCAGGGAAGCTTTCAGTGTCAGCCATTAGCTTTGATAAAGGTAAATAAGCTAAAAGCTGTTCAACGCTGCCATGTTAAAATGTCCTGACTCCACTGTGCCAAGCTTCTCATCAGAGAGGCCTTCAGAGACATCACATTAGAAATGTTACCATGCAAATCCAAAGGTATCTCTATGGCTTTTTTGACAGTATAATGGTACTTATTTGCTGATATACTGTAGTTCATGTGTCACAATACGGTATGCAGTTCTAACATGGTACAACATTACACATACTATAGTATGGTAAATAGTTCTACATATATATATATATATATATATATATATATATATATATATATATATATATATATATATATATATACAGGGGTTTGGACAATGAAACTGAAACACTGGCCAATTTAGTGTTGGAGGCTTCATGGCTAAATTTGACCAGCCTGGTGGCCAATCTTCATCGATTGCACATTCCACCAATAAGAGTAGAGTGTGAAGGTTCAATTAGCAGAGTAATTGCACAGTTTTGCTTCAAACATTGTTAGTGCGCATCTTGCTGGCGCATCTGTGACCAAGACAGCAAGTCTTTGTGATGTATCAAGAGCCAGGGGGTATTGGCAGCATACCACCAAGAAGGAGGAACCACATCCAACAGGAGTACAGTAACTGTGGACACAAGAGGAAGTTGTCTGAAAGGGATGTCCGAGTTTAAAATCCTTGGGAAAGTTCAAGAGTAAGATACGTTGGATTGATTGAACTGGATTGGGCTGGTTTCAAGAATATTAGTGCTTCACCCCATTAACTCATACCGCTAAACCATCCTTTTAGAATCGAACATATGTATATTAATTGATCATACATAACTTCTTACATCTACTGAATATGTAATTAGACAAAAGTCTGACAGCGATAGAGTTGGATCTTTGAAATGAAACAAGATCAAATCTCTTTCTCCTTGAAATGAGCAGTTGAATCTTGTTTTAGTTTGAATGTCAACATTAACGTGTGTCAGTGTTTATGATTAGGGTTAAAGTGTCTAGGATTAATCTTTGGGCAGATCTGTTAGGTCATAGGTCAACGTGAGTAAGTACGTAAATATCTGTGCAATCCACTTTGACTGAATGAATGCTGTCGATGATTCCTTCTGTCCTTTGTTTTATACCTTGAACTGTTTCCTCGTTTCTCTGGATAGGAGGTAAGAAATATTGAAGAAGTCAAAGGATGAAATATTGAATCTTTTTACAGAGTCATAAGAGAAGTGAGAAAAATTGCAGCTCAACACAAAAGTTGACTTTCAATATACAGTACCTTGCAAAAGTATTCATATCCCTTGAACTTTTCCTCATTTTGTCACGTCACAACCTCAAATGTAAATTGGGATTGAATGTGAAAGACCAACACAAAGTAGCACATACTTGTGAAGTGAAAGGAAAATTGGGTTTCAAATAATAAATATCTAAAAGATGCGACATGCATTTGCATTCAGCCCCCCCCTGAGTCAATACTTTGTAGAACCAACTTTCACTGCAATTACAACTGCAAGTCATTTGCAGTACAGTATGTTGCTACCAGCTTTGCACATCTAGAAATAGATCAAGCTCAATTAGATTGAATGCAGAGTTTTTGAGAACAGCGATTTTCATGTCTTGCCACAGTTTCTTAATGGGGTTTATGTCTGAAATTTGACTGGGTCTTTTTAACACACAAATATGCCTTGATATAAACCACTCCATTGTACCTCTGGCTGTATGTTTAGCGTTGTTGTCCTGCTGGAAGGTGGACACCCCCCCCCCCCCCCCCCACACCCAGTCTCAAGTCTTTTGCAGACTCTAACAAGATTCCTTCTAATATTGCTCTCTATTTGGCTTCATCCATCTTCCCATCAACTCTGACCAGCTTCTCTGTCCCCGCTGAAGAAAAGCATCCACACAACATGATGCTTCCACCACTATGTTTCAAAGCAGGGTGATGTGCATGTGTTTTGCTTTTAGGACACAAAATTAAATTGTGGTCTAATCTGACCAGAGTACCTTCTTCCACATGTTTTCTGTGTCGTCCACATGGTTTGTTGCCACCCATAAATAAAAGGCATACTCGTGGAGTGCATGACTAATAGTTGTCCTATGGTCAGATTCTCCCATCTGAGCTGTGGATCTCTGCAGCTCCTACAGAGTTACCATGGGCCTCTAGGCTGCTTCTCTGATTAATGCTCTCCTTGCCCGGCCTGTGAGTTTAGATAGACTTCCAGGTCTTTAGATAGACTTCCAGGTCCATTTTCAGATGATGGACTGAACAGTCCACTGTGAGGTGTTCAAAGCTATTTTTTTTAAAATAACCTAACCATGCTTTAAACTTTAAAGCACAACTTCATTATTGACCTGTATGGTGTGTTCCTTGGGCTTCATGAGGCTGTTTGTTCAGTAATGTTCTCTAACAAATCTCTGAGGGTTTCACCGAACAGCTGTATTTACAGTTTGCTGAAATTAAATCTCACACTGGTGGACTCTATTTACTTATTAGATAACCTCCAGAGGCAATTGCTTCCATTGGATTTATGTTAGGGGTATCAGAGTAAATACAAAATGCAGCCCTTTTCAGATTTTTATTTTGTCCACTAGGCCACTTACAGTACCAGTTTTTCTTCCAGTTTTTCTTCCAGTTTTTCTTCCAGTTTTACTTTTGGTAGGTCTTGACAACTTCAAACCAGGTACATCCCACAAGAGCTGCAGTTTTCAAGGCCTGTGTAGTCCAATCCAATAAAAGAGCTACTGTAGCTCAAATTGAAGAAAAGGTTAATGCTGGTTCCAGTAGGCATATATATATATATATATATATACAGTATATATATATTTGTGTGTGTGTAAAATGCAGTCTAATGTAAGACCTACGCCTTAGTGATACATTAATGCAGAACCATATCCTCATTCTCACTTAGTAGGCATCCTCTTGGGGCTTTAAATGAGGTTAGAACACTGCATCCCTCAATATGCTGTCCTCTTCATCACCTCACAAACAACCCGGTCAACCAGCTAATAAAAGACATTCATCATGTCTTGGGTTTTAAAATGTCACAGGCCAAACTGCATGATTCGGACTGAGCAGCTGTGACAGTAAGAATTATCTCAATCAGCAGCTGCTTGTAGCCATACATTGGGAGGGGGAGGGGGAGGGGGGTGAAATGAATAATGACACAGCCTTAAACGAGACTAGACGCCATCGGGCTACTACAGTATGTAGTGATTTTGTTTTACCTGTAAGCGACACCGCGATAGGGAGTTGAACATCAACAAAATAGTCATCCAGCATAGTGTGTGTCATCCTTTATTTAACAAAACGTGTAATCATTAGCAAACATAACACAGTACTGTTATTATTCCTCATTCATTCTTCACATAATAGACACAAAAATCTTTCCAAATCCTTTCCAAATTCCAAATAATTTATTACAACATTTTTTTTTCTCCCTGAATATCTGATCTCTAATAGTTCTGAAACCCTTCGACTGCATTGAGCTCTCATACTGTAAGAACATCTGCCTGTGTAATTCTGTGTACCTAATGAATAGTGCTGTGATCCATGCATGTATCTGTCTACCCTTTTCACTCTTCATAAAGTCCCTGAGAGACCGCTGTTTGAATGTGACTTGGCTTGTGGCTGTTGCTGTAAGATGTCAGTACGTCCTCTCATGTCCTCTGTGGGTGATGCCTCAAGACCCATCTGTCATCTTCTCATCTGTCTGTCAGGCCAGACTGCTGCTGCTTTGCATATACAGTATAAAATGTCTAAATGTCAGTATAAGACCATTTACACACGTGGACAAAATTGTTGGTACCCTTCGGTCAATGAAAGAAAAACTCACAATGGTCACAGAAATAACTTGACAATAGTAATAATAAATAAGAATTTATATATTAAATATGAATGTTAACCAATGAAAGTCAGACATTGCTTTTCAACCATGCTTCAACAGAATTATTTAAAAAAAATAAACTCATGGAACAGGCCTAGACAAAAATGATGGTACCCCTAGAAAATACTGAAAATAATGTGACCAAAAGGACATGTTAATTCAAGGTGTGTTCACTAATTAGCATCACAGGTGTCTACAATCTTGTAATCAGTCAGTGGGCCTATATATAGGGCTCCAGGTAGTCACTGTGTTGTTTGGTGACATGGTGTGTACCACACTCAACATGGACCAGAGGAAGCGAAGGAAAGAGTTGTCTCAGGAGATTCGAAAGAAAATTATAGACAAGCATGTTAAAGGTAAAGGCTATAAGACCATCTCCAAGCAGCTAGATGTTCCTGTGACTACAGTTGCACATATTATTCAGAAATTTAAGATCCATGGGACTGTAGCCAACCTCCCTGGACGTGGCCGCAGGAGGAAAATTGATGACAAATCAAAGAGACGGATAATCCGAATGGTAACAAAAGAGCTCAGAAAGACTTCTAAAGAGATCCAAGGTGAACTTCATGCTCAAGGAACATCAGTGTCGGATCGCACCATCCGTCGTTGTTTGAGCCAAAGTGGACTACATGGGAGACGACCAAGGAGGACACCATTGTTGAAAACAAATCATAAAAAAGCCAGACTGGAATATGCCAAGCTACATGTTGACAAGCCACAAAGCCTCTGGGAGAATGTCCTATGGACAGATGAGACAAAAATGGAACTTTTTGCCAAGGCAAATTTTGCTAATTATACTTGAAGCATATCAAGAAAAGAACACTGTCCCTACTGTGAAACATGCAGGAGGCTCTGTTATGTTCTGGGGCTGCTTTGCTGCATCTGGCACAGGGTGTCTTGAATCTGTGCAGGGTACAATGAAATCTCAAGACTATCAAGGGATTCTAGGCCTGTTCCATGAGTTCATTTTTTTAAATAATTCCGTTGAAGCATGGTTGAAAAGCAATGTCTGACTTTCATTGGTTAACATTCATAGAATTCTTATTTATTATTACTTTTGTCAGATTAAAGTTATTTCTGTGACGATTGTGAGTTTTTCTTTCATTGACAGAAGGGTACCAACAATTTTGTCCACGTGTGTATATACTGTACTGCATACACTCACCATCCAACATCAGTTGGTACTAAGGGGCCCAAAGAGTGCCAAGAGAATATTCCCACACCATTATAACGCAACCTGAATGGACCCATGCTTTCCATGCTTTCAAACGTGGATCCATGCTTTCATGTCATTTAAGCCAAATTCTGACCCAACAATCCAGATGTTGCAGCAGAAATTGAGACTCATCCAGGCAAAGTTTTCCTAATCTTTTACTGTTCAGTTTTGGTGTAGCCTCAGTTCCATGTTCTTACCTGTAAGGATTGGCACCCGGTGTGGTCTTCTGCTGCTGTATCACACTGGGTTTGAGGTTCGACACGTGAGATGCTCTTTGGAATATCTCAGTTATGTTGAGTTGCTGTTGATTTTCTGTCAGCTCATACTAATATGGCTATTCTCCTCTGACCTCTGGCATCAACAAAGCATTTCTTTCTCTACATAACTGGATATTTTCTCTTTGTCAGATCATTCTGTAAACGCTAAAGAGATGGTACTGTGCAACATTTCCAGTAGATCATCAATTTCAGAAATACTCAGACCAGACGATCTGCCACCAACACCCATGCCACATTCAAAATTAATCCCCTTTCTTCCCATCTCAAATGCTCGGTTTGAGCTTCTACAGGTTGTCTTGACCACGTCTAGTTGCTGCCAATTGATTATCTGATTAGATATTTAAAGTAAAGAGCAGTTGAACTAATGAAGTATAGAAGCATACATAGAATGTGGACAAGCTTGTATAGGAAACCAGCGAAACCCACAATGCTATAGAAATCTTCTGGAACTACCTGTTCTACACTACATGCATAACAGTGGGCTGAACACTTGTTGTGTGTGTATGGTGAAATCTATACAAATAATAAAAAAATAAAAAAAATGTTGTGTCTGCACGTTGGTCAGAATTTGCTCTTTCAATGATCTTTTCACATTTCGTTATGCAATCTTTTCCCTTACGCAAAGAAAATATATTTCCCTATATATTAACTGTCAGTATATTAAATGTTTTAGTGTCCTGATCTACTGGTAAATTAAATAGATTGTATAATGTTAATATTCCTCATTGCTACACGAACTAATGCTAACTAATAAATAACAAAATAAAAAGATATTCGTATGAAAAACATATTCACAATATACAGAATAATATATTCTGTTCATATATTGCAACGTAAATTACGTAAGGAATTGCTGCTTTTCATTTATTGAGAAATATATTAAAATATATTCAAACGTATATATCATAATGTCTGTAATTTTATATATATATATATATATATATATATATATATATATAAAACATAAATTACGTAAGGAATTGCTGTATATATATATATATATATATATAGTACACACACACACTTACATGATGCATTATCCTATACAATTACAATTTTTTTTTACTATATGCTTATATGCTTATATGTAGTTTGAACAAAATGGACTTCATCAGAGCACACAGACAAAATAAATGTATGTGTATAATTCTTAAATATAAGCACTAGTTTCCTATATATGGAAATGTATTATTTATTATATTGCATTATATTTTATATATTGCCTTTTTTCCCCATAAAGGTTGGAGGACCAGAAACCAGTCTCAAAAAATTTTCTGTCTGTATGTCTAGGCGATTTTGTCACAGCTTCATGCAAAACTGACTTGACATAATTTAATGGAACTTTGCTAGGACTTAGGTATTTGCCTTAGGTTAAATATGCTATGAATGAAATGTTGCTATGAATGTTGAGAAGAGGGGACATTATGAGCAGTTTTGTGCCAGATTACCTCACAGTTGCAATCGCTTTTTTGGATGAATATAAGGCTTTTGAATTTAAAGTGGGCGTGGCTATACGCATCAAAAGGTATGTAACTTTTGAAAACTGAACGTACAAAGTCTGTTTATTCTTCTTGTGGGAATTTTACAACCAGTTTGTCTTTATGTTCCCGAAACCGTGGTGCTAATTAAAGCAGTACTGTGAAGAGCCACTATGCGATAAAACATGGGTCACTATGAGATAAAACATATCCACAGCCGTCTAAGGCGAGGGCATGTAAAATACTCAAGTCAAACTCACAGTGTTATGCGCTCAAATCAAAATATTGAGTAAAAGTGATGTTATGAACAGTCATGCGCCAGATGTAATAATCTACTTTAAACAGGGATTGTATTTTTAAAAGCGCTGCAACCGTCAGTGACAGGTACTAATATTAATATTTCATACTGTATTTGCCTGAAAGCCGCTAGTCAAGGACACTGCTATTAGAGATTTCAGGTTTTGTTTTACACATCATTTATTTAATAAAATTCACAGTGTAATAAATACGGCATACAAAAAGGAAATGTTTCACTGATGTTTTGTACAAAGTAGCTTTATTTTCATAAACGGTTTCAACTCGGGTCATTATATATACAGTACATATTTCTATCATATATTACTGTGTATTCATTCTAAACACAAATTGATTTCTACAGACCTTTTGATTTTACTGTATGCCGTTGGTTGTGGCTAATAATGCCACCATTACCAACAAAATCAGAAATTCCCTGGAGACAAATTTATACAATTTTTATACAAACAAACAAACAAACAAAAAAAAAGCACACCGTCCCACATTGTCATGCACTCTCAGAAAAAAAGGGTGCTTACTTTTATTTTTTATTTTTTGTCAGTTTCAGGATACCCTTATTGTCTGTACATGTTGTATCTCTCACACTGTGGACATATGTAGTATACCTTTAATATTACAACACGTACTATAATTACCTTTTAAAGTCAAGTTTCAAAGCTTCATTACATGGATGGTCTGTAAAATATTCATGATAAAGGTACAAAAGCTGCATGCTTGACTGTACCACACCACCAGCAACGAAGGACACAGTTTACAGCAGAAGCCCGGTACCAAAGATTTTAAGTCTATACAATGGGACAGCCTTAAACAACATGACTAATAGAGGATATCCATGTTACTATGGTGTCAAGGGAATTTTTAAACTGATCCTGTTGTAAGCTTGCAAGGGTCAAAAACATATAGTCATTTAGTCTAATAGACAATATTGAGCAGGATCTGATATTTCTTCGTTGAACTATATTTGATCATTCAGATAAAAAATAATGAGGCATGTGAAAAAAGACATATTTGTCTATGCATGGGCAACAAGGTCCACTTAGTTTATAAATTTATATAACTATACAACAAAATATTGATTTCCACTAGTTTTTTTTTTTTTTTTTACTAGACCAATCATATATTCTTGTCAATAATTGGCTGCTCCTGCTCCAATAAAAATGTTCATATAATGAGCATGGCTCAATGTAAGTGCTGCTTGAATGGGCTTCTATTCGGATTTATGTTAATGCAGTTTCTGTTTCTGACCACAAGGTGCAATAGTAATTAAAAGGGAACTAATAGGAGAGCAATCAGGCTGCTACATTGGTCTGTCCCACTCCAACAAAGACCATGAAGTTCCCACAGCATACTAGAAATAGTGAAGAAAGCAGTGGGAATGGGGTCAAATTGAAAAAAAAAAAAAGTGCATTTATCAAGTACACAGTACTTCCTAGCCATGCCCTGGTAAGGTTCTCAATGCGGATATCACTCACTCACTCCTCTATACCACTTTATCCTGTGTACAGGGTCATGGGGAGCCTGGAAAAACTGCCCATCCCAGTAGACTTAGCGCATGATGCAGGGTACACCCTGGATGGGGTCCCAATCTTTTGCAGGGCAAACACACATAAGCACACACTACAGGAAATTTGGGAACTTTCTGCACATCTTTGGATTGTGGGAGGAAACAGAAGTACCTGAAGGAAACCCACCAAGCATAGGGAGAATATGCAAACAGCCCCGAGGTGGGAATCGAACCTAGATCCTCCTCTAAGCCACTGTGCCACCTTGCGGTTGTCATGTTGTCATTAATATACTATAACACACTCACCCAGTCCAATGAGACTGAACCGAGTTCCGAACCGAAGCCCGAACCCCAACCACGCTCTTACCAGTTGCTTATTATGTGCTTGCTACTGTACGATGTCCTTACGATGTACAAACTGCGTGATGTGAGTGGAATTAAATCCAGTATTTATACTACATTTTCTCAACATGTGCGCCATATTGTAAATGTTGTAAGCACCAGAGAAACATGATATGAACTCAGTGTGCTTCTTTACAGTGTGACATGGACCTATCGTGGTCTTAGCACAAGCCTGAAGAGGTCATTGTGAGAGCTTCACTGATGTAGCAACAGCGCACATCCTAATGATATCGCGATGAGATATGAGAATATCATCTGATCTGATCGGCTCACATCATGGGAGACATTATTGCGTCCTCACCGGTTTCTACTGAGTTTCTGCCAAGTTCTGCTTACAGCGTTTACCCCATTTTTCTGGGTGTGGTGGAAACATGGCTCAGTGTGACTGGGATTAGATTATCAGTATTTCAACGCAAGTTAAAATATTGTGTTGTAAATGTATAAAGTTTTAAATAAGGGATAAGAAGATTTCTGATTGAACTAACATACTGTACTGACAATTTGGCCCACTTTTCTTCTGAGAGTGTTCTCCATGTACACAGTCTCTTCTACTGTAAGTGTTATTTCTGGTCCATGAGTTGATCTGGAGCCATTCATTTTGTTTAGAAGGAAGTCTTGATTGTGAGTTTATTTAAATTAAAAGCAGGGTTTGTCTACAATTTGTGTACCAATGACAATAATTATAGACATAGATTACATCATCATACCATTGCATACCTGTACCATTATAGCATTTTACATGCCGATTACAAAAGAACACAAAAGAACCATATTGTAAAGAATTTGTATTTATCAAATGCACAGCATTTTTCATGAAACAGCACTCCCGGTACGAGTGCTGGGACAAAACACTCAAAGCGGTCAGGGTTACACGATGATGACATCACAGTGAAGTGAAGTTCATCATCTGGCCATTATAAATAAATATGTTGTTGTCTTTTAACTCGAAGAAATATTGTTTCTAGATTGTCCCATAGATAAGTATGACCTCAAAGGTTTCAGATCTACAAAGGACTCAGGCACCAGTGATACATGCAAGGTCTCTGATGTTAAAATCCCTGACTTATGTCATGGTCTCCTCCAGTCCAGGAAAAACTCAGGAAACGTATAGGGTCTGCACTTCCAGCACAGAGGAGATTCTTTCACACCGTCATCCCTCCTTGGCTTGGTCTTTATCTTCTCCTCTTGAGCACAGGAGCAGCAGAAGGCCAGGCCTGAGTCCACCAAGTCACTTTAATCTTTGTTCTCATTCATATACTTCTGCTCCTTCATGACCAAATAGCTTCAAGAGGAGCCATAAATGAAGAGAACCTCAAACCCTCAAAGCACTCACTGAAACTGCCTTGATGATTCACTAGCAGGTGGAGATAGAAAGATAAAGAGGAACGAAGAAACACACAGGAAAAGGAAGGGAACAAGGAAAGAAAGAAATGGAAACAAAACAGAGCTGTAATGGAGGTCTTTCACTTGTTTCAGATCCTCAGTGAGAGTCTCAAACACTTTGTACAGCTTTCATCAGAGATGATTTAGATGAACCACTCCTTCTTGGTTTCTTCAATGGTCTCTGTGAAAGTTGGTTCTGCACTGATGATGGCTGTATCGGCTGATTCGAATCGTTCTTCTCCCTTCGACTCGTTGGTGTGGTACGTTCCCTTGTGCCGGAACATGTAGCGAATCAGAAACACCAGAGTGCACAGGATGGTAAAGATCACCACGGCAATGATGCCTAAATCAACAAAGAAGAATTATGAACACATTTGGACATTTGGGAAAATATTACTGAAGAGAAACGAGTGAGAAATTATGCAGGTATGAGAAATTTAAACAGCCGTAAGCGATGAAGTCTGGAAACTTTTACCTCCAATTACTGCTGAATTCCTGTTCACCCCGTCTGGTACGACTCTCTCCTCATTAAATGGGAAATCAGCACCTGCAGGAAGCATCATTTGTGTCAATAAAACCTTGCACTATCTTTGTTAACTTGGGTAACAAATTTGGGAGAATATTCATTCACAATCCACCTAGAGTATAAAGCTACTGTATAGTTTGGTACCATTCACACTCTGGTGGTGTGGACTGTACAATCCTAATCTGGAGTGGAGCTTGTCTTCCACTTATACAGCCATAAATCAAAGCCAATCAAAGATATTTGTTCGTATTTGTACCTGCATTCAGATGCCAGGGGTCAGTGTTGGTGGACATCGGGGACACGGTCAGAGGGGACGCGCCACAGTTGGACTCAATCAGTTTGCCCTGGTGCGAGACGTAAGCAGCGAACCGTGAACGAAGCGCCTCCTTCAAAGGAGCGATGCTGTTAAACTGTACTCGGGACAGACAGCCTACGAAGCCGGGAGTGTTATATTTCTCAGTTAGCACTGGATCGATAGGGCCGGTTTCTGTAGGAAACATAGGAAAAAAGAATCATAAATGGAGTGTGTGGTGTGCTGCACATAATGTTTTTTCAAATCGAGACCATGCGACTCATACTTTCAGATCAATCTTCCAGCTACAAAATACGGAAAGGGCGCGCTCCGAGTACAAACTGAATGTCTTTATATTTTAGGCCAAGCTGAAAGTAAAACTCAGCTGTTTAGAATTCTACTCAGTAATTCTCTCCATACCTGTTTAATAACGCTAATCCGAGTATTTTTTTGCGAGATCTCGTGAACAAAAAATGGGGGAATAAAAATTTCCCTTGAATTTTTTTTCTTAGCTTGCTTTTTTAAAAAATTTTCTTCCCCTTGAATTTTTTTTCTTAGCTTACATTTCTTTTTACTTTTTCCCCTTGATTTTTTTTCTTAACTTACTTTTTTTAAAAACTTTTTTTCCCTTTAATTTTTTTTTCTTAGCTTACATTTCTTTTTACTTTTTCCCCTTAACTTCCTTTTTTTTTTTACTTTCTTCCCCTTGAATTTTTTTTCTTAGCTTACTTTTTTTAAAAACTTTTTTTCCCTTTAATTTTTTTTCTTAGCTTACATTTCTTTTTACTTTTTCCCCTTAACTTCCTTTTTTTTTTTACTTTTTTCCCCTGAATTTTTTTTCTTAGCTTACATTTCTTTTTACTTTTTCCCCTTGATTTTTTTTCTTAACTTACTTTTTTTAAAAACTTTTTTTCCCTTTAATTTTTTTTCTTAGCTTACATTTATTTTTACTTTTTCCCCTTAACTTCCTTTTTTTTTTACTTTTTTCCCCTGAATTTTTTTTCTTAGCTTACATTTTTTAAAACTTTTTTTTTTCCATTGACTTTTTTTTCTTAGCAAAATTTTAGAACAAAAGCCTTCCATGAAATCCAGGGATATGAACTCGCTTCCAGTAAACATAAACGTGCTGTACTGTATGTATCCATATAGCGGTTAAAGTTAATAAACTGTTTGTTTTAATAAATATGAATCCTACCACTAAACCCATGGAACACTGAGGTAGAAATGCCAGCACTGTCATTATTGTTTACAATAAAACAATTTAATAAGCTTAAATAAGCTTATTAAATTTAGTGTGATTAGTAGTGCTCAGTTCCCACTTAGTTTTTCTTTTTTTGTGCAAAAATGCACAAATGTACATGTTTTGTCATAGGTTAAATTACAAGAAGTCATACAGCAAGATTGTGGCTTGTCAAGGTGTGTCAGAGTGCTTCCCATTAATTTGTACCTTGTTGGAATTTGCTATCAATATCCTTAGAGCCCTATGGCAGCGCTACGGCAATACTACAGAGTAAGTATGGTAACACCTATGGGCAGAGGTGGGTGATAACTAAGGACTTTGTTACTGTACTTCATTTCATTCATTTTTCATTTTAAAATATTTCATTAATTTGTACTTTACTTGAATAGTTTTATTAGAAGTTACTTTTTACTTTTACTCCACTACATCTTATAGCAAATATCTGTAGTTTTACTTACAATGTTTCTCCATGGCATTGCGTTACAGTACATACTGTAGCCACACTGATGACTATTTTCCCACCTGATGACTATTATGCATTATTGCATGTCTTGCCTTTCCTTTGAGACATGCTTAATAACGCAACAGGTGTTTGAAATTAGAAGCGGAGCTGTTTTGCAGACAGCTACAGAAGCAGCACGATTACATTATAGAGGCAGGTGAAGTGTGTGTGAGTTTGTGTGCGTGTGTGTGTGTGTGAGAGAGAGAGAGAGAGAGAGAGGATTTTTTTTTACTTATTTAATTTTGACAATAAACAAGGATACAGGGTCAATACAAGCCCTGTATTTTTTTATATTGTACTTACGTAAATTTTAAAGTGAGTCCTTCGGTACTTTCATTTATAGTAATTACATATGTAAATTGAAGAATCTAGTTTTTTTTTAAATTAATATTAACCTTAGGGAATCTCTGATTTTACTCAAGTACAGGGTTTGTGTACTTTGCCCACCTCGGCTTATAGGTGGCTACGACTAGCTACAGTACTGTAGCATGTATGGTGTGCTATGATCGACTAAGACAAGCTTCGGCAATGGCTACAGCATGCTAAGAATTGCTGTCTCACATGACTGCAATGCACCAGGATCATGACTAATTCGTCAGCCATTGCAGGTTTCTACGTAGGGATCTGTAGAATGTTTTATGTACAGTAGTTGTAAGTAATCATTATCATACCAAATTGTCAACCATATTCTGGATCTATACTCTAGCTAATAAAGTCAGAGAGTATCAGAGCCATGACTGAAACCATAGCAAATTTATGGCAGAAACTTTGAATCTACTGTAAGTGTTACTTTGGAGAACTTGAGTAAAGTTGGCTAAGATGAAGGCTTGGCTGTTAGTAAAGTATTCTGGAGTTCCTGAAGGATTTGACTCAGACTTTTGTTCTTAAATGCATGAAAGTGTACTTACCAAAAACTTTTCCTAAGAACAGGGTTTTGACCAAGTTGAACTCAGTGTCTGATATTTCAGGCAGAGTATAGCTGACCAAAGGATAGTGATCCAGCTGTGAGAAAAACACACATGCTTACACATATTATTTTCATTATACCCTACCCTGCCCTGTCCTGCCAAAGTCATCACCTAGATTTGACTATAGAAATAGGTAAGAGCCTTTCACTAGATAATTAATGCAGTGAGTAATATTTTTCAGCTAGCAGCAGATTACTTAACCCTAACTGAAGCAGTGAGAAGGTTCTCATTTCTTTTGGGTTAAGAACTGAAATTCATTACTAAAACCTGAAAGCAGGCCTAGTACCTACCATACAAGCCTGTGGGGGTACTTGTATGACCTGGATTTGCTTTTGTTGGTCAGGTCTAGGTTCAACAACATTATGTGCCCAAAAATGAAGTCAGATGATCACCTGAATATACTGAATGACCAGTTTTTTCCATCAATTGATTTTTTTTATATGCAGGCATATTCCAATACAAGACCTTGGAGAAATGAATGTAACTCTGGACAGAAATAAATGTTGTGACATTGCATAAGCATATCACAACTATGTTTCAAATACACGCCATAATCAAAGCAAAAAGTTGCCCAACGAAATATTAGTGTGTGTATTAGCGTTTATTTTTTTCCAGGCAGCGTATAAAGATGTTGCTTCCTAACAGTGGGTTGACTCTTCATTCATGGCAACCAGAATAAAGCAATGAATCCATAAATAAATGATTGAATAAATCATCCCGTTGGATCGCGCTAACAAAGAGCGTGATATGTGGCGTCACGGGATAAACTGACAACATTTAATAGCTTGGAGCTTATTTCCTTTTTTTTTTTTTTGAAAGAGAGAGAAAGAGAGAGAGAAAGAGAAAGAAAGAGCTAATGGCTGACTCAGAGAGATGCGTCACGGTGAAAAGACTCCCCGAGGCTTCAAACTCTCTGCAAGCCACCCAGATTTAACGATCTCCGCTAATGAGATGTAAATAAGCTCCTTGGCCTTGTGGAACATGAAGGGAAGATTTTTTAAACCATTTTTAATTACCATTTGGAAATGTAAAATACAAACAAAAACAAGCTACACAGATGCCTCACACCCACTCTGTACTGTTACAGCTGTTTGAAAGTGGAAATAGAAAAAAGTGATGTATGGATACAAAGCAGAAATCCTACCTGTACATGGATTTCATGTTCTATTCTCGTGATGTTGACACTGTGGGGTTGTCCGTTGGCCAAATTACGCTGGTCCAGGTCGACAGAGAAGGGCTGTAGCAGACCCCCGAGGTTATAACGCAGCTGAAGAGAACCTGATGGAGAAACAGATGATAGAGACTTCTATCAGCATTGTTTATGATTTATCCCATGCGCCACCATCATCATCATCATCATCATCATCATCATCCTCAATGAGAGAAACAAGAGTCATGTCTTCATGTTGTACTTCGTTGAAAGTAACAGATAAATTTAATAATAAAAAGAATTAGAATGAAAGACACAATGAAGAAAAGAATAGATAAACAAGGCATATATTTATAATTTGACAATAATTCATAATTTCATTAGATTATTATCTCTCGTTTTGTTCATTTACTATATGGTTCGGGATTTATTACGTTTCTGTTACTTCTGCCTTGACCATTGCTGCCTTGCTCAGTTTGGCTTGTTTATATGATTATCTCCTGCTAACATCCTCACTAAGATAAAAGCAAATTTTTCCATTGGGCATTAATAACAACAAGCATTTTTTTGTTATTATTTTTAACAGAATAAGCCTCTTCCAAATGGTTGAGATGTCACTTTATATTAAAACCAGAAATACATTTACAAATGTTATTATTATTATTATTATTATTATTATTATTTATTATTTTTTTTTTTTTTACAAATGTTTTGAGCATTACATTCATTTTATTTTTTTGTGGTATGCTGCAAAGCAATTAAAAACACAGCATCATGTACTGGATTTTTTTAGCACAGCATACCTCAACCAAATGGTAGACATGGCTCAATGAGGTAATAATTTCAGCACAATTTCAACACAATGAAATTTTACCAGAAAGTATTGTTGACGAGTTAAATGACAAACATTAAACATTGTATTATATTTTATTGGCAGCTAATGTTTGCATTTGAAAAATCTTTTAATTAATAGGCATATTTGTACCATCACTTTGCATATGTCTAATTCAATATTTTTTCTTTGTAAAGGTTACGGAACAAAGAGTTATTGAAAATATTCATTAAACGGAGAATATTATTAATCGGTTGAGGATTTTGTGTATCTGATTAGTTAGCAGGATCATACCATTTCGGTGCAACACCACAGCCATGTAATCCTGGCTCCTCGAGCTGATGTACAGGAGGATGCTGGGAGTGCTGGATGTACTGAAGCTGAAGGTGACAGCCTCTCGGGTCAGGTTCATATCTGTGGACACTGTCTGGCTCAAATCCTTGCCATCCATGCTCGACAAAGAGGAACTCACTTCTGGGACCAGGTTAAACCGAACAAGTGTTCCTGCCTCGAAGAAAGCTCCCACATCTGCAACACAAACGCACAGCTTCCTCTGTAAAAGAGCAATTTAGAGAGCTGAATTCGAAACAGGTTTTATATATGTATCTCTCCATCCATCAACATTTACACGCACATTCACACACTACGTGTAGTGTACGCCAACGTGGGAGGAAACTGGAGAACCCGGAGGAAACCCACCAAGCACAGGGCAAACATGCAAACTCCATGCACACAGAATCAATGCACAGGAATCAAACCCAGGACCTGGAGGTGCAAGGCGACAGTGCTAACCACTAAGCCACCATGGCACCATATACGAAAACACCATATACGGACCTTTAGTGCAGAAGGGTCCATCATAAGCCGTGTTGCTGCAGTCACATGAGTAGCCGTTGTATTTCTCCACACATTTCCCTCCGTTGCGGCAGTACATCCCAAAACTGGTGCAGTGGCCCGAACATCCGGGCTTAACTCCGGGAGTGACCTTTGCTCTTTCTTCCAGGTCGAGGGTCACACCGTTCATCTTCAGGGAGCGGATGCATCCGAGGAAGCCTCTCTGTCCTCCTGCTGCACCTGTTGAGGCAACTTAAATTAGACTTTTGATGGTACTATAAAGAAAATCTGAGGGAGAAATATATACTGAAGAAAGTAAAACATGCCAATAACATGTATAATGTATGATAAATATGAGCAAATATTGCAATAATCGTTCAGCAGTTCAGCCACTGCTGCGAATAAGCTATTAAAGGCATTGGCATCTTTTATAGAGTACTATTTCATTTGTATACATTTATTGCCTAGTTCTATTGGTCTTAAACTTACAGACTTGTGGGATGACCCATATGTGCAATTGAAATATTTCAATTTGACATAGCATTCTTCAGCTACTGTAATCAGTTCATGTAAATTTGGTTCAGGAGCTCTCATAGGATATTACTGTATTTTTTCCCCTTCTTTTTATCTAACTGCATCTTCATGATTGCCATATTTCTCGAGTAAAGCCTACCAATGAATTATTAATATATTTGTTCATATGCAGCTAATAAAATAACACCACTTACAGCAAAGCACTGTATTAATACTATATCAATGGAATAATAGCACAATTAATGTCTAATGATTTGCTATTCTCTCTTAAGTGTGCTCACACACTTTCACACGCTCGCTGAATAAAAAACATCAATGGACCAATGATCCCATGTTAAATTCAATAGAATTTAATTGTCAGAAAATCTACTGTAAATGTATAAAGTCAGAGGCTTGAGGTTCAGGTTCTGAATAATGGATAAAAACATTTTGTGCGAGAATTCTTGGTATGTTCAGTGATTTTGAACTGAAGGACATGTAAAACATTTTGTAGTGGAATTGTATTTGATTAAACCACTTACAGTTTTTTAAAAAAGTGAATAATATCAGGAAATTCTAATTACATTAGTTACAGAGTCTCAGGGTTTAGGCTTCCTTAGAATATTTTACTTCTACATTTACATTTAGGCATTTGGCAGATAAGTTGCATCTTATCCAGAGCAACTTAGAAAAAAACTTTTTCAGCGAGTTTTACAGCAACAATGCTTTTAGTGCAGGGTTTGTAAGTTGAGCTACAAGACCCTAAGAATAAAGACCTAAATTTCTTATGCTTCACTTAATATAATGCCAATGTTTATTATTATTATTATTATTATTATTATTATTATTATTATACATTGTTTTTATTTGCACTGCTCTTGCACTGCCTAAATTTTACCCATCATTAATTTTTCAAGGACATAAATAAATTCTTAACCATTTTATCACATTATCACATTTTCATTTATCACATTTTCAAGGTTTCTTTTATCCCACTGGTTGCAATTTGTTTTCAAATAAATGTCATGACTAAGTTTTATATTCAACTAACAAATATACAAAATATGGTTTAATAACATTCATGCTAATGACATTTTAACATACATGAGATTACAACATTCTTTCGAACAACTAAAAATTATTTATTTTTAATTACTTTCAACTTTCAATTTAGGAAAAGGGATTGTACTTTCAGAGTGACTTTATTAGTCAATATGAATCGACTGATACTGTATATATCCATAACCTTTTGCCCAGTATTATGTCATACTAAGGAGCTTCTGGCCCCTCAAGGCAGACCTCTGGAGGTGAGCTGTCGTGTCTGGCACAAGATGTTGGTTGGAGATCTTTTGGGTGCTGTGGGTTGTCTTCTGGGGATCAGATTTCTTTGTGATTGGGTTCTGTAGAGGTTAGAGGCCAGGTTGGCAATCTTGGTGCCTTTCTATCATAGCAAGCATTGACCTTTTTCAGAGAGTTGTACAGTGTTGGCTTTTGTCTGGATTGGCCCGAACGGGCCGGCCTTTGGTCCCCATGTGTGTAGAAGAGCCTTTCATGTACCGTGAGGTAGTCACCTGGAATGGTTTTCAGTTCATGGGTGTGTCTTGTCAGGAATTCATTTGTGACATTCTTTGCCTTCTTAATGTTCTTTAGACCATCAGTTGTTTTTGCAGAAGAAGGATGGATACTTAGTCAATAGCCCTCTTAGTGCTACCATAACTATTGTACAAATCCATATTAGGGCAAGAAAGACTATGTTAAATAATAAGAATATACAGTACATTATTACTTCAAGAAATTAAGGTTAACAAGAAATTAAGTCAATCCGAAAAATCTCAAGAACTTTGAATGTATCACAAAGTGATAGCAAGAAACCCAAACAATCCCAGGTTCCTATTTAGTACAGTGGCTAGACTAACAAAACAGTGTTGGCTTTTGCCTGCAGGGAGTATCCCATCACAGTTTAGAAGTGAAGACTTCATGAACTTCTTCAATGAAAAAACCGATGGAAGGCAATAATGGAAATTTAACCTCTAACAGCATCTCATCATCCAGTCCGGTCTAAAGCTTCAAAATTAGATTTTCAGTGCTTTACAGGTGTAGGACAGGAAGAGCTGTATAAACTTATCACCTCAGCTAAATCAACAACATGCTTGCTGGATCCAATCCCAACCAGATTTTTAAAAGAATTGATAAATATAGCTGGAGCGCCCCTTCTAAACTTTATCAACTCTTCATTATATCTATAGGTCACGTCCCTAAACCTTTCAAGTTGGCAGTTAATAAGCCTCTTCTTAAAAAAAACTAATCTAGACCCAAATGATATAACAAATTACAGACCAATTTCAAACCTTCCGTTTATATCAAAGATATTAGAAAAGATAGTATCAGCCCAAATATGCACATTCTTGCAGGAAAACGATATCCTCGAAGAATTTCACTCAGGTTTCAGGCCCCATCATAGTACAGAAACTGCACTAGTTAAAATTGCAAATGACTTGTTTTTAGCTTTGGACCAAGACTGCATCTCAATTCTCGTCTTACTTGATCTTAGTGCTGCATTCGACACTATAGATCATAACATTCTCATAGATCGCTTAGAAAATCACATTGGTATTCAGGGACAGGCGTTAAAATGGTTTAGATCCTACCTGTCTGATCGATTCGATTTTGTAGAGAACAGTCTGGTATAATGCCAGTGAAATATGGGGTGCCACAAGGGTCAGTTGTAGGACCTCTGCTTTTATCAATATACATGCTTCCCTTGGGTAACATCATTAGAAGACATGGGATTAGTTTCCATTGTTATGCTGATGATACCCAGTTATACATCTCCACAAAACCAGACGAAATACCCAAATTGTCTAGACTAACTGAGTGTATTCAAGATATAAAAGATTGGATGACCGATAATTTTCTTTTACTAAATTCAGATAAGACAGAGCTATTACTTATTGGCCCAAAAACCAGTACACACCAGCTCTCACAATTCAGCTTGGATTTAGAAGGATGTACTGTTACCACCAGCTCGACAGTGGAAGACCTGGGTGTAATATTAGACAGTAACTTATCCTTTGAAAATCATATCTCCAATATCACAAAAACAGCCTTTTTCCACATTAGAAATATCGCCAAGCTTAGGAACATTTTATCTGTACCTGATGCAGAAAAGCTGGTTCATGCATTCATGTCCTCCAGACTGGACTACTGTAATGCATTACTGGGTGGCTGTCCTGCATCCTCAATTAACAAGCTACAGTTAGTCCAAAATGCAGCCGCCAGGGTTCTCACTATTTCCAGAAAATATGATCATATAACCCCAATATTATCATCCCTGCACTGGCTACCTGTTCAGTTTAGAATTAATTACAAAATAGCATTACTTACGTACAAGGCTCTAAACGGTCTAGCTCCCACATCCCTAACCAGTCTTCTGATACGTTACAATCCACCACGCTCCTTAAGATCAGAAAACTCCGGACTACTGGTAGTTCCCAGAATATCAAAATTTACAAATGGAGGTAGGGCATTTTCATATTTAGCTCCAAAGCTTTGGAATAGCCTTCCTGACAGTGTTCGGGGCTCAGACACAGTTTCCCAATTTAAAAGTAGACTCAAGACGCATCTCTTTAATCTGGCATACACATAATTAATTTCTTTACCTCATACTCCAGTACATCTATCCTGAATGGCAACCACGCTAATTCTTTTCACCTGCTCTTTATTTCTCTACCCATCCCGAGGCATCTGGAGATTGTTCCAGCTTCAGTAGACAGAGGCCAACCCTGCGAGGTTCCTGAGGCATCCAGAGAAGGACCTGCTCCAGCTGAATTCTTCTTCATGTTGGTTTGGAACTACACATGCTGCTCCTGAGCTCCCAGTGATCCAGACCCCCATCTGCCCTCTGCACCTGCTGACTCATCCCTGAGCTGAACTGGACTTCATGTTAATTTAAATAACTTCTGCTATAACGAACTTTCAGCTGCATAACACACATGATGTTATACAATTTCTGTTATCTGTTATAACATCCCATCTGGTTTCACTTAATGGGACCATTATTATTATTATTTTTTTTTAATAGGACAATGACCCCAAACATGTCCCTAGGTTATGTAAGTGATGGAGTGCTGCATCAGATGATTTGGCCTCCATAAGATCTAAACCTAATTGAGGTGGTTGGGATGAGTTGGACCAGAGAGTGATGAAAAGTAGCCAACAAGTGCACAGCACCTCTGAGAACTCCTTCAGGATTATTGGAAAACCATTCCAGGTGACAACCTCATGGGGCTGATGGAGAGAATGCAAAGCTGTCAGCAATGCAAAACGTGGCTACTTTGAAAAATCGAAAATATAAAACATATTCTAGTTATTTAACATATTTTTTGTTGACTAAATATTTCCATACTTGTTTTGTCATTAGTAATAAAATAAAATACTAAACATGTCTTTAGTAATAAAATACAATGTTATAAACATTGTATTATAAATGTTTTGTCTCTTCTTTTTTTTCATTCTTATAATGGATCAGACGAACATGAGATGTTACAAGGATTAATAAATTAATGGCAATGCATTATGGTAAAGTACTCCAAATGCAGCACTCAATAGACAGACAAATAAATAAATAAGTAAAACACATATTATTATTATTATTATTATTATTATTATTATAATAATAAAAAACTCCACATTAATGAACCCCCTTAATGAAAAAATACAATATGTTACAGTATACCGATTTCTGAAGAGGGGAAAAAAACGGCTTCTAAAGCTCATTACAGGCAGAGCAGCATGTTTAACCCTGGCATTGATATGCAGGTCACACTTTTTTCCGATCTAATCTTGTACGAAAAAAATTCATTATTTTTTTCCCGGTGCTTGCAGGCCAAAATGATGTAAGGCACAATTGTGAAAAAAAAATTAGGCAGTGATACCTAATCAGAACCGGATTTCTTTCTGTGTGAATGAAGGCACAGTGAAGGCTTTATGAATTTCACAGGAATATCTAAGCAGTTTCCTGGGCACTTGGAAATTTTTCTTAACATAGTGAAGAAGTCAAAGAAGAAGAAAAAAAAATCACAGATGAACAGCCAAAGCCTTTTTATTTTCAAGGATCCTGTGAAATTTGAATATGTTCAAACCTTTGAGACCATGATGGGAATTTTTTTGAATAATACCATGCTTTAGATTTCCCACCGTTATTATTATTTTTGTTTCTTGGCACATCTTTGTTTGCAGCCCTTAAAAAAACAGAACATTTTAGCAATTTTGTTTTTGCAGTTAAAAAAAAAAGATATATATATAAATAAATATACTCTACTGTACATACAGTAGGGCTCAGGATTGGGCAGTATAGAGTGACATGTCCTTTTTTTCAGCACAAAATGATTAACTGAATTTTATTTCATTAACCAACTACATGAACATAAAGAAAAGAAAAACAAATAATAATAATAATAATAATAATAATAATAATAATAATAATAATAATAATAATAATAATAAAGGGTCACACGTCTTCATTTTTTTTGGAGGAAGCATGTGTGTGACCAAACTGGAGGGGAAAAATGTGAATAAATAAATAAATAAATAAATAAATAAATAGTCAAATCTCAGAATGCTGAATATAAGGCTATGGTTCTGCAGGAGTGTGATCATTCACATGTAAGTGATGTTAATAATAAACAGACGTATGTGTGAGAGAGAGAGCGCGCGAGAGCTTCTTACCCACATACAGCTGGCTGTAGAGCTCCAGGCGTGTGTGTCCCTGTGCAGGCGCAGCTCGAACCTGTCTGTAGTGCTGATCCAGCTGAAGCACGGCCTCCTTGACGTTTCTCTCGGCACTGACTCGATGCCACTGGTCGTCGTTCAGCGGTGTCGGTGACTGAACGTTCAGCTCCACCGGCCCGTTCCCAACATCAAAGGAGAAGGTAACGACGTTGGGTGCTGGAATTAACAAACGATGGTGCATGCTTGCTGAGTCAGCCTGGCTGATCTATCACTCTCATCATGTCTTACTATTGAGGGAGTACTGTCAAAGTCGCAGGAGATGGGATGTGTACAGTATGTAAGGTATGTGTAATGTGTTTGTCATTTCCTGCCCTCAAGGCAGTGGCCTCTTTCAGACAACACATTGTCTCTCTCTCTCTCTCTCTCACACACACACACACACACACACACACACACACACACACACACACTGGCACTTATGCTTTGAGTTACATGAAGCATTATTTTCTCAAATGCAACCAATGACAAAAAAAAAAAAAAAAAAAAAAAAAAAAAAAAAACATTATCATGCTCAAATGCCAAACACCTTTTGGTACTGTAGAATTACAAAGTGACACATTATTATGAAATTAATATTAATATTGTTATTCATATTACTCTCTTCTGCATACAGTACTTGAGCTCACACTCATTTCTCCCACTGAGCTTTAAGGCATTTAAGTACTTCATCCCTCCTACCCGGACAGTATAGACAATGTTTAGAGATAAAGAGATCTTATCATGGAACGAATGTAAGTTCAAAATGAACAGGCTTAGTCTGTTGTACATAAACTATAGTCTGTCCATGCTTTATGGATTTTGTTAGACTGTTTTGATTTCCTGACATCCTTTAGGCTTTTATTTATATATATATATATATATATATATATATATATATATATATATATAATTCTTTCTTTTTTTTTTTTGCACTAAATAATAAAAAGAACTTGAAGTTGATGACATCATCAACTCGTGATCTCTTGATGATAGGGAGAATGCCTTTCTGCCATGTTACTCGGAAACATGATCCACGGCGCTTTAGGTTAGCCATAGTCAAAGCTGTGATGAAATTTCTCATGAATGAAAGTGTAAAACCAATTGACATTTACACAAGACTTCAAGGAACAGTACGGTGGTGAGACCCGTGCAAACACTTGAATGGTGCAAATGCTTTTTAAGACACCCTTGAATGACGCTCCTGGCCGAGGTGGCTCGTAGCCCGCTGCGTGGAACGCCAGATTCTTGGGTATTGATGGACAACTTGTCACCAGCTTGTACAGGAACTGTACTTACAGTCATTCACAAACACCTCGCTCCAAGCCATTTCCACATGTATGGGGGACATTAAAGAAGTTCCTGGGAGGCTAGCGTTTCAGACGTGAAGCAGGCAGCCTGATCATGTCGCCAGCATACTGAGAAAATGTTCTACCTTACAATCCAAGCACTAGTGAGATGCTGGGATAAGTGCAGCAGGGGATTGTATAGAGAAATAAATGGTGTTTTTACTCTCATAACTGTGTTCTGTTATTCTGCACAATCAAAAGTCCCAGTGTGACTTGAACACCTCTCCTCCATAAAGGTTCGACTTGACTAACATTTCTCCATGGGACGCACCAGTTGCTGTAATACTGAGCAAAGCAGGTGGTTCGATAGCAGCTAAGATCAAACATCAGTTTTAGACTCATATCAGCCTCTCACACACACACACTCATTCTGTGAACTTTTTCCACCTCTGTAGCATTTTTCCCGGCAGATGCGCGGCTTTATTTCATGCTCTGAGTGGATTTTTGCTCGCACTTCAGGGCAGTAACTTTAGAAAAACTGAAATCACGAGGCTGGATTAGGAGTGAGGGCTGAAATCGACGAGCTGTAATAGAGAGCAGGAGAGCTCTTGAGAGGACACCCTAGTAAACACACACACACACACACACACACACACACACACAGGCCGAAAAACCTTCTGGTCTTTAATACGCTTCTAATCTTAAGCACAGTCCTTTAGGTGGTCCAGCTTCTTCCTCATATCTCACAATTACACCAGCTGTAAATATCCCGCTTTGAAAAGAAGATGGAGTGTGTGTGTGTGTGTGTGTGTGTGTGTGTGTGTGTGTGTGTATACTGAAAGTTAACCTACTATCACATATAGTATGCGCTTTAACATACACTTATATCTTCTAAAGTGGAATAACTTAAAATGATTATTTAATGCGTATAATTCAATTTATTGTTGTAAATATGTTTATTCACCTGAAAAACTACTTGACTTAAAAAAGCCCTGAGCCACCCTATAATTTTTTTCATATTTTGCTTCCAAAGAGCCAGACTTCCTTGGATTTTCTATCTAGTCTTGAGGAATAGTTCTCCAGTCTTTTCATTTTCATTTCACGGGTCCCTGTACCAGTTTCAAATATGTTTCTTATGCCAAAGAGTGACATATGAATCGTTCAAACATTTTAACTAACTTAAGGCATGAACCAGTGAGAAACTGGTGACATGATAGATGATCAGGCCTGTGATTAGTGTACTGGTGATGCTGAATGCTGAATGGTTGAAACAGACGGGAGGGGAAATGAGGTCGCTGCTGAGGTTGTTACATAAACAACCATTTCTTTAAACTTGTATCTTTAGGCACTTTGCACCTTGTCGTAATAAAAATTTGTTCCCATGACTTTCATTTAATTGATTTTAATATGAAGAAATGAGGTGGGCTCAAGACCTTTGCACAGTACTGTAGACTTATAGTAGAGAAATTAGATTAGGAAATAAACACTCCTTAATATTGATTTTTTTTTTTTGTTGTTGTTGTTGAGTTTTTAAAGGGTCGGGTTGCCAGGTAGACTCACAAATGTATATGAGCATATTGGGGGGGTTGGCTCTAGAGTCCAATAGTGACAACATAGCTTTCTTAGGGATCAAACCGGGGACCTCCTGGTCAGCAGTCCAACATCTTAACCACTGATCCACCACTGGCCCCATAGATAGATAGATAGATAGATTTCATTCATAGAATCATTAATTGATTAATTTTCAAGCAAGCAGTCAATCCTTTACTAGCCTTTTAAAAGATGTAATGTCATATGGCAATATATTTAATGTAATATGGCAAATAAAATAATAAATAAATAAATAAATAAATAAATAAAGTTACAAAGCTCAGATGCTGGAGACACCTTCCAAATAATGCTAAATAATTCATAATTTCAATAATTATGTTATCATTATTATTATTATTATTATTATTATTATTATTATTATTGTATGTGTGTGTGTGTGTGTGTGTGTGTGTGTGTGTGTGTGTGTGTGTGAATCAGTGTTTTCATAATTTTTATTTGAACCTGTAATTGGGAATTTTAGTGAAACCTGGCAACCCTTCTTCTGTGCCATGCTGAGCCATTCTCTGAACTCCACATTAAATTAAAAACTTTTTTTCTTTTTATTTAATGTTTTTTTTTTTTTTTTACTATCGGATCCCAATGCATACACCTTTTAAAACGCTATCTTACAAACTTTCCAAAGAAAAAAAAAAAAAAAAGAATACTTCCCCTACTGTTCGGATCTGTACTCGCATTTGATTGTGATGTGTTTATCTGTTCAAGCCAGGTGATAATCAGGTCCAGCACAAAGCCCAACAGTGACTCTTTTAAAGATTTAAACTCACAGCACATGAATCACCATGGAACGCCCTGCTCACACATTCATTAGTTTAAAGTAGACGTCAGGATCGCTTCCTCTTCTGATGTACACAATAATACAAGTGTGTATGATGCAAAGTGTTTGGCTAAGTACATAAATATGTTTGTGCTGTTAATAAACTGGAGAACATTCAACACTCATCGTGTGTGTGTGTGCGTGTGTGTGTGTGCGTGTGTGTGTGTGTGTGTGTGTGTGTGTGTGTGTGTGTGTGTGTGTGTGTGTGTGTGTGTGTCAGAGGTGCCTGGCAAGCGTATCTAGGTGCAGCGGACACATCAATCAATTCTTCCCGCAAATGTAAACATAAAAGATATACAGTACAGTGGTGGCAACAAACATTCAAAAACCTAGACCTTCACTCTACTGTATTATAGGCTTGTAATAGTCTATTCAAATTTTTGTGTGTGGAGAAGGATTCAGACTGTTGGTTTAGGCACTACAGAGCATCCTGTTACCTTTGATTATCTTAAGCTATCACCTCCCATAGGAAAATATATTGTAGCTTAATGTAGTAATTACTATATGCTGTAGTATACTGTAGTAGTTACATTTGCTATAGTAATTACTAGACGCCATAATAAACTACAGCAATTGCTACAGTATTCATAATAAATCTAATTACTATAACAAATGCTACAATACACACATTATGGCGTGTAGTAATTATACACACCATAGTAAGCTTCATTTACTATGATTCAATTGCTTCAGTTTACTATGGCGTCTAGTATTTATTATAATAACTACTACGGTATACTACATAGTAATACTGTAGTAATTACTATATTAAGCTACAATCTATTGTATTTTCCTATGGGAGGAAAAATGACTACAAACTGTGGTAAATTGCAGTATTTACTATAAACTGTAGAATTTACTACAGTATTTGACTACATGACGTGTCTCGTTTTTCCGATCAGACCAAAAACGAGCCAGACAGGAGTCAGGGGAACAAAGTGGTTCATCATGAATACCAAACGTATCCTCATAACTTGAAAACGGTGTGTTTTTTTCACCCCAGGGGTGTTTTGTTCCACTGCATTTAGGAAACCAGGCTGGACATTTCTTTTTATAAGTTTTTATAAGGCGCATGCAAAATTCAGTGTGATACGGCTGGCCAGTACAGAATCTAAAAAAAAAAAAAAATGTAAACTGTAGCATTTACCATGGTGTGTAAAAATGTATATATACGAATTTTATTATGGCTTGTAGTAAGTTCTATATTAACCACTACAGAACACAACAGTATGTTATAATTACTACAGTGAGCTACAGAATTTTTCCTATGGCCGGAGATACCTAAAGAAGATCTAAAGTAAACAGGATGCTCTGGAGTGTGTTAGCCTAATGTCTGGATACTTCTCCAAACGAGAAATGTAATTAGATTTTTTTTTACTAAATAATAATAATAATAATAATAATAATAATAATAATAATAATAATAATAATAATAATAATACATTTCCTTTTTGACCTTTCTTCATTCTTATATTGGCTGAGGTTTAAATGAGCCAATTAGCCCTCCCCTAATGTGACCGCATATGAGAATAAACCCTCCCCCGGATTGTTGCTCAACTGTGTTGTTCTGCCAAGGGGGGCGTCACTCAGCAGTACCTCATTTACATAGACACAGAAACAGCAGGTTTGGACAAGGAGTAAGCCAGGGAGAGTTAGAGATATTAAGTAATGCATCATATTGGGGGAATTTCAGATCGAGCATTAACAGACACTCTTAGGGAGACCCATAAGATTTGCATTATGTTGTTAATAAATAATAAAATATGGGTCCTTTAAAAGATTCCTCCCTTTCCTTGTGTAATGTGTTTAACTCAGTTTCTGTGTATAACAACAATGCAGAGAATGTGTTTATTTGCACCAATTACTTAAAAAGCATGGGCTTATTGTTTAGCACTGTCGCCTCACACCTCGAGGGTTGGGGGTTTGCATCTCATCTCTGTTCCTGTGTGTTTGATGTTATCACTGTTTTTATGTTGACTATGTTGTTTGTTCTCTATTCACCCAGGAAAACAAAGACAAACAATAAAATACACGAAAAAGACTCTGAAAAGCAGAACTCCATTACGTCCTGACACATCAGCATTTAAATCCTGCAACAACATCAGTGCACATCTTTAGGAAATGAGCCAGCATATTTCCACCTTTCAGATTATCTTTTGTGCGGTAAACAGTTTGTTAGACTGTGTGTGTGTGTGTGTGTGTGTGTGTGTGTGTGTGTGTGTGTGTGTGTGTGTGTGTGTGTGTGTGTGTGTAAGCCCTGATGTTGATTTAACACTTTCACATGAGTCTACACGGACCTATATAAACACTGTATGGTGTTAATAAATCACTATGGGTGTTAATTTAACACTGGGAACCTTGCTGTGATGTGTGTGTGTGTGTGTGTGTGTGTGTGTGTGTGTGTGTGTGTGTGTGTGTGTGTGCAAGAAAGAGAAAGAATGAGGGAGAGAGTCTCTGATACTGGATGGCAGTGAATTAATCCAATAAGCTGTATTTACCCGTTGAGCTTTAATCATACTGCAAGTCGTGGGAGCCTATCCCAAAAGACTTGGAGCACGAGGTGGGGTACATCCTGGACGAGGTGCCGATCCATTGCAGGGCACATACACACACACCAACACACTCATTTGCACACTACGAGCAATTTGGGAATGCCGAAACTGCCTAATCTGCATCTGCTTTGGACTGTGGGAGGAAACCGGTGTACCCGGAGGAAACCCACCAAGCACGAGGATCGGGGAGGAGAGCAGCTTAGGTCAAGGTGTGGTGGAGACTAAAACTGCGAGAGTGTCATGCGAGCGCGGTGATATCATGCGCCCCAGGAACTTCAAAGGCAAGGACAGAATGCCGCTGTTTGATCACCGCTTTAAGGACCACCACGAAAGGACTGCACAAACTCCTGAAGCATTTTCACCCTGACTAACAGACAACCTTACCAAACCTGCTACCGAAAAGGAAAAAAGCCCGCTGCGCTTGATGTTAAGGCCCCTGTTCCCAGCCAGGAAAGCCGCCCGGCTGCCAAATGTCACGTTGGACTCCCATTTGCCAAGGAGCATCCAGGAGCCGCTGCCCACGTGGGCACCGCCAGTCTGCCTGCCACCATCGCTCTCTCCAGCCTCGTGCCCACAAACCAGCTGGACACTCCCTCTCGACCCGCATGTGCACACCCTCCCTTTCTTTTCTTCACTCCCTCCTATCGCCTTTCCCTTTTCCCTTTTCCCCTAATAAAATAGTCTTTTTTTCCCCATACAGTAAGACCTCGTCTCATGCCTGTGTGTCTGCGGTGCTGCCCAAGCAAAAGATCTGATACCTTGGACCTTATGATCAGTAGTCCTTCACCACTGAGAAGTGTTTTTTTTTTTCCCTTCTGTTTCTACAGTAGGTGAATTGCTGTAAAATGGCATTGTATAATAACTGCACTATAAACAAATCAATCAAACACTTTTACATTTATAAATTCTTTACATTTATAATTTTTTTCAATCTTTTCCCTGTGTGTGTGTGTGTGTGTGTGTGTGTGTGTGTGTGTGTGTGTGTGTGTGTGTCACACTTCTTACATTATTCTTATTTTAAATAGCAGAAATTACATCTTGCTCTTTATTGTAAGTAAAAGAATAGAATTATTTCCTCTATTCTATATCTGTGACTCACATTTCAGTTCCAGCCGGATGAAGTCTGTATTGCCGAGGTTCTCCAGGAAAACGCCATGAGGTGCAGAGGTCTTGAAGTAAAAGGAGATATCAGCACTCGTTTCAGCATGGAAAGTGGAGAAGTGCAGGTAGGAGGAGGGAGTGTTGAACGAAGCCGTGTTCCAATAACTACCTACAAAATCCATAAAATCATAAAATCACATCAGTAAAGTTATAATTAAGATTATCATAGTATGTAATTAATTTGTTTATGGGGGGTTGGTGCATTATATTGCTATAATTTGAGGGAAAAAACAAGGACATTTGTAGATTTAGGAAAGAAGAAAGGACAGGAGGGAGAAAAAGAAAAAAGAAAGAAAACAAAAATATTTATAGAAGGAAAGAAAGAATGTACGAAAAACAAAAACAAAGGAGAAACCATAACAAAGAAAAAGAAAGAAAAAGAGGCAAAGAAATAACAAAGAAAACAGAAAATAAATACATTCATTAAGAAAAAAGAAACAAATAGAAAGAAAGAACAAAAAAGAAAAGAAAAAGTAAGAAATAAATAATTAAAGAGAAGTAATAAAGAATAAAACAAATGAACAAAAAATTATGAAAAAATGAAAAGAAAGAAAGACAAAGAAAGAACAAAGAAAATAAAAAATAATAAAGAAAAGAAAGAAGAAAACTAGGAAAAAAAGAACGAAGAAAGAATGAACAAAAAAGGAAAATACAGGAGAAAGAAAGAAAGAAAGAAAGAAAGAAAGAAAGAAGAAAGGGAAAAAGGAAAAAGAGAGAAAGAAATAAAGAAAACAGAACGTAAATACATTAATTAAGAAAAAAGAAACAAATAGAAAAAAGAACAAAAAAACAAAAATAGAAGTGAAGAAAGAATGTAAAAAAGAAAGAATGAAAGAGAAATAATGAAGAAGAAAACAAATAAAGAAAAAATAATAAAAAAGAGAGAAAAAAGAACAAAGTAAAGAGAAAACAATAGGGAAAAAAACAAAAAAGAAAGAACTCAAAAAAAGAAACTAAGAAAAAAATATTTTCACATCATTCTCTCTCTCTCTCTGTCTCTCTCTTGCTTTTTCTATCCCTGTGTGTGAGCACATGTGCATGTTTGTGTGCATGTATGTATATGTGTGTGTGTTTGTATGTGTGTGTTGTGCAGCCTGGCACTGTGTTCCTCTTGCAAATTTGGGCAGGAAGTCAGTGGAAGACATCACTGAGACTGAGCTTATCACAGCTGCTCAGGAACACTGGCTTCAATCACACACTCCTGCTGCAAATCCTCTCACAAACACTGCTCATTAACACCCGGTGCACACCAGAGGCTCAAGCCAACTGATGATGGAATCGGGAATCGCCAGTATGTTCCGTCTTGCATGATGAAATTGGACTATTGCCAGGCAATATCTACTTCCTCACACGACAGATGACAAATCTCGACAAAACTCCTCTCCACCTGTGTCTGTGTCTGTCTAGTTCCCACACGGACAAACTCCTGCAACAGCTTCACTTTGGAGAGAGAAGAAATGTTCCTATAGTTTATCATAGTAACAATAGATGGAGAAAACACAAAGGCATGATAAACACACATTGTGCCATTGTCTTAAATAGAAAAGGTTTGACGGCTTGGACATACACCCTGGATGGGATACCAGTCTCAACTATACAGGCATGTTTTTGGAAGCTGGAAAACTCAGGATGAACCCATGCAGACACGGAGAAAACACAGAGAAACTCCATCGCACAGTAACCCAAGTTAGAGATCAAACAAAGCACCCCTGAGCTGTATGCGACCATGCCACCCTCCCTTGTATTATTTTGTATCTAAACATATCTGTGGCTGTTTTCTTTCTACCAAAAGGTGACATGAAGTGGATCCACATTTGTACCTTGCAGACTCTCTTCTCCTCTCCTCTGCTCTCCTTATCCACTACAGTTTTACATGTACTGTATCTGCTAGACATCCCGTCATAGCTGGCAGCTTACCACCTAAAAAGAAATCCCCAAAAGGCGAGCCTGAGCTGCCCAGGGCCTGTGCATCCCCATGTCCGGCCCTGTCATCCTGTCATCTCTGACAATGCATGCAACCTTGAGATCGTTCTGGACAACCAGCTATTCTTCTCTGCTCAAATTGCAAGCGTGACTCAATGGTGTAGGTTTCTCCAAGCTGATCTGGTCATTTATGCCTACGGAGGGCAGTCAGGTGCTTGTTCAATCCATTGTCATCTCTAAATTTGGAATTCGGTCCTGACAGGTCTTCCCTTGCATGCCGTCGGATTCTTGCAAATGATCCATGCATGACTTGTTTTTAACTTTCCCCAGCCGTGGCTCAGGGTTTCTCAAATCAACTTAACATTTTGTTTTCTCTTGCACAGATGCAGACTAAAAAGGAATATCTTGAACCCTGCTTGACATCCCCACTACTGAGCAAAACCCACAATAATAATAATAATAATCATAATCATCATCATCATCATCATCATCATCATAATTGTGGCAAATATATTACTCTGTAACATATTGGCCTGCATTAAGCAAAGAAAACAACTAAGGAAGTTGCTAAAACTATTATAATTAGGTTCCATCCAACCATCCAAGAAACTCTATACACCAACTAAGGACCATGGAGGTCAATGGTGACCATTCTGTTTATTCGCATTTGTATGGCCATGGTTGGAACTCCGGTCAACATGCACACAGTACAGGCAATTTGGGATGGCAATTAGCCTAATCTGCATGTCTTTGGATTGTCGGAGGAAACTGGAGAACCCGGAGGAAGCCATCAAAGCATGAGGAGAACATGCAAACTCCATGCACACAGACCCGAGGCGGGAATCGAACCCAAGCCCTAAAGGTGCAAAACAACAGCGCTAACCACTAGACCACCAAATTTTAGTCTAAGAACTGAACAACATGATGAGTGTAATGTGAGTCAGTGTAATGACTTTAATAGTAAAAGTAAAAGCATTTCCCCATTTTTTATTTTAGACCTCCCTTATTCTTTGACCTTAATGTGCCTCCTTAATGTGGGCAGTTTCTCATATGATTTACCTTGCACACACAAAAAAAAAAGAATCCTCATTATTCCCTATTATTCCTTAATATTCCTTAAGGATCATTAAACATCATTACCATCCAAATTTTATATAGCAATTACACTAAATTAATGAATTCCCATTAAGTAAAGTGAATAGTGCATAATAGTGCATAAAGACAAAGCAAATATAATTAATCAGAGGATTAAAAAAAAAAAAACATCTGACATGAAAATTACAGCCGCTGTAAGAATACAGGCTCGTTTCTTCCATCCTGCAGCAAGATAAAAGCTCACAATAAAACGATAAACTCTCCCTTCTCCCCTGCATCTGTCTTCGCTCTCGTTCATCCTACCCAGCTAAAAAGGAAGTGTTTCCCGTGATTGATCTTTCACAGATCCAGCGTGAGTCTTATACCGACCTAATGTGAGGGATTTTAAATGGTGAGACACTGACTTCTGAGAGCCGAGTCTGAGGTAAGAGCCTAGGTGCTTTATGAGAAATTTTATATGAACCATAACTGCAGATTTGAGTTTATCTACAACAATAACCGGGTGGGGGAGTCAGGCAAGGCTACAGTCGCAAATATAAATAAAGCTTGCAGAGAAATAATTCCATATCAAAGAAAGATAAAAAACAATAAATTTTATATTAGATAGTGAGGAAACTTATGCCAGAAGTCACAGTTTGGTCTGAATATGCTAATTTGGAGTCAGAAGTCCCAAGATGAAAAATACTCTGTCTACCACAAAGTTATGAATTTCCTGTCTCAGCATACTGTCCATTTTCACATCTTGTTTTGTGTCAAATTCACACCCAGGGATTTTTTTTTTTCGTTTTTTTTTTTTTTGCCACTTTTTTGTACTGTACTGTAGCTGTGTCTCATCTTAATTCCTCATTATTGCTACCTTAATGTTTCTCTTGCCTGGCGCTGTCTTATTACACAGGTTCTGAAACTCATTTTCCCTTTTCCTGGTCGCTCTGCATTTCAGCACTCTGCACAAGTCTAGAGCCATTCCTCATTTCCTATCATTTCTAAAGAAATGAACTGAAATGAAATGATGTAGATTAAATCAAAGAAATGGGAGCAAATGTTTTAAATGGTATCTAAAGATACCAGTTAAAAACTGGTTGTTTTTAACTGGTATCAACCTCAGCTGCATCCTCATTTCCCCTCTTGTCTGTTCCAACCACTCAGCAGTCAGCATCACCAGTATCACCGGCATGATCCTCTGTCATCATCTGCACCTGTTTCTCACTGGTTTATACCTTAAGGTAGATGGTGTTTATGCTTGAAGGATCCATGGGTCACTGTGTGGCTTAACAAGTAATAATATTAATACAAAAGCATTGGCACCACGTCTTGGACGTCCAGGATCGGGGTTCAATTCCCAGCCAGGTTCGATTTCCATCAGTTTTTACAGTATGTTCTCCCCATGTTTGGTAGGTTTCCTCCCACAGGCCAAAGACAAGGCTATTTGCTATTCCCAAAATATATGTGTGTGACTTGGCTTGCCGATGAATTGGCACCCTGTCCAGGGTGTACCCTGCTTTGTGCCCTAAGTCTCCTGGGAAAGACTCCAGGCCTCTCGTGAACCTCAATACAGGATAAAACAGTATAGACAATGAGTAATCGGGAGAGTGAACATTCCTCTAAACTGGTCAGGGACTGGAACTGGAACTTTTTTGTCTCTTGAAATCAAGAGACAAAAAAAATTGAATAAAAAAACGTCCTTCAGGAAGCCCGGAGAATTACAGTATTACTCAAAACTACATAAAAAATATAAGAATGTTTGGCTCTTCGGAGGCAAAATATTACGAACTGTGGTGTGGCTCAAGACTTTTGCACAGTACTGTAAGTCTTGGGAATGAGATTTTACTATAGAAATATAATTTTACACAAACAAACAGATTTGAATACAACATACAAATGACTTTTCCTTCTATACCTAAGTCACAGAAAATTAATCCGCATCTTTGAATCAGAATTAACGAGTGTTGTGGTGTAACTGCGTGTAAGTAAATGATCCTTTTTTACCTTAGCAGTAATTATTCAGGACAAAAAATAAAGAAAGACTTTAGCGGAGAAGTTGGCACTTTGGCGACTCTGCTAATTCCAGAACAAAGTTGTTGTAGATTCTCTAAAATGTCATTTGACTGCATCATTATGAGATATAAACTGTCACAATTCATACAATTTAGTTGATCTATGATCTACACACGTGGACAAAATTGTTGGTACCCTTCGGTCAATGAAAGAAAAACTCACAATGGTCACATAAATAACTTTAATCTGACAAAAGTAATAATAAATAAGAATTCTATGAATGTTAACCAATGAAAGTCAGACATTGCTTTTCAACCATGCTTCAACGGAATTATTAAAAAAAATAAACTCATGGAACAGGCCTGGACAAAAATGATGGTACCCCTAGAAAATACTGAAAATAATGTGACCAAAGGGACATGTTAATTCAAGGTGTGTCCACTAATTAGCATCACAGGTGTCTACAATCTTGTAATCAGTCAGTGGGCCTATATATAGGGCTCCAGGTAGTCACTGTGTTGTTTGGTGACATGGTATGTACCACACTCAACATGGACCAGAGGAAGCGAAGGAAAGAGTTGTCTCAGGAGATTCGAAAGAAAATTATAGACAAGCATGTTAAAGGTAAAGGCTATAAGACCATTTCCAAGCAGCTAGATGTTCCTGTGACTATAGTTGCACATATTATTCAGAAATTTAAGATCCATGGGACTGTAGCCAACCTCCCTGGACGTGGCCGCAGGAGGAAAATTGATGACAAATCAAAGAGACGGATAATCCGAATGGTAACAAAAGAGCCCAGAAAGACTTCTAAAGAGATCCAAGGTGAACTTCATGCTCAAGGAACATCAGTGTCAGATCGCACCATCCGTCGTTGTTTGAGCCAAAGTGGACTACATGGGAGGCGACCAAGGAGGACACCATTGTTGAAAACAAATCATAAAAAAGCCAGACTGGAATATGCCAAACTACATGTTGACAAGCCACAAAGCTTCTGGGAGAATGTCCTATGGACAGATGAGACAAAAATGGAACTTTTTTCCAAGGCACATCAGCTCTATGTTCACAGACGGAAAAATGAAGCATATGAAGAAAAGAACACTGTCCCTACTGTGAAACATGGAGGAGGCTCTGTTATGTTCTGGGGCTGCTTTGCTGCATCTGGCACAGGGTGTCTTGAATCTGTGCAGGGTACAATGAAATCTCAAGACTATCAAGGGATTCTAGAGAGAAATGTGCAGGCCAGTGTCAGAAAGCTGGGTCTCAGTCGCAGGTCATGGGTCTTGCAACAGGACAATGACCCAAAACACACAGCTAAAAACACCCAAGAATGGCTAAGAGGAAAACACTGGACTATTCTAAAGTGGCCTTCTATGAGCCCTGACCTCAATCCTATTGAGCATCTTTGGAAGGAGCTGAAACATGCTGTCTGGAAAAGGCACCCTTCAAACCGGAAACAACTGGAGCAGTTTGCTCATGATGAGTGGGCCAAAATACCTGCAGAGAGGTGCAGAAGTCTCACTGACAGTTACAGGAATCGTTTGATTGCAGTGATTGCCTCAAAAGGTTGTACAACAAACTATTAAGTTAGGGGTACCATCATTTTTGTCCAGGCCTGTTCCATGAGTTCATTTTTTTTAAATAATTCCATTGAAGCATGGTTGAAAAGCAATGTCTGACTTTAATTGGTTAACATTCATAGAATTCTTATTTATTATTACTTTTGTCAGATTAAAGTTATTTCTGGGACCATTGTGAGTTTTTCTTTCATTGACCGAAAGGTACCAGCAATTTTTTCCACATTGAAGGTCGTGCTTTTGTACGGAATATCAGCACGGCTGGGATGCAGTCAGGAGCTCAAGGGTGCAGACAGAGAACCAAAGCTCTCACAGCTGTGCTGATATTTATTTTATATTTCCACTTATTACAATTTTGAATATGAACTAGCATCAGAGGTTCATGAGTTGGATCCCAAATAGTCTTAAATGGAAAGCGAGTGCGCTATCTAGTGTGTACAAAGCCTTGTTCTGAATACAGAACAAAGTAGTGCCCTTGACCAGGGGTTAGTGAGGGATTTGGGATTCAGCCTTATATACCGTATCAACACTCGTGAAATGCCTCTCGTCCAATCATATTACTCGGTCAGGACTAAGTGTTGTTAGAAAGTTGAAAACCACCCTCTGTCTCCCACCCTGTGTACCAAATTGTCACTCATTTCCCTTTTCAGTGTGTGGTTTCACTTCCCCCCAGTCCTGCCTCTGCCTCATTGCCTCACTCATTGTGTCTCGCCTCGATTAGTATAGATTATTTCTACCCTGTCATTTCGGTTCTTGTCTTGTCAAGTTGTTTTCCTGTTTTTGTATATTGACTTCTGATCATGTATTAACCTTGTGCATTGCTATCTAGCTGGAATTAGATTTTCAAATAATCTGATTCCAGTGTGCTATTTTGGATATTGTATACAGAAGAAGTAAACACACACACACACACACACACACACACACACACACACACACACACACAGAGTCTGTTTGACTTTGAAGCTTTTTGAAGCTACCAGGTTATAAAATTTAATCTACAGAGCCTACTGAAATATAGTCAATAAAAACGCTGCTGTAATATTGAACAGATGTGACATATTCACAGCTTTCATTTCTGACCACATCCACAGGTTTGATTACTAAAATATCAGAAATTCTGAAACGGCTGGAATAGCAATACGGATGCCATCTTAAACATCAACATAAAACTTTTTTGAAATCTGCTTAACTGACTAATCAGACTTAAAGTGACTAAACTCATAAAATAGTCCATTTGCCATCACAAGGAATAATAAGTGTCCAGATTCTGGAAATTACGCCCGTGTTTACGTCTGCCCATTTTATTGCACTTTGATGATTTGCCCAGATGGGCTGTGATGCATGTTTACCAGATGGCACTTCTGGAAAGAAAGTCATTAAAACACTATGCCGGGATGCGATAGCGCGGATTTATTGAAGTGTTTATTTTGAATTGGCTTTAATTATTACAGCCAGTTGACCTTCAGACTTGAATGGAGAGAAATACTCAGACTCGAAAAAAAAAAAAAAAAAGTGCACTAGGGAAGGTAGCTGAACTGACTTTACTGGTCTGTTTCGCATAAAAAAACATATTCTGTGTATTTAAATTCACTCAATTTTTGCCTTGAGATTAGAAAACTTTTTGCAACTAACTTCTTCCGAGTTTTTATTCCCTGTTATAAATCACGAGGCCGTCATGTGTTTTGACAGAAGCTTGTGTCTGGCTTAATTGAACTCTTATCAGCTGCTGTGATTCTGAGCTGTGTGATGAAGCTTCATACCGTCTCTCCCGACTGTAAACACAGAAGAAAGTGTTGCGGAAATAATCACTAACAGCAAGTGAATATATGGAGTTTTGCAAGTGGTTTCCACCCTGCAAAAAAAAAATAAAAAAATCTTTATCTGGTGTCTGGAGCCTATACAGTATCAGAGAACTTGAGGCACACTTACACACCCAATCATACAATTTGGAAATGCCAATCACTCCATATCTTTGGATTGTGGAAGAAAACCAGAATACCTGGAAGGAACCCAGCGAGCACATATTACCTTTATGCACACAGAGCCGATGAAAGATTTGAACCCCCAACCCTGGAGGTCTGAGGCAACGGAGGCACTCGCCACTAAACCACCATGCCATCTTCAGACAAGGTCATTACAAATCATTCCTAAGCAGTCAGTTTGGAACTAGACAGATGTGAAATATCTAAGGCATTAGGAGACGTACAGAACATAAGATCTTTTTTTCATCTTGTAAGGGTATCACACTCTCTACTGCACCCTCTTTATTATCCCTACATACTGTTAGAGTTAAAAACAAATCGTGTCCCTTAATTACTGACATATGTACATCATTTGACAAGGTGATATCAAAAGAGTCTCAAGACTAGTTTTGTAACACGCCGACAAACGAAAGCACAAGGCTGCACACGCAGTCACAGGGAGCACCAAGCTTCATAAGTCAGTGTACCAAAAGACATCATCCTGTGTATATCAGGAGCTGTGCAACTGGTGCTATTCTGACCACGTGCTTTATAGGGTCTGCTATTTTATAATAGACTGCATGTTAGAACAAGGAGAGAACGTGAAATTTTTGAGTGAAACTAGACAAATCTGCCACAGAAACATCTCATTTGATTCAGTAAGTTTACGGTGATGTTGAAATGTGGCGTTCAAGGTGTTTTAAGTAGCGCACACACTTTAATAGTAGAAGAACATCACTGGAAAATGACAAGAGATCAGAAAGACCTTTAACAAGCTCAACCACTGAAAATGTCGAAACCGTTCGGAAACTTGTGCATGATGTTCATTAGAGAAAAATCCATAACATTGCTGCCATTGTCGGTGTGTCATACGGAACAGTCCAGGCAATCCGCATTTGTGATTTGAACATGTGCCCTGTTGCTGCCAGTTTCTTCCCCAGGCTGCTGACCCAAGAGCAGAGGGAACATTACGTCTGCCAAGAACTCCATCAGTGTGCCGTGGATGACTCGTCCCATGTCGAGGTTCATTACCGGTGTCAGAACTTGGGTGTATGGGTACGACCTTGAGACGAGGCAACAGTCTTCACAGTAGAAGAGCCCATCATCACAACACGCAAAAAAGGTGAGGCTGGTCTGCAGCTCGACCAAGTGCATGGTCATCGTGGCATCCTGGCATTGTCCATCGGGACATCATTCCCAAGGGGCCAGACCATCAATATCAAATTCTACTGCCAGGTTTTAAAGTGTCTGAGAGAGGACATGTGTTGAAAAAACAAAGCTTGTCAAGAGGACTAATCTCTAAACTTTTCGATACCCCTCATTTTAAAGATCCCATATTAAAAAATTTTAATATTATTTCCTATATGTTACCTGTTTCAGTTCTTTTCCAAACATGCTGTTTCAGTATCAATATAAAAGGGATTCATTAGAGATCAGAAAAGGTGGGTGGGGTTGAGCAGAACTGAGCAACAAGTCAGTGAAGGAGATCTTCTTTTATGAGGTCACAATAGTGATGCAATACAGTATAACTGGCTAGTTTAAAGACAATAAGCAGTGAATTATTATTATTATTATTATTATTATTATTAGGAGTAGTAGTATTACAGCAGTGATTCCATTAGTATGCGCGCACACAAGTGTCATTAGACAGATTTCTTTTCTTCCCCGTTAAAACAGTGTTTCCGTTGTGTGTGTTTGTTGTGAAACTTAAAAAGCGAGGTGGGGGGAGGAGTTTACTGTGTAAGACGAGGCGAGGGAAGGGGCTAATTCCAACGAAAACACTTTTCTGTCAGACTTTTTATTTATTTATTTATTTTTAAAGGTAAAGTGCAGGTTAATTTGTTTTACTTTTACTTAATATATTATACCAAGGAGGACACCATTGTTGAAAACAAATCATATAAAAGCCTGACTGGAATATGCCAAACTACATGTTGACAAGCCACAAAGCTTCTGGGAGAATGTCCTATGGACAGATGAGACAAAAATGGAACTTTCACAGACGGAAAAATTAAGCATATGAAGAAAAGAACACTGTCCCTACTGTGAAACATGGAGGAGGCTCTGTTATGTTCTGGGGCTGCTTTGCTGCATCTGGCACAGGGTGTCTTGAATCTGTGCAGGGTACAATGAAATCTCAACACTATCAAGGGATTCTAGAGAGAAATGTGCTGGCCAGTGTCAGAAAGCTGGGTCTCAGTCGCAGGTCATGGGTCTTGCAACAGGACAATGACCCAAAACACACAGCTAAAAACACCCAAGAATGGCTAAGAGGAAAACACTGGACTATTCTAAAGTGGCCTTCTATGAGCCCTGACCTCAATCCTATTGAGCATCTTTGGAAGGAGCTGAAACATGCTGTCTGGAAAAGGCATCCTTCAAACCGGAAACAACTGGAGCAGCTTGCTCATGAGGAGTGGGCCAAAATACCTGCAAAGAGGTGCAGAAGTCTCATTGACAGTTACAGGAATCGTTTGATTGCAGTGATTGCCTCAAAAGGTTGTGCAACAAACTATTAAGTTAGGGGTACCATCATTTTTGTCCAGGCCTGTCCCATGAGTTCATTTTTTTTTTATAATTCCATTGAAGCATGATTGAAAATCAATGTCTGACTTTCATTGGTTAAAATTCATAGAATTCTTATTTATTATTACTTTTGTCAGATTAAAGTTATTTATGTGACCATTGTGAGTTTTTCTTTCATTGACCGAAGGGTACCAACAATTTTGTCCACGTGTGTATATAGCAAAACATGTGTTAATGCAGTACTTTTCTGTGTTGGGGTGCCAACAGTTTTGGCCATGACTGTATAAAAGGGCATAAAATTGTATTTAGCAAATGTGTTTTTTTTTATATCTGATAAAATGCTGTGTGTTTTGGATGTTTTTAAACTTTTCGTAATATCGTATGTTCTCTTTAAATCACAGTAAATTAGCTTTTTTTTTATTTTCTATTCAGTAAGCATATAAGAAAATGACAGTAGTACTAAATGAATGGTGAATGCTCAACTCTGAGCGGTCAAAGACAGGTGTGAGTTATTTTTGCTTAACAGCAAAAACTAGTACCAGCTCTAAAATGAATGAAAGGTTAATATTAAATATTAATGTTTCTATAGTAACAGCTCATGCAAAGGGACTTATATACAGTACATGGTGACCACTTCACATAATCTTTGCTTAAACTATATGTGAGCAAATGGGGGAAAATATTTTTAAACCCAATTTACTGTAACCTATTGCAGTGCTGACATGGGATCTTATTGGTGATAACCGACCATGGAAAGAAAAATCCTTACATTCTTACAGCATAGTACGGTAAATAAAAAAAAAAAGGTGTTGGAGAGTGCTGTAGACGAGTAAATGCACAAAGAATCTCAAGAAAATCTTCTTGAGAAGGATATTTTTCAAGCAATGTGTGTCTCATAAATACTTAAAACCAAGGTTAAACTCACGGTCTCCATGACAGTGCAGAGGTCCCACCGTGACCTTAGCCTCTGATCCAGGTCGATTTGTGTCGCCTACTGCTACCTCGCTCACGGGTAAGTGATCCTTATAGACCAAAAGCCCAGAATCCTCTCTCCTGTAAGCAAAGAGATTGCTGGATTAATTGCAACCAGTCAAAGCATAAAACCAGAACTACATACAAATACGATTTACTGCCACCATTAACAATCTCCATATAACTTTTTAAAAATGTCAATATTTCCAGTGTCTAACATTGATTTTTTTTGCTTAACGTACACATTAATACACATATTAAAACATAAGACCACAAATAGGCATGCATGAAGCATCAAGCGTAACCTGTTTTAATATTAATGCTCATTAAACACCAGGTAGGTTATGAGGCGAATGGTATTAATCTTGGCTGAATGAAACACATTAATTAGGTATACTTATTATCAGATTATGATTGGAAGAGGATGGATCAGCCTAATGTTCTTGTTTGTATCCATTAATAATGGGCTTGCTCTGGTGTTTATCTAACTAATGAAATCCATTTTAAATCCTTGGATTCATCTAATATTAGTCCTAATATACATGACTCAAACTTAACACAAGACTCCATTTTTACCCCCCCCCCCCCCCCCCAAAATATCAGCAAAAATATCAGATAAAGCTTTCATTATGTGTTTTCTATGTTCTCACAAATGACTTCATCTAATTAACTACACATTGCAAAGTACAATGATTATAGTACTTAATTTAATAAAGACTGACTTATCATACTTTCTATCCCTTTATCTTGCAACATTCATGCAATACGTTGTTTACTATTATTGTTCATATTCCCTTCATTAGAAAAACCTTTTTAAATAATGGATTTAGGCTTATGATTGCCTGAATATTATATTCATATAGGCTATATGTAGGCTAGATGTACAGTATATAACAACCCCACTGCTGTCGCCTTGCCCCTCCAGGTTCCTGGTTCGATTCCCAACTCAGGATCTGTGTGCATGGAGTTTGCATGTTCTCCCCGTTTTTGGGGGGTTTCCTCCATGTACTCCAGTTTCCTCCCACAGTCCAGAGGCATGATTATGCTAATTAGTGTTCCCAAATCATCCATAGTGTGCAATTGAGAGCATGTGAATTTGTGAACTATATGTGTGTGTGTGTGTGCACCCTGTGATGGGTCGTTAAGAAAAAAGTCTTCTGAGATAGGATCCAAGCCCCCCCCCCCCCCCCAAAAAAAAAAAAAACACTATTTAGAGGATAAATCCGTATAGATGATGAGCTACCCCATTACTAATGTGTTTGAAGACCCCACACTGTTTTTTTTTTTTCTGTTTTCTGTATTCTGATTTCGTTTCTTCAATCTCCTCTCCAAAAAAAAAAAAAAAAAAAACAGTTTGTTCAGGTTTAAGAGTCAAACGTTGCCAAGCAACAAACACTTTCTTCACTCCTTAGCAAAGTTGATTGAGAGGCTGTTTGCTAATTAATTTTTAGACCCAAGTGAAGGCAATGTTTCATGTTAAGTTGTATGTTCCGCCTAATTCATTTGCTGACTTGACAACTGTCAAATGTAACATTTAAAAATTGCTGCCTGCAGTCCAGCTAGGCTGCACAGAATGAATGGAATGTTGACATCCTATAATTCAAGGCTTGAAGTTTATCCAACGTGGAGTGAGTCTAAGTGGGCTTGTGCCAGGGTATCCCCACTCAGGAATTGCTCCTGCGTTGTCCAGTCAGAAATTAATAAATTATCTGACCAAACCTAACAGTTTTTTTTTTTTTTTTTTTGCTTTGTTTTTTTTAAATCTGGCTCTTCGAGATTTTACCTTTGACTGATATAGAGTGCTGACATTGGTGACTCTTTTTTTGTTTATGTGGTGAATTCATCATACAAACCCCTCATTTTTATTAGATGGAATATGGAGACAAATATTCAGCACCAGTTAAAAGTTTGGACCCACCTTCTAATTTAATGTTTTTTTCTTTTCCTTTTTTTTTTTACATTTATTTTCTACATTGTAGAACATAACTATGTATTAACACATATGGAATTATGGAATTAAGTAAGAACAACAAAGAGTTATTTTTCGACATGAATGTCAGCTGTTCTGAAATAGTTCTTGCAAGAACAGTATTGTCAAGTGCATTTGCAAAACCCATTAAGCGTGATGATGAAACTGGATCTCATGAAGACCTTCCCAGGAAAGAAAGACTAAAACCTCTGCTTGAGTTCATTTAGATTCAACTCAGAAATCACTAGTTTACAGCATCTCAGATTAGAGCCTTTATGAAGTAGGAGGCACATCTCAACATGTTCAAAGGAGATTATTGAATGTTTGGGATGCCTTGCAGCATTATTTTACAATGTAGAAAGAAGTAAAAATCAGACAAGACCACTGAACAAGAAGGGGTGTCCAAACTTTTGACTTATACTGTATGCGCAGTAAGCTGTGAATAATTTATCCGAATAATTTGAGTTAATATATTTACACTAGTGAACCCTTGCTCATTATGGAGACAAACCGGTATCAGCACATTCTTAAGTGCAATTCGTTTAAAATACTGAATATATTTTGATGTCAGTTTAATGATAACACAAGGCCTTGAGCTTGAGTGAGTTACTGTAATTTTATAAAGCAGTGTTTGTCCTCACCAGTGTTTCTGATCTGCATCACAGTTGCAGTGGTGTTTAGGGTCAATGCAGTTGTGCTCGATGCCACAGGAACATTTCTGAACCCCCGGCGCAGAGCCGCCCCAATAGAAGTGTTTCTCACTCCCTCTGCCAACCCACCATGTGTACGGGGTCCCGTCTGTAGAGACAAAGTGAACACTGTGTCAGTAAAATTAGATAACACCAGGGTATTTTTTTTTTTCACTTTTAAGGAATTTTTTTTTTCAATTGAAGAAGTATTTAAAACTGATAAGTATGGTGGCTGAGAAGTGCAAAACAAAATAACAAAATTGAAAACAAAATAACAACCAAACAACAAAAAAAAAACAAAAACAAAATAGCATATCTGTAAACAAAATAACAAATCAGAACACACAAGTACACAATACCAAATGAGAAAATACATAGACAATTCAAACAAACCCGAACAGGTACAGTAGGTGTAGAGTAGAGAATGAAATGTTTACTGCTGATCTTGAGTGGCAGATGTCTTGTCCAATCAGAAGTAAGTATTTTATTCGCAAACGATACCTGTCCTTTCCGGTTTGTCTGATTTGTCGCTGTGTTTTCTGATTTGGTATTTTGTTTCCAGATTGGTCATGTTGTTTTAGGATTTGCTATTTTGCTGTTTGATTTGGTATTTTGTTATAGGTTTTGTAATTTCTGTTTTCAGTTTTCTTATTTTGTTTTTAGGTTTGTTATTTTGCTTTCAGTTATTTTTTTGTTTTTTGTGTTTTGGGTTTGTTATTTTGCTTTCACTTTTATTATTTTGTTTTTAAATTTGTTTTTTTGTTTTCAGTTTTTTTGTTTGTTTGTTTTTAAATGTGATATTTTTTTTTTTTTGGATTTGTTATTTTCTTTTCAATTTTGTTATCTTGTTTTGCACTCCTCAGCCACCCTAGACAGGGAATAATTTGCGCATGTTTTCTTTAAGTCACATGTGATTCAAATAAAAAATGGCCATAAAGTACATTATAATAGTTTTGTTTGGGTGTACATCTATAACTGCTACAGTCTTGTCATAATGAATAAAACAGCCTTCATGGTGTGACAGCATTTAGTTCACTCAGTTTAGTAATAAGTGATGCAACTGGCTTTTCAGGATTTATTATTTTTCTATGTAATACAACCGTTCCATTTCATGGTTTGGTGGAATTTTAAAATGGTTAAAAGAAGCATGTTTTCAATTTAAAACTTTTTGTTATGTACTCCCTTGTGTGCCGGAGGAAAATACTTTTTCATAATGAGTAGTCAAAAAAAGTTAGAGAATGGTGCTAAATGTGTTTTGCTCTGTTAAATGCAAATGAATAGAAGTTGTACATAGACTGTTCATAACAGCTTTATAATTGTTTTGCCCTAATCTCCAGGTCATGTAGTGTAGATATCCATGTTTATTCTTAGATTCGGCACTCATCATACAGTATATCCCCAGCTGTGAGGGAGCATCGGCAAAACCTCCAGCATTATGCAGATTCCGCATTATCTGCTCAAGGACTGATGCCTGGGTAACAGGTTCTTCCCCCTGGCTGTCATCACCCTTTGATCTAAATACTTCCCTCTACACTACTGCGCAGACATTACATATCGTTAATGATGTGCATATCACTTTGCTCATTTACTGCTGCACTGGCGTACAGTTTACAGCACAAATGTACTGACCTATTATGGTACTACAGTCCTGCTTAAGCTCCTTCCACTTGGGTTACTATCACCGCCATAATTCAGTGACACTTTATACTCAATTCTAATCACAGCTATAGACCTTATGCTTATTGTACTTATATCTTGTTGACATGTTTAAATGACCCCGCATGTGATTGTGGTATTTAAATCTCACTTCCTCTTTGTGTATCCACACCTACTCTTTTCCATACTCCCTTTCCGCATGATGTCTGTTCCAGTTGCGCAATTTATTTCCTTTCAGCAAAACTCGACTTAATTTGACTAATCAGACCAGAGGCAGTGTAGCTGTAAGTCCGATAAAGACTGTGTACTTGCATAAAAAATTCAACAGAGCCAGATTTTCACTCTCAAAGCTTTGGAATTATGAAAGAAAAATGTGCTCGTAGTGATTTTATCGCCTTGATTAGCTACATACTCAATGTGTTTCTCTGAAACCGGGCTGAGCGCAAATCAGTGCGGCAGAAACATATGAAGCAGATCGACTTTCAACCTGAGAAGATGTATCATCTTCATGACACTCAATTAGCAGCACTTGCAGCAGTTGCTTTAAGATACAGCCCTAAATTAAGGACCGGGTTTCTAATAGAGATTGGTAGCGAAGAGTTCACAGATACAGGAGACTCATATAAATACAGACAGACAGAAATCCGACATGGCCTTCTGAAGCATCAGGCTCGATAAGTGTTTATAATGCAGTGTTGTGTGTTGTAGAGTATAGTGGGATCCAGGCCCACCCCCGTGACTTCTGGCTCTGCCATGGAATGTGCTATAATATACTCTCACTCTCTCATTGTCTATACCGCTTTATCCTGTATACAGAGTCGCGGGAGGCCTGGAGCCTATCCTAGGAGACTTAGGGCACAAGGTGGGGTGCCACTCCATCGCTGGGCACACACACACACGCATTCACAGACCATGGTCAATTTGGGAACGCCGATTAGCCTAACCTGCTGGTCTTTGGACTGTGGAAGGAAACCCACCAAGTACGGGGAGAACATGCAAACTCCATGCACACAGAGACGGGAATCGAGTCTGGCCGGGAATCGAACCCGGACCCTGAAGGTTCAAGGCAACAGTGCTAACCATTACACCACCGTAGCGCTCACTGCTTTAATATACATCTTGCTAATTTATCTTAATCTTTTCTGAATTCTATTATGTAAATTATTTTAAATGTCATATGGTAGTAGCATTCCAAAAAAACACTTGTACGCTGCCTGGTTAAAAGGGGCACACAATTTCAATTTCAATTAACCGCCTTTAGATTTAATTGTTGTGCAACAAGTGTGGTGGCCAATTTATACAGACAGAAAGTTCCCCATGTTCCCAAAAGCACCCTTCCATTCCTACAATTTGAGTACTGGAATGTACTGCCACATATCGTTGCTGACCAACTGAAGCAACTTCAGATCATAACACCGCGTCCAGAGACTTGTATAATGGACTTGTACTGTACTGTATAATCGAGCTTCTACATCAAAATAGGCTCATCTCTGCAAATGCAAAGACTTTAACTACTTTACGTTTACAGTTAAGGGCATATTCAAAAATTATTTATTATTATTAATTATTTATTATTATAATAATAATAAATTATTATTATATGTTAACCCTACCCCTAAAACCATAATAAAAATCATCTGATCGTAGCAGGTCTCACACCAACAACATATAACTTTTTACTTTTTTCACCGTGCCATTATTTGCCAAAATGAAGCCAAAAAAAAAAAAAAAGCAATAACTAGCATTTGCTTTTTAAGCATTTTTTTTTTATCAGTCACGCAAATCATGCTGGAGGAAATCTGGCACACTCTTCTTTAAAACATCAAATCAGTTCATTGAGGTTTGTGGACATTCGCTTATACTCTCTGTAGTTCCCACTACAGCATTTCATTTGGGTTGAGGTCTGGACTTTGACTAGGCCATTCCTAAACCACATCAAATAACACTTTTTATATAAATAACACTGACTTTTCAGACATTCTGATGTAGATTAACTGGTGTGCTTTGGATCATTGGGCCATCGCAGGATCCAATTCCGACCAAGTTTTCAGCTGTTGGCCTCACATTTACCTCTAGAATTGTCTAGTATACAGTGGAGTTCATGGTCAACTCAATGACTGAGAGGTGCCCAGGTCCAGTCACACCTCCACTGGGATGTCCATTCCTTGGAAGATTGGCAACCGATTGATGTTCAACAATAAGTGATTCTCTAAGACCATTGCTTATGTGCTCATGTCATTGTGTTAACAAACACCTGAATGCTCCAGACCAGCAAACTGACAAAACTTTTTGACAAAAACGTTTGCTTTTACACTTGCTAATGATCAATTAATAAAGGGCTAGTGATTAGCATGGCCTGGCTGCAACTTACCCTCTTAAATCCTGTAGAGGCAGTAAGGGGAACTTAATATTTAACACATTTTTTTTTTTCCTTTTTTGTTTTCGTTAAATAAATAAATATTAATATACAGTAAAAATATACTGGCTTCAATTATATTTACATGATACTGATACCTGCTACATTCAGATGATTTTCATTATGTTTTTACACAAAATAATATAGAATTTAAAAAGGGGGTTTTGAACATGACTGAATAATTTAGATGCAATTGTGGAATTTTTTATTTCATTGTTTGTTTGTTTTTTTTTTACATGAAGGTGAGCCCAATTTAAAGCATACATCGTTCCAGGCTATAATAGTCAGTTTTTAACCCAATTTAAAACCATCATTTTTAGCCTTGTTGGAGACCAATTGTTTTTTTTTTCCATGAAATGGTGACTTTTATTGGCCAGGCAGTGTGCTGAGTATATTTTGTCATTTCTATCTCTGTCTTTCTTTCTTTTTTTTTTTTTTTACTATGTATTTTTATTGTGTTGCTTATGATAACAGAATCCCACTCCATTTTTTAAGACATCTTACAGGACAGTAAAATCATATCAATTCTGTCCATCAGGTCGTAACACAGCCTCACACTCGCTTTTCCCATTTTCAGCGTTCCGTCACATGAAAGGACATACGTCCCTCTATCAGTCCACACTCCCTTATTACCCTCCCTCAGGGTTCTGACCACGTTTGAAAAAACGAAATGAGTGTAAACAGGATCTCCCTGGAGGTCAGGGAAGTAAAAAATAAATGGAGATAGCATTGTTGAAAAAGTGGATGACAGCTTCATTTCTCCCTCAGAAATATCACAGGAGCACAAGTGAATCCTCAGAGGCTACAACAGCTCTCTCAGTGTTTTGAATTTAGTTAATTTAGGGAAATCGTTTCTTTCTTCTGATCATCTTTAGCTGTACAACGATAGTGCTGCTACAGGGAGCGAGAGTTACAATGAGAAGGCAGGGTTTCTTTTTCCTGTGAAAGAAAAAGAATGGTAGATTGAAATCCCACTGCACCAGTGAGACATGTCAGGGTTCTCCTAAGATAGAACAATTACAGTATGAAATAGTCAGTTTATTATATCATTTGGACTTCCATAGAATATCTTGCATTGGATTTAATTGGTTGTTTCCCAAAATATAAATACATTTGTAAAAGTGATAAAGTCTACAAGTTTATTTAAGGAAATCCAACATACGCAGTCAATGCTACAGGCAGGACTCAGAAAACAGTAAACCTAATTATACTGTACAACAGTTTGTTCTGACCATGTAATCTGAGTGGATGAGAGGCATTCCACGAGTAGTGATGTAGAACATAACAACACTGGAACATTTAACCATGTCCCATCCATCCATCCATCCATCCATCCAGGCCAGTAGTGACCATTGTACATGTATTTATTTCCATTTTTACAACTATGGTAGGTAACATTCACACACTCATTCACACTCTATGGGCAATTTGGGAACGCCAATTAGCCTACTCTGCATGTCTTTGTACTGTGAGAGGAACCGATGTGCCAGGAGGAAAGAACATTCAAACTCTGACAGACCCTGAGGTGGGAATCGTACCCGGACCCTGGACGTGCAAGGGTCAAAATGAGAACATACTGTATGAAGAAAAATTTATCAAGAGGAGCACTCAGAAACCAGTGCACACATCAAGTAAGAGACTGATTACGAAAGAGTGGTGGGCCAAATCAAAGGGACACTGCAATGTATACAAAAGTGCATGGAAGGACCTTAAATACTCATGTGACATCCTATGATAAAGTGACATAATTATCTTTAATCCTGCTCACAATCTTTCTTTGCTGAAGGCTAACAGAAACAAATAATTGATTTTTACTGCTTATCAACATTAAGAGAAAGAAGCATACTCACTCATTCACTCACTCATCATCTATACCGCTTAATCCTGTATTCAGGGTCACGGGGGCCTGGAGCCTATCCCAGGAGACTTGGGGGACATGGCAGGGTACACCCTGGACACATACACTCACTCATTCACACACTACGGGCAATTTGGGAACGCCAATTAGTCTAACCTACATGTCTTTGGGAGGAAACCAGAGTACCCGAAGGAAACCCACCAAGCACGGGGAGAACTCCATGCACACAGAGACGGGAATCGAGCCTGGCCGGGGATCGAACCCGGACCCTAGCGGTGCAAGGCGACAGTGCTAACTAGGAGCATACGGAATCTTAAAAAAAATAAGGACAAAACACCCAGCGGTTCATTAGTGCTTGGATAGCATCAAGGTAGAAAGTTTTCTCAGTACGTCTGAGCCATGATAGGACTGCCTGCTTCATGTCTGAAACACTAACCTCCCAAGAAATGGCCTTCCTTTAATGGTCCAAACATTCCACATGGCTTGGAGGTCAGGACTGTATGGGGGGATATGATAATAACTCTCAGCTGAGGTTCTGTAAAGTGCAGATGGTGTTTGTAAATGACTGTGTGTGCAGTTCCCACAGACAGATGCGTCTTTTCCGCAAGATGGTGACAAGATCATTGATTGTCGTGAATCAGTGTTCAAGGGAACGACTGCAATGGGCTCCAAGCCACCTCGGTCACGGTCTTGATTCATGTACAGTCTCAGTGGAAAGACACCCAAAACATGCCCACTCACTGAAATGATTCAACTCAGTGACGTCATGTCATCAGCTTACCTTTTTATTCTGATACCCTAACCAGTAGTTGAAGCGTCACAGCCTTGCCTTGTTAGTCGATACACCAGATTAACAACTTTCCTCTGGTCTTATTTGCACCGTTCAATTGTTTTAAGTGTCTCAATATAGTCCTCTGTTTTCTTCAGTTTACTCCTTCATTCATGAGAAATTTTGTCCCAGTTTGACTTATTGTAAACGCCCCTTCCATTATCTGGCATCTTCTCAAAATGCATACACTTCCCACGCTCTATGGTGAGCATACAATATCCAAGAAACTAGGATAGTAGTTTTACTCCATTCACTCTACTTCACCCATTATAGGCGTGATTTGAAGGATTCACACTCGTCTTTAGTCCAGTGATCTCAAGCTCAAATCTGACAGTAGGTGTCTGATGAATGTCCATTAGTGACACCTTATTGGTTTTTTTTGTTTGTCACTACAGTGAGTGAAGGGAGAAGGTAGGACAGCAGAGCGGAAGCGAGAAACAAAAAATAAGACAACAGAGAACATAGATACAGTATAATGTCAGTTACACACAACCCTCTGATCTGACCCTGCAGAAGCACAACCATCTGCCTCACCACTTCTAGCCCACTCACTGTCATGATTCAGCTCAGTGGCGTCATGTCATCAGCTTACCTTTCTCCTCTGATCTCCTAACCAGTAGCTGAAGCGTCACAGCTTTGCCTTTAGTCGATACACCAGAATAACAACTTCCCTCTAGTCTTATTTAATATAAAGTACTCATCAACTTGATTCCTTGCATGCTTATAAGTGCACTTTGTTACAGACTCATGCTTTTAATTTTTATCTATTTAGCTTTTTTTTTTCTTTGCCATTTCTTTCTTTCTACTGTTTTTGTATTCTGATTGCTGTCTTTATCATTGTATCACAGAGCCAAAGTATCTGTTGCACAGCTTGACAAAACAAGGTCAGCACAAACAAATGTGACTCTCTCAGCAGTGTAAAGTCTTAGCATAGCAGATGGAAGTCTTTGTGTTTACATGTATGGCATTTGGCAAACAGCCCTATCCAGAGCAACTTTTATTCTCGTTTTATATTTATGAGCAGTTAAGGACCTTTCTTAAGGAACCAATAGTGGTAGCTTGATGGTGCTGGGGTTTGAACCTGGTACCGTCTGATCAGCAGACCAAACACTGAGTTACCCCTGCCCCATGTTTTTAGTATTGTTCTCATAAACACATGAAATGAGTATAAGGTACAGTGGAACCTCAGCATATGAATTGCCCTCCCTTACCAATTTCTGCCTTCAGAATGAAAATTTAGCTTTGGCATAAGGAGCATTTTTAGCATACAAATGAACAAATCGAACCCCTAAATCCGGGAGCTTTTCTTGTTTGCGTCAGTGGAAAGCCACCCAAAGCATGTTTTTAATCTGGGATTAAAAATGATTAACAGTATTAGGTATATTAATAGAATTTTCCATAACTTTTTAACTAAGGCCTTCAGGTGGCCTCCGAGTGGAGCAATGGTAAAGCGCTCGCCTTATCATCCGGAGATCGTCAGTTCGATTCCCGGGTGATGCTGTAACCTCTCGCAGCCGGAGGTCTAGAGAGAGCTGATTGGCCGAGCTCTCTCAGAGGGGAGGGATGAGAGGTACTTAGTGCTCCCACGGCTCTACAACCAATCAGGGGTGTCTGTGAGCTCACGCAAACGACGCCCCTGGATAGCACTGTTCTCCAAGTGCGTTACGCCGCTCCCAACGGTGCATGAACAAGCAGATTGAAAAGATGTGGTTGGCTGCCATCAAGTGGTTCAGAGGAAACGTGATAGTCTTTGGCCCTCCTGACTGAGTGGTAGTAGTAGCCTTAATGTGGGAGACCGCTAGTGATGGGGAGGAATTGGGGGAAAATGGGGGGGGGGGGGAACGTGTAAAACGCACATTGAACCTGGTTTTTGCAAATACAATTTGAATCACATCCAGAGCTGATTTGAAATCAGATTCAAATCGGTTTCCTAAAGACGTATCTCGGTCTGGATGTTCCACCTGTTCAAGTCGGATTTCAAGTCCACATGATCACATGGTATGGTCATGGCTCTGTGGATAAAAACGAGCGGAAAACAAAACAACAGTCTAGTTTAAAACAGTTTGTTATCCCTGGACAGAGGACAGAGTGAAATGTCTAAAAGCTTTTGGAGGATGCCCCAATATAGGCAATATACAGATTAACAAAATAGGCTGTCTTTGGCAGCATGTAAAGAAATATCGCTCTGCATGGGAAAAGGGGTTCAGACAGACATGACATCGCTACAACAGCAACCAATGCAGATAGCTGGAAAATGTCTCAGATTTGGGTTGCCAGTCTGAACAGAGCCAAATCGGATCTGATCACTTTCAAATAACAGGATGGACAGTCAGTCCTAAAGATCAGATTTGTGAAACAAATCATATTTGCCTGCAGTCTGAACAAGGCATAAAGGTCTTAGGGTGAGCACAGGACAGTCTATGTGATTACCCGCTCCAGGTTTTAGGTCCAAATCTATAGTAAAGCCATAGATTAGGCTGATGTTTGGCGGATAAAGAGCTGCAGCTTCTACTTCAAACCACTGCTTACAATTGGCAAATACAGTTACCTGTTCCTCTTTATTTCTACTGTTTTCTACTTTGTAGAACAATACTAACGGCATCAAAACTATGGAACATATAGACATGTGGTAGGCGATAACTAACAGCTATCCCAGCCCTTTTTGATACCTGAAGAAGGTTATGTTAGCTGTTAGCAGTTAGCCGCTACCTGTTGGCCTAGACATATTTAATATAGCTCTTAAAAATGGCACCCAGAGAATGACAGAGCTGGGTTAAGTGAAGCAGAGTAAAGGAGGGTATGTCGGTATATGAGGTCATAATAGAGGGAAATCTGATTTGGGTGTGTCCAACACAAAAATGGAAAAAGGACAAGATTTATGTGTTCACACAGACTAAAGACCCATCTAAATGTCTAAAGATGACCCAAAAGTGAATTTTGCATTATAGGTCCCTGTTAATACTGTTGAAGAGCCACAAAACAGTTCACATTAAAGGCCACATTGGTCAACTCAGATTTTTTTGGAGTCGGATCAGATTTGCATGTCGTGACAATTCGCATTCATAATTACAAATTACGTATATTTGACTCTAATGTGGACACCTGTATCCTTTGAAATGGAACGCATGCTCACATCAATACGTCTTTGCTCGCACCAACAAGTCATGAGTTCATGAGTGCGACCACTCATTCATTTCAGTGCTTGGGATGTTGCTCTCGAGGAGGGCAAGCAGTTAGTTGGCTGCATTTGTTGAAGTCTAGAAGAAGGACATATGTATCCATCCAATCTAGGACCATGTATGAAAGTAACTCAGCTGCGATTTTGAAAAAAAACATTATATTTGTGTGTTCAGATGGTCCTAAAAGTCTCAGCTGTGTCACATTTAGCTAAAAAAATAATGAGTATTGAGTCACATGAGGCTGGTAATATGAACATCACCTTAGTTCTTGTTATCACTTACTTTAATGCAGCTGTGAACAGTCACCCCCTCACCAACCTCTTTTTCACTCTTTGTTTTTCTTGAATAGGCCAACAGGAAAAAAAAAATACAGCTTGTCACATTAATACAAAACCACACAGAGCAATGCTGTTTGAAGAATTCCCCTTTTGTGGAACATTCAACAAGCAGGTTTACCACAAATCTGATTTCTTTCTTTTCTTATATGCCTACTGAACGCTTCAGACCAACATCCATATGCTTTTACTCTTTTATAGAGGTATATACATCCATCGGCCTCAACACTAACACAAGAGGTTAATTGAATAACACCGATAATCAATTATACACCAGTAACTGGGCTCAATAACAGGATCATGGGAACAGAGATCACATCTACATTTACAGCATTTGGCAGACACCCTTATCCAGCATTTTATCTCATTTTACATCTAAGTAGTTTAGGGCTAAGCGCCATGCTCAATGGCCCAACAGTGCCAACTTGGTGATGCTGGGTTTTGAACTTTCTAGTGCCTCAAGAACTGAGCTACTCCTGGTCCCATCTATTTCTATGTGGAGTAAAGGCCAGCCTGTCCTGACACAGAAAAGCCAATGTAGAACAAATTGTTGAAAGAAAAAAAGCAATTTCATTGATAGAAATGCACCAGAACACCCAGCATCTAAGTAGGAAAAGAGTTCAAGTCTCTTGTTATCTACATTGCCCAGAACTTAATCCGACCAAGCATTCATGGAACGTGCCAGACAAACAAGTCCGATCCACACCCTACAACCCACAACACCCAAAGGATATGCTGCTAATGTATCAGTGCCGGACACCACAGCACCCTCCCAGAGGATTTGTGGAGTCAGGACACAAGGGGCATCTGTGAGCTCACGCGAGGGGACAGCGCTATCCGCTGCTTTCCATTGCGTGAGCTCACAGACGCCCATGATTGGCTGGAGAGCCGTGATTGACGTGAGAGCACAAAGTGCCATTTCTCACCCTACTCTGCTGAGAGAGCTCAGGCCAATCTGCTGCGAGAGGCTCCAGCATCACCCGAGAATTGGGCGAGCACTTTACCACTGCACCACTGAGGGGCGCATCCGATTACTTTCTGCTGAGGAATGTTCTCATGCATAACTGTGATGCAGATTCATTGCTCTACAAGCTCACTCAATGGCATCTAGCACCCCAATGATTAGTACAGGAACGTCATCATTTTTCTTGCATGCGCGTTCCAGTCCACCCTCCTTGGCTGCCAGGTTACATCAGTGTAACCTGCTTTCGTTATGTTAACAATGGTTGTACAGACCTCGTACAAAACTAAATTCAGTTAACCTACATAAAAAAAAATAAATAAAAAACACTGAAAATATCCAGACACAGAGTTTGCCAATTCTGGAAATATCAGTTGGCTGAATAAACAAATAAAAGGACTGTAACCGAATGATCCATTTGAAACATATGTGAGATGGTAATACTCTCAGACTCTTGCCGCTTTTATACTGTGATGCACGTTTCACCAGTTTAGGGTAAAGTGTGATCTCGATGGGAGATCTGTTCTTTCTATGGCGACAGACGGAGCGAGTCCTTCAGGAGGAGACGTGAGCTTGAATAAATGTTCATTTTGCACTCTGTCTGATCCTCTCAATACACAGATGGCATTACTGTCAGAGAGATTAACATGGACAGTTTTTTTTTTTTTTTTTTTTTTTGCTCGTCAGGGGGGCAGGGTGCAATCGCCTCTGTGACACCGGCTAGACTTTGCAGTAGAAAATAGGTTTTTGAAATGTGGCACATTTACACTAAAAGCTAAACGGCTCCCAGGGGCAGAGATGACATGAAACAGGATCCATGACCTACAGTGGCTGCTGATGCTTTGCTAGTCATTACTGCGGCATGCTCTGATGTGCAACAGCTTTCATCACAGTGACATAAAACTGTCTGATCTTGTTGGAAGTTTTTTTTTTTTTCTCTCTCTCTATAATATTTGAAGTTATCCCTAACGTCCACCACTAAGGGAGCTCATGAACTTCTCAACAGGTCATTAATGACTCTAGTGTGTTCTTCATTTCCCACTAGGTCTATCCATTGATAGTTCAAGATTAATCCCTTCCCTCATCTTAAGATAACAGCATTAAATCTAAATGTTGTGCACTTGTGCATGTGTCGTCTCTTATTCAAACTATACAGCCTGTTAGACTTCAGTGTTGCATATAAGCTAAACGATACATAATATATTTTCCTGAATCTTGTCCTGAGGAAACGATGAAAATTCTTACTTAAATAAATATAATAAACATGATTACAATAACAGCATGAAACCTAAAGATGAATATTGTGTATAATCAGAAGCCTCGCCCAGTATTTAGCCATTCTTTGTTAAATAACAATACTCTTAGATTACTGAATCTGAGACAGACATGAGTGTAGAGGAGCGTTTAATTAGCGCAGGCCACCAATACAAAGACTAGACACGTGAACGCCGACAAAGAGTGCTAGAAATGACAGAACCTAAATTCTGGTGCTCATTAAACGCCGACATGACTCCGACATGAGCTCATGACTTCTTCTGCTGGGCGAATAGTGCTGTTCATGGCAAAAATCCACCCACCGTGTGAGACAATCCAAATCACAGGCAGTCCCCGAGTTATTTACAATGATATTTAGAGAATTGGCAAAGCTCTTTGTCTGGATTTTTTTTTTTTTTTTTCAGTTTAGTTCGAGCCAAAAAAGTCAGATTGCCGAGCAGAGGCAAGAAAGGAAAACAATGAAGGAGATTTAAAATAGCTGCACACTAAAAAATGCTGGTTTGTTTTTACTACCCAAACGCTGGGTTGCCTCTGTTGGGTAATATTTCTGGGTTATTTACAGGGAGTTGGGTACTTTTTGTTTAACCCAGCTTGCTGGGTTGGAGTTGGGTTAGCTAGCGACAGCTAACATCACAGATCAGACCGGCCCTCCCCCGAAGTTCACCGGTGTATTCAGTGGCTGTGTCAGCTTCGTGTCTTTTTTTCTTCCTCCTCACGCATTTAAGAGGAAATGTAAAAGTTAAATATAAGGTCTGTATACACACTTTCACTCACCTATGACTGAATTTGTTCACTGTATGTAACATTTATTACTGTTACCGTGTTACACTCAAACTTTCAGCCTGGTCTGTGCTATGGCATGCTAGCTTATCGGACAATGGCTGCTAACTAGCCAAACCAAAGAACCCCACCTGTGTATGAAAGAGACTGCAAAAATGTCTGAGCTTTTTTAGCTTTCTTTGTAGAATGCTTGCAGGGTGTATGAAGGTGATGAATGAAAGCTAAACTGTTAACTGTAATGCCAGCATGACGCTAGCATTTAGCTAGGTTGCTAGCGTTAGCAAACACATATAAAATAGCTGAGGTGTTACAAAACACTAATCATCTTACAAATATGCATACTAACCAACCCTCTCCAGTTTTTCCATAAACTTTTACTTTCGTTCTTTCTAAGGTTGGAACCGACACCGTGGAATATCTGTCAGTCGAGGCCGTACACCTACATCCTGATGTTGGGAGATAATGACCAGCACTGCTCTCAGGCATTAGTGCTTCTCAGTAATAGTATCGTAATGATGTCGCTGTTGAACGTGTTTTGTATTATCTGATCTTGTGCTTTTGAAAAATAAATATTTTTCTATGTTTTGTACAATTAATTGAGTGTTGTTTATTGCATATATGTATGGTTTGCAAAACTTAGTGTGTTTTTTTTTGTAATAGACCAGTATATCAAAGTAATTAAACTGTTTAAACTGTTTTACCCATAGACATGTAAAACATAAAAATAATAATAACCTATTTGTGAGGTAGAATTAACTCAGCATTATAGTTAAATATGACCTAGAATTTGGATTGAATATTTGACCCATCTTGCTGGGTTAAATTAACCCAGCATGTAGTTGGTCCAATATTTATCCAGGAACTGGGTTAAGAACCGTTCTGAACAAAGATCACTTAAGCAACTGGTGAAGCTGCATCAACAGCACTTGCACCAGATTTATACTATGGAGGCCTGGTTAAAATGAAGGAAACATTTCAGCCAAATACACATACTGTAATTTACACTAGGGGTACCCAATATCCTGCATCATGCTCTAAGTTTACTGGGATAGTCTACTGGCCCCCATGTTAAAGTTGCCATCACAGGGGCCTGGACCCTATCCCAGGAAACTTAGGGCAGGGACAGGGTACAAGGTGCCAATCCATCGCAGGACACACACATGCTTATTCCTACACTATGTGTAATTTGGGAATGCCTTTTAGGATAATCTGCATGTAAACTGATTCCAAGGAGAACATGCAAACTCATAGATCCTGAAGATGCAAAGTCCTAACCATATTATATACTGTATATATATATATATATATATAAAAGAGGCTTTAAAAATAGGCTTTATGGCAGTCTGACAGGAACCCTAATTCTGCATGAGTGTTGTAATTCAGTTCTAACAATGTTGCAATGATGTTTACCATTGGACAATGCTGTTTTTGAAATGTTGAATGACTTAAAATAAAAACTGAGCTCATGTTGAACGAATGACGCAAACACAACGTCGCAAACACATCCTCAAAACAACATCATTTGAACATTTATTTGGAGCATTTATGCCAATTAACATCCATTTACAAGCACATCCAGATTCCATTAAGTTTCTAACAGGGTTTTTGAATTCTGATCCGACAGTGTATATATATATATATATCATGTCCCTCATGACGGAGTGTTATGTTCTTACCTATTTGTTTATTTTTAATTATTTTATTTATTTTATTTACTATTACCATTCAGTTCCTCTTTGATCCCAAACTACTGTACTGTAATATGCATCATGTCCACTTTCAAAGAACAGATCTCAGACACTGATATACCCTTTTCGCAGCTTTTAAATTGAAGTTGTCTGAAATGATTTGTGCTGCTGCATAGTATGTATGTGTATGTGTGGTCACTAACATCAACATCATGATCACTTTAGATCCAGTGGTTAGCATTCTGTGCTTTCGCCACTGTGACTGCAGATCTTGTTCTGCTCAGGACTCAAAGTTTGATATAGATATATATACACACACACGTGGACAAAATTGTTGGTACCCTTCGGTCAATGAAAGAAAAACTCACGATGGTCACAGAAATAACTTTAATCTGACAAAAGTAATAATAAATAAGAATTCTATGAATGTTAACCAATGAAAGTCAGACATTGCTTTTCAACCATGCTTCAACAGAATTATTTAAAAAAAATGAACTCATGGAACAGGCCTGGACAAAAATGATGGTACCCCTAACTTAATAGTTTGTTGCACAACCTTTTGAGGCAATCACTGCAATCAAACGATTCCTGTAACTGTCAATGAGACTTCTGCACCTCTCTGCAGGTATTTTGGCCCACTCCTCATGAGCAAGCTGCTCCAGTTGTTTCCGGTTTGAAGGGTGCCTTTTCCAGACAGCATATTTCAGCTCCTTCCAAAGATGCTCAATAGGATTGAGGTCAGGGCTCATAGAAGGCCACTTTAGAATAGTCCAATGTTTTCCTCTTAGCCATTCTTGGGTGTTTTTAGCTGTGTGTTTTGGGTCATTGTCCTGTTGCAAGACCCATGACCTGCGACTGAGACACAGCTTTCTGACACTGGCCAGCCCATTTCTCTCTAGAATCCCTTGATAGTCTTGAGATTTCATTGTACCCTGCACAGATTCAAGACACCCTGTGCCAGATGCAGCAAAGCAGCCCCAGAACATAACAGAGCCTCCTCCATGTTTCACAGTAGGGACAGTGTTCTTTTCTTGATATGCTTCATTTTTCCGTCTGTGAACATAGAGCTGATGTGCCTTGGCAAAAAGTTCCATTTTTGTCTCATCTGTCCATAGGACATTCTCCCAGAAGCTTTGTGGCTTGTCAACATGTAGTTTGGCATATTCCAGTCTGGCTTTTTTATGATTTGTTTTCAACAATGGTGTCCTCCTTGGTCGTCTCCCATGTACAGTAGTCCACTTTGGCTCAAACAGCGACGGATGGTGCGATCTGACACTGATGTTCCTTGAGCATGAAGTTCACCTTGGATCTCTTTAGAAGTCTTTCTGGGCTCTTTTGTTACCATTCGGATTATCCGTCTCTTTGATTTGTCATCAATTTTCCTCCTGCGTTCACGTCCAGGGAGGTTGGCTACAGTCCCATGGATCTTAAATTTCTGAATAATATGTGCAACTGTAGTCACAGGAACATCTAGCTGCTTGGAAATGGTCTTATAGCCTTTACCTTTAACATGCTTGTCTATAATTTTCTTTCGAATCTCCTGAGACAACTCTTTCCTTCGCTTCCTCTGGTCCATGTTGAGTGTGGTACACACCATGTCACCAAACAACACAGTGACTACCTGGAGCCCTATATATAGGCCCTACTGACTGATTACAAGATTGTAAACACCTGTGATGCTAATTAGTGGACACATCTTGAATTAACATGTCCCTTTGGTCACATTATTTTCAGTATTTTCTAGGGGTACCATCATTTTTGTCCAGGCCTGTTCCATGAGTTTTTTAAATAATTCTGTTGAAGCATGGTTGAAAAAGCAATGTCTGACTTTCATTGGTTAACATTCTTAGAATTTTTTTTAATTATTACTTTTGTCAGATTAAAGTTATTTATGTGACCATTGTGAGTTTTTCTTTCATTGACCGAAGGGTACCAACAATTTTGTCCACGTGTGTATATTTTTTTTTCATGCACAGTCTTAGAGGCATTTATTTAACGTTATACCATCATCATGTAGTCAATGGTGTTCCAATGTCATTTTATCATATCGCACTCGAAGTCATGCTGTTGTGCTGGATACTGTATCAGCACAAGAGCACTCCATCTTATGTGATATTGCTTAGGTGAAACACTGGGATAAGTGTATTAGACTTGCAGTTGATTATAAGGATGAATAAAGGGAGTTTTTTTGTTTTTTCTCTCTCTCATAATGGTGTTCTGGTATCCTCCACAATTAAAAGTCCCTTACTTGAACACCGGTTATAGTTTCATATAAGAATCAAGAATCATAGTTTTCTTATTCTGCATGTTATCTTAATTGTGTGTGATATAGTAATGACTACCCCTAGCTGTGACTGCGTTAACACTGAACCAACAACAACAAAAGGATAAGAGCTTCAGAGACACCACAGAACAACATTCGTGACAAGATGAAAACGCATCCGGTGCCAACGACGGAAGGATTTTAGGCTCGTACGATTTGTAATAAACATGGTGTGATGAAAGGCTCTGGTAATGGAAGGAATTTGGATTGCAAGGGATGTGCAACAGAAGAGCAACCACTAGAAACCATGCCTAAAGATCACAAAGGATGTCTTTTCTGCATTAGAGCTTAGAACGCGGTTAGTAGGCACATGTTAATATCTAGTCTTAGTTCAACAGAAAAAAAAAAAATATATATATATATATATATATGTGTGTGTCTGTGTGTGTGTGTGTGTGTGATACATTATTAAAGAAGTTACACAACGTTTGTGTTTCATCTTAGGCGAAAAAGGTTACATTGGACCTCTAAGCAACATTAAAAATAACCCAACTCTGATCAAAAACCAATAATAGAATAAACACAGAGTCTTTATGATATAAGTGTTCCAGGACTAAATGTCTATTGTACCAACTAGTCACAAACAAGTGCTAGTACTCATCAAGTTACAAATCAGCCAGACTTTCAATATTGCAATCATACAAGCTTAACTGCAAGGTAGAATAATTCTAACAAGACCAACAGAGAGAAGAAGTTGGACTTGTTAAGCAATTATTCTTAGTTTGAAGGTCCCAGCACGCACAAACACGGCTGACCATGTTGATAATGAAACAGTCTGTGTTGCTGATAATGAACAGGCTTGTGTAGCGAGCCATCTGAAACCCACAAGGCAAGTTATAATAACCCAGTACAATTAACCCGACATACATCGCATATGTTGTCTCACTGGCGGGAATTCACTGTGCACAAAGTGTCAAGGCTACATGGTGTCCTAAAAGTCTCTATCCATACTGTAAATTAAATCAACACTTTTTATTCAAAATATTTTTTTTCATATGTAGTTTAATGCCCTTAAAGTGCTTGTGCGTGTCCCAACACACGTTTGTCATGAGTGTAAGAGATGATGAGGGTGTCAAAGGAGGGTATGAAAGACGTATGGAAATGGTTGTAATATGATTTTGCATTAAAAAACTCAAGATATTGTGGTACAGGAAGATGACGCAGTGAGTAGTGTTGCCAACTCCCAGCTTCAGGGTGATGGTTTGTGTGTCAATTTGTGCCCAGCATCCATTTTGTCTGGGTTCCTGTGGGTTTCCCCACAGATAAAAAATACCATTAGGTAAAGTCGTAACTCTAATTAGCCCCTAGATGTGAACGAGTATGGAAATGTGTGAATGCCCTCCAATTTTTCTTCTTCTAATCTTGTACCATTGTTCATCGACCCAAGAAACTATGACTTCTCTAAGGGGTCAGGGTGAATTTCCCCCACAGAGGGGCAATTTACCCCCCCAAAAAAATCCCATACAGTTAACATTGTGACCAACATTGACGGATTCTAGCGCAGAGCAAGACTTTTTGTAGAAATGTAGACATTCAAATTCATCACATTTGAAGAGGCTTGCAAGCTGAGTCATAACATACCACGCAAGAAGGTATAAGTTGTACCCCTGGGGCACTTAAGAGGTGCCCAAATTTTCACCACTAACATGTTATGGTGAAGGTACTCGCTATTGAAACAGTTAGTGCTCACAGTTGCTCTCCCTACTATGATAACTTCCATAAGAACATGTATTGTGGATCCCATTGTCATAGAGACATGGGGGTGGGCTCATTTTACTCAGGGAACCAATCGGTCTCTCAGGATAATTTTGAAGCTGTCAAGCCACACCCTAGCAACCACTTTAGAGCACCTTAGCAACTGTTCCCATAGACTATCATTATAAAAGGCCCAGAGGCCCAAGTTTCTTCAAAAAACATACCTGTCAAGTAAAAAACTAATATTTCACTGGACCACCATAAGCATCCACCTTGCTCATGTCATAAAATTAATTTCTTCCAAGAGATGCATGCATATTTTGTTGAGACCTTATTTTGTGGAGACTCGAACCACTTTGTAAAGTTTTCTCCAGCAAACACTCACTCACTCATCATCTATACCACTTAATTCTGTATTTAGGGTCACTGAGTTACTGATCGGAGGATTGGCGGTTCGATTCCCAGCTCAGCCACGTTGCCATTGTTGGGCCCTTGAGCAAGGCCCTTAACCCTATCTGCTCCAGGGGCACTGTATCATGGCTGACCCTGCGCTCTGACCTCAGTTACTCTGGGATATGCGAAGAAGGAATTTCACTGTGCTGTAATGTATATGTGACAAATAAAGGCTTAACTTAACTTAACGGGGGGCTTGAAATCTATCCCAGGAGACTCAGGGCACAAGGCAGTGTACACCCTGGACAAGGTGCCAATCCATTGCAGGGCACACACACACATACACACACTCACACACTCATTCACACACTATGGCCAATGTGAGAATGCCAATTAACCTAACCCACATGTCTTTTGACAGTGAGAGGAAACTGGAATACCTGGAGGAAACCCACGGGGAGAACCATGCACACAGAGACGGGAATCGAACCTGGCCAGGAATCGAACCACTACACCACCGTGCCGCCTCCAGCAAACACTTCTTCTTTCAAGCCTTTCAAGTCTTTCAATGGGGTTGAGGCCAGGACCCAATTGATGGTGGCCAACTAATATGTGAAAAATGGTTCCTCATTCTTCCATTACCACTCTTTTACACTTTAAGTCCTGGAATATGTCCACACCATAAGTGATTAAAAACAATGCCTGAATGTAATAACCTGGTCATTCAGTACATTCAGGTAGTGAGCTGACTTCATTTTACCACCTCACAATGTTGCTGTTGTGCATTGTGCACATTGCGCTCTGACTTTCACCATTAAACATATCTCTGATTTCTAATGCAGATTCCATAACGATGCAACTTCACCAAGCATTTAAGTGATTTCACATCATGGTGATTGGTGATTTTTTGTCTGACCGCATTTCTTCCATAAAGTTGACAGTTCAGCACTATCCTACCAGGTTTAATTAACGCCTTGGACAATTCTCAACCCATCTCATCTTCTGACATGATTGTTTACTAGTTGAGATCGGATTAAAAAAAAAAATACTGTATCGGTTAAAAGAATTGTTGCAAGCTGAAAACGTTTAAAGACGTCAGCAAGTATCCAGTCAAAGCTTTTTAATAATTAGAATGAAGGATATTCTAAAAAAAAAAAAAATAGATGTTCGAAAGTGTTTAATCAATTCATATTCATATGGCAATGTTTGTTAAGTATGATGAAGTAATGTGTGATATTCTTGGCATAGCCTGTCCATGCAGACCCTCATCAGATGCTTGTGGGAGGCAACTCCTCCCCCCTCCCCCCCTATAATGTAGCACTCATATTACAAGAAGTATAAAGTAGTGTATGAATGCATTTAAAATGGAAGAAAGTAAAGGCTCATAATGAAGAGGAAAAAAAAGAGAGAGAGAGAGAGAGAGAGAGAGCTGTAATTAGCCAGAATTGCAAGGAGCAAACCTCAGTCTGACTTTTATGCAAATGCGCACAAAGTACAAAGTGACTCAGTGAGTGACTCAGCTGTTTGGACAGCAAGGAGAAGTTATTTCCACCACCTGTGTGTCAGTACAGTGAAAAATCTTGATGTGTGTCATCTTTGTATCTTGAGAGGTCAAGTCGAGCCATACAGTATGTGAGGCTGGAATAAGGAGGCATGGTCCAGAGCTGGTTTTAATAAGTACATTGAGGTAGGTAGGAAGCCAATAGAGGAAACACAGCAATGTGGTGAAGTCTGATGGGACTCATGGGAAGACCTGCCAGGACTTATTGCAACCTTGAGATGGCAAGGGAAAGAACAAATGGCTGATTGGCCTCCATGAAAAGAAATTGCCAAATCCTTTGGATGTCATAAAGGAGAAACCTACTGTACAGGTACATGACCAAATCAGCCAAGCAATATCAGGAAAGAAAGATAGTTGGCCAAAATATACTGTACTACCATAAAGGTTCATGTTTTATCAAGAAGATTGAAGCTCTTGACCTGGCAAATATATGTGCATGAAAAGAAGGGAGAAATCAGTCAGATATTAGGTGAGACAGAGTGGAGTTTGCTTGGTTGGTTGGTTGGTTGGTTGGTTGGTTGGTTGGTTGGTTGGAATAAAAAAAGAAAAAAGAAAAAAAACAGCACTGTCAGCTTCATGTTTTATTTGAGCTTGATCAAAAATATAGCAGAGCTGTACTGTACAGAGATATACTGCGGACATAACATTTGCTTTTATATTTAAACTCACACCTTTTTGGTTTTTAATAATTCAGTTACAGTATCCAGTTTTAATACTGACACCTTACACATTTGGCATTAAAATGGCAACTCTTAACTCATACATTTCTTATGCTTGATTTTACCTTCACTGCACACGAAGCAGTGTTCAAGTTTCACCCTGAAAAACTAACCAATCCATTGAAGGCCACACATGCACACACCCACACTTAAACACTCATTCACACACGACAGGCAATTTGGGAACACCAATTAGCTCAATCTGCACATGGGAGAATCAGAGTACCCAGAGGAAAACCAGCAAGCATGGGAATAACATGCAAAGTCCACGCACACAGACTCGAGACAGAAGGCGAACCCTCGACCCTGGAGGCGCAAGACCACAATAACCACTAAGCCCAGCAATTCATCTGCTCCCTAATCCAAGACAGAAGGTGGCGGTATTCCAGCAACTGCCATAAACTCAAATGAAGAACAATCGATAATCTTCAGTATTTGCTAAACTAAAACTAAAGAATTTCTATTTGAATAACCTTTGAAGATATAATTTCACTTGTTACTATGTGAGGCCTAAAGCCCCCTTTCACACTTTAGAAAAGGCCATTGGAAGTCAGGCGGCACGGTGGCTTAGTGGTCAGCACCTTGCACGTCCAGGGTCCAGGTTTGTGTGCATGGAGTTTGCATGTTTTTCTCATGCTTGCTTGGTTTCCTCTGGGTACTCCGGTTTCCTCCCACAGTCCAAAGACATGCAGATTTAGTTAATTTGGTGTTCTCAAGTTGCCCATAATGTGTGTGTGTGTGTGTGTGTGTGTGTGTGTGTACCCTGTGATGGATTGGCACCCTGCTCAGGCTGTACCCTGCCTCTTGCCTTAGGTCTCCTGGTGTAGGCTCCAGGCCCCCTGCTACCCCGAATACAGGATAAAGCGGTGTAGACGATGAGTCAATGAGATTGCAAGTCCTTGCTAAAGAGCCCAATGTTCAGTAGGAGGAACTGGAATTATAAATCTAACCCTAACCCTGACCCCTAAACCTTACCAACACTACAACAGGATCCAACACATTTAACATACTTATACAGTCTTGACTCTGCTCTGGTGGGAAAAGCCAGATCAGGTTGGCTTTTCTTTTCCGTAATGTAATACAATTGTTTTTTACATGTAAAACAGTCGGGATTGTACTTGAAATCTCAGGGCGCTAGCTCTAATTTGACTACTTTCTTAGCATTACCAGTAAACTGGGACACACACTTGCGCGTAACCTCTACAGTACATATTTTTGGGCACAAAAAGAAACATAATACAAGGACATAATTCGTGTTAAGAGGTCAAGGATGAATTTTCTGTACTTCTGGGAATTCCCGACTTCTGATTTAACTAAAGAACAAACCACCAGGCAGCACAGGAGAAAATCATATTTAAAGAACACACTCTCAGAGTCTCAGGGACACACAGTTAGAGATCAGCTCACCCTAAAACAAACAGTACAGAGTTAATATTCTCTAGGTTACACCAGAATAATATGAAATATGGAGCAATGTCTCACTTGGATAATAAGATATAGGGACTAATATCTGGATAGGTTAATTAGATACGTCCTGCTGGATAATTACAAATATTGCGAGATTGGTCTCGAATGCAGACTTCCAAGGGCATGACGCTCATAGATTTTCCTTTTGTGTACTGGAATTTAAGCAAGCAGCATGCTTTAAACAAAGATGAATCAAACAAACTGGCAAACTACTGTAACAGCAAAATAATTTTGCGCTAATGCTAATAACCTGTGGGCACCCGAGGCTGACCCATTCTCGCATCAAAAGCCAAAAGGAAAACGCAAAGGAAATGCAGCACCAACTGTTGAAAAAAGTCAACACCAGAACAGCCAGTGCACCACATGGGGCCCAGCATGCAAAGAACCCAAGGACACCAACCAGGCCTCCAAATTCCCAATCTGTACCATGACCTGAAGGGCTAGAGCTGTCCCACACAATACTGGGCAAAATGTTCTGTGTTGTAATGTTATGGTCGATTGGTGTACATAATGGATGGCTGATTGGATGTTCATTTAAAGAGTATGTAGATGACCTACCACCTACCATTCTTACCAGTAATTCTGCCTCACAAAGCTAACAGTGACTTTTGTGCATTTACAGTTGAGAACATTTTTCTGTTGGTGGTCAAAGAATAGATCATTCAAATCATACAGAATAAAATAATAACTGTGCGCTTATCAGCCTTTGAGGCCGTGGGCCATTTCGAGTGCTGGTAATTATTTCTGAACCCATAAAGGATGATCTGCATTTTAATACAGCTGTCATTTCTCTCGGACTCCTACTGTTCCATCATGCACTGATTGCTATGACGACACCAACACAATTCATTCTCATTTCTCTCTTATCTCCCACCTACACTGCTCTGCTGTAAAGTTAACATGAGAAGAAACAGGATGACTCATTCATTGAGTTGTTCATATCCTTTCTAAGAAAGACAGAGCTCTCTATCCAAGATCCTCCTCAGGAATCCCTGCACATTGTGAAATGTAATTCCTCCAGCAGGTCCTGGGTCTGCCCCCCTCCCCCAAGGGTCTATGTCCAGTGGGATGCCCTTGCTATGTCTGTAATCTGTAACCACAGGGCGTCCTTGTTAGGAGCTCAATTCAGAGATTTGGCAGAGCAGCAGCTCTCCTTAGAGGCCCTTCTGGGTTGGATTGAGCTCTTCAATCTATCTCAATCCTATAGAGGAACCTGTGCTAACTGTATTTTCAATCTTATTTTTCCAGTTTCTACCAAGGCAAATCTCCGGTTTTGGAAAACAAGGTTTGAATGGATGGATGGATGGATGGATGGATGGATGGATGGATGGATGGATAAATAGATACTTTATTGACCCTGAAGGAAATTCCATGTTAACATGTCCACAATTACATCAGAAATAAGCATCTTTTAAAAACAAAAAACAAACAAAAAGAAACCTTTTGGTCTCCATGGCTTGATTTTCCATTGATGCCATCAGTTAAAATTATTATGCAGCTCTGTTGCAGGTGTCAAACTGTTAGCCAACCAGCTAACTAGCATCATTGTAGTAGAATTTACCATGGGAAATGGGGGAGTTGACACAGGACAGACAGCATGTAAGGTATACAGTAGATTATGGAGTCCAATCAAATGCAAAGTAACATTTGCATATAAATTAACATTAGACACCTTAGACACAAATTTTATCTAAGCTAAAGCCAAACTAGATACCTTGTGGTAACTGAAGTAAGTAGGCCAACAGCCTGGCTCCATTTGTTCTGTCCATTTGAACATCTATGAATTAATCAAGGTTTAGGAGGAGCGAATCTCCGCCAAAATGATGACAATAGACCTTCCACAGCTTCAAAACTGTCCTTCAGAACATCACAGAGGGACTGTACAGTTCTCATACTCTACAGTTTATGCTTTCTTCATCATCTTATCTTTCTTCAGCAATGTTGACTGACTTGTGAACAGAGAGCTTCATGCAAATTCTGAATTCCTGTTTGAAAACTGAATCAATTATGCAATAATGTCTACACAAAATGCAAGTAAAGGATGAAAGTTCATGTTTTATTGGCCCATTGGAATAAAGACTCAAAATATGGTTTAGTAATAATTCATATAAGCTAATTACTGTGTAAAGTAAAAAGTTCCCATTGTCAGTCAGAAAATAATTTGGAATTAAGCGAATGGGGAATCAAGATCAATGTTAATCCTAGTGGCTAATTTCATTTGCCAAACTTTAATGAAGATGAAATAAAGCAGAACTGTTAAACCATATTTCAAATGGGGGCCAAGAAAGCGGTTGACTGAGATTAATACAATTTAGCTTCTTCACCTGATTGAGAACCTGAGAAATAATAAGAATAATGAGAGAATCATTGTACTACTCTTTACCTTCACATATACAGGATTTTATAGGATGTCATTTTGATTTATTATTTTCATTTGGGTGCATTAAATGAAACAATAAAACCTTGAAAGTCAATTTACAAAAGCATGTTTCCGGAACTCTTTTGTTTTTACTCATCAGCAACAGATAATTACTTTTTATTTAAGCTTGCTATTGTAATAGGACATTTTAATAAATTTGACAATATAAAGAACTGTGCTTATTTTAAGTATAATAATTCAGGTTCCAGGTTGTAATGCTAAAAATTGTGGAAAGGTTGGGTGAATACATTATAAATCTCCACTAAAAGTAAAGATTTTAATGGGGAAGTTTAAACAGAAACACTTGGGCAGGTCATATGGATAAATGTTTACTCTTTTGAAACAAAGGACTAGTAATTGTAATAACCAGTAATTTCCATACCTGGAGTGTTGAGTAGGCGTGATGAGCGGCACGTGTAGGTGATGTGCTGCTCACAGTGATCTGCAGCGTCGGTAATGGCACTGATTTGCTCTATTGTCGCGCTGTAGTTCAGCTGCAGGACGGTTCGTCTCTCTCTGCTCGAACCCGATACAGCTGTCTGAGCCGGCAGGTTGTTCAGCACCGTCGTCCAAACCTTGTCCTCTGGAAATAAACACAAACCAACCATCAAAACAGTGTCATAAGATTTATTATGCATGCTTCATTTTGTAGTCATTTTTTGACATTCATTTGGCTCTCCAGTACAGTAAGTCCTCTACGTACAAACGAGTTCCATTCTGAGAGCTCGTTCGTATGTCCAGTTTGTTCGTAAGTCCAACGAACATTGTCTAGGTACAGTACTGTACTAGGATACTATCACAATTGGATATTCAAGGTATATTACAGTACAGTACGGTACTGTAATAGGTTTATATAACTTTTCACATGAATAATACATATTTTAATGTTATAATACCATGTTCCATGACCTTGTCATTGTTCTTTAGAATCACGCTAATGGTTGAATGATTCATGCTAAAAATTGAGCAATGTGTGCAATCTTTTCACCTTGCTCCATTCTCAAAATTATTTTCGCTGTTGTCTCCATCGTTACTTCTTGGTGCTTCTTTTACGCTTGGATATCCTGGTCTTTTACTGCACTACTGTACACTATACAGTTTAGTACTGTACACTAAAGCACAACCACTTTACAAAGAATGCAAGCTGCATGCACGTGACGTCGGTTATTTGATGTAACTTCTGTGATTGAACATGTGCAAACATCGAAAGTTTGTAACTCAAATGTTCTTTTTTTTTTTTTTTTTTTGGCTGGGGTTTAAATAAACCAGTTAGGAATTCCCCTATTGTGACCTCATATTAGAAAATATACTCCCCTGGTTTGTTGCTCAGCTCTGTCTAGTTAAACTCTGGCTCTAACAATAATCTGCTTGCTTGGCATTGCTGGGCGGTAGTTAATTTATATGGAAACTAGAATGGTGTGATTGTTAATGAAAAGGAAAAGAAAATGAGATTTAAAAAATTGCATCATATGATGGGTTTTTCAACGAGAACGTTGAAACATCAGTCCATTGTAAGCATCAAACTCGCAGTCATTCATACCTAGCAACATTTTTGTGTGTCGCGAGTCGACCTACAGTAATAGCATGCTTTTATGTTAAGAGAGAAAACTGGATATACATGTAACCTGGAGGAAACGCCTATAAATGTGTGAAACTCAACACTTACTGTATATTAACTCATTTTCTAGACCAGGCTCAAGTGTGGAAGAAACAGGAAGTAGGAAAATTGTACATTTTAAAAGGATTTCTTATATTTTTTTCCTTATAAATTATTGCAACCTTTGATTGAATTCTCAGGTTCTGACCTCATTTCTATCCTGCACACTTCACACCACTTTTACTGGAATAAGTTCACTAAACTGCAGCTGTATAAAGTTGCCACTGAGCCTGATTTAATCAGTGTCTTGGTGCACGAATTCATCAGACTGTTCAAAGACATCATGTCTGCCTTGTACCGATAACATTCCCTCATCATTCCCTCATACTGACTAAGCGATTTATTTCATGTTCATGTTCCTTTTTTTCTGTACCTTTTTTTTTTTTTTTTGGAGTACAAGGCTGCTTAACAGACAATTTTTAAATCACTGCTGTGCTATGGGGACACGTTTCCTTGGAAACTAATGAAAAGTCAAATGTTTGGAGTGTTACGGAAAGCCATTTAAAAAAAAAGCCTATGAACAAACATGTCTGGTGTGACATCATTTATTGATGCCTTGATAAATGTCCACAGGCTGTTTAAAACTGTGCATCAAGTATTGGTTGTGTTCTTAGAAGACATTTTTTTTACCAGCATTATGGTTGTATCAACTCGCACTGATTATATTATTTTAATTCAGTATACAAAAAAAAACAATATGCTTTTGTTTAAAAATCCATTTATATGTAAATTTTAAATGAGTAATTTTATTACTTACGTTATAGCAATTATAAACAATCATTTCAACACAATATTCATCCTTAAATGTATACAATATGGTTAAATAAATAAATTGACAGTGAAATAAATAATTCATATTACTGATGCCAAGTAGTCTATTTCAAATGGTGACATGCACAGTGTGGTTTAAGACGCTGGTTTAATTGATACATTTACAGGGGTTGGACAATGAAACTGAAACGCCTGGTTTTAGACCACAATAATACCTTAGTATGGTGTAGGCCCTCCTTTTGCAGCCAATACAGCATCAATTTCGTCTTGGGAATGACAGATACAAGTCCTGCAAAGTGGCCAGAGGGATTTTGGGCCGTTCTTCTTGCAGAATAGTGTCCAGGTCACTACATGATGCTGGTGGAGGAAAATGTTTCCTAACTTGCTCCTCTAAAACACCCCAAAGTGGCTCAATAATATTTAGATCTGGTGACTGTGCAGGCCATGAGAGATGTTCAACTTCACTTTCATGTTCATCAGACCACTCTGTCACCAGTCTCGCTGTGTGTATTGGTGCATTATCATCCTGATACGTGGCACCGCCTTCAGGATACAATGTTTGAACTATTGGGTGCACATGGTCCTCCAGGATGGTTCAGTAGTCGTTGGCAGTGACGCACCCATCTAGCACAAGTATTGGTCCTATGGAATGCCATGATATTGCAGCCCAAACCATCACTGATCTACCCCCATGCTTCATGCTTCTTTGGGGCTTCTCCACACCGTAACTGTGGGAAAGACAGTGAAGGTGGAATCATACATGTTTCACATTATCCACAGCCCAAGATTTTCGCTGCTGGCACCATTAAAACCAACGTTTGACATTGGCACGAGTGATCAAAGGTTTGACTATAGCAGCCCGGCTATGTACACTGACCCTGTGGAGCTCCGGACGAAATGTTTTGGTGGAAACAGAAGAGTTGAGGTGCACATTTAATTCTGCAGTGAGTTGGGGAGCTGTGGTTTTATGTTTTTTGGATACAATCTGGGTTAGCACCCGGACATCCCTTTGAGACAGCTTGCGTCCACAGTTGGATGCAGTTCGTCCTTCTTGGTGGTATGCTGACATTACCCTGGATACCGTGGCTCTTGCTACATCACAAAGACTTGCTGTCTTGGTCACAGATGCGCCAGCGAGACACGCACCAACAATTTGTCCTCCTTGAACTCTGATATGTCACCCATAATGTTCATTGGAATATTTCGAGCAAAACTGAGCTATTATTCTGCTAATTAAACCTTCACACTCTGCTCTTACTGGTGGAATGTGCAATCAATGAAGATTGGCCACCAGACTGGTCAAATTTAGCCATGAAGCCTCCAACATTAAATTGGCCAGTGTTTTAGTTTCATTGTCCAACACCTGTACATTAATTGCTTTTAACAAACAATCTTTTCTAAAGCACTTTATTTTCATCGCACAAAACATGGGAGCAGATGAGGGTTTAGGTCCTTGACCTTCCAATCAGCAGTCTAACGTCTTAATCGTTGAGATGATCCTGTGCCTACATTTCATACTACATCTACCTTATAATAGTTTCCTAGTGACTTTTAGAGTGTGTGAATAAATTACCTGTCATTTTACAGATGACTCTGAATGGCCCTAAAGGTCCACTACCATCGGGATCGATCCAGTAGACATCTGAAGACCTCCCCAGGTGCTTATAAGCCTCACACGACTGCTCATAAATAGCTATGAGAAACAAGATGGTTAAAAAAATTAATATGCAGGTAAACACAATAAATAAGTCAGAGGGGCCCCAAAACTGTATACCCACTTCGACATGTGCCTAATATACTGTATGCCTCTCTTCTGATGGTCACATGATAGCATTAAAGATAATGGTGACTTCTGACATCTTTACCATAACGGGAACTTAGGAGGAACCACAACACACTACTTAGAACATGAACAGAACATGATGTTGCAAACAATGTAGAACTATCAAAATTTGTCTATATTTATATTTTTCAGTCATAGAAACAACTGAAAAACAACTATAAAAACATGTTGTCATGTGTATGTGATTCAGTTTTTGTGATTCAGATTCAGAAGTTTTTGCTCATTCATTTTTGGAAAGTTGGTCACATTTAACTAAAATGCAGTTCATCACATGCTGAAAAATATTACATTCCAAATTCTATATTCTATTCTACAGGAAAATAATTTCCAACAGAAAGTCTTTGAAAATGTTTATGAAAGTAAAAAAAAATAAAAAATAAAAAAACTTAGGTGGACCAGTTAAATGGGAACTGATTGCACTGTAGTGTGGGTGTTAAAGGACAGGCGTGCTCTTTCATGTAGATGCCAAATCAATAGAAACGAGCTCTAACATTTGTGCCAGTTTGTTTTATAAAGGTCATGACATCTTAAATATTGGTAAAACTAAAAAAGGAAATATATCTGAAGCATCCCTGTGCATCCCAGTGTTTTATATATATATATATATATATATATATATATATATATATATATATATATATACATAGTGGAACCTCGGATTGCGAGTAACGTGGTTTACAAGTGTTCCGCAAACCGAGCAAAGATTTTTAATCAATTTTTAATCAGAAACCGAGCAAGTAATGGTTTACGAGCGCCGAGTATCATGTATCACGCATGCGACTCTTATTTTGACACCGAGCGCCACTCTCTCTTTAACTCTTTACTGTGTTACTGTGTAAAACAAGGTGGGGGAAGAGGCTAATTCCACACACACACACACACACACACACACACACACACACACACACACACAAACACACACACACACACACACGGCGCCTGCGAGCACCAACGGAAACACTTATCTGTCAGGATTTATTTGTACTTTTTTAAAGGTAAAGTGCAGATTAATTTGTTATATTTTCATTTTATAGATTGTATTCATTATTTTTATGTATTTATTTTTTGGGGCTGTGGAACGAGTAATTTGAGTTTTCATTATTTCTTATGGGAAATGATTTGATTTGGTTTACGAGTGTTTTGGAATACGAGCCCACTTCCGAATTATGCTCGTAATCCAAGGTTCCACTGAGTGTGTATATATATATATATATATATATATATATATATATATATATATATATATATATATATATATATATATATATTATCATTATTATTATTCAGTTTAAACCAAAGAAATTTAAAGTTTATTAAAACCTTGGTATGCAAAGTTTATTTTAGGGTTAAGTTCTAGGAGTTCATACTGCACATACAGGTGTGACAGGTGGCTCCGGTGTATCCAGTGCCATCACAGGAGCAGCTGAAACTGTCCCAGGCCTGCGTGCACCTTCCTCCATGCTCACAGTGATTGGGCAAGCATCTGAAAAGCGAGAAGAGTCATTAGAGTAGAGGAAGAGTGTGTGAAATCATTCTCATATCAAATATAGCAGATTTATTCATCTCTTCAATGCCACACTGATTCATCAGGCTCTACCTCGGTCCATTGTGATAAAAACTGAAAAAAAGTATTCATGCCAGGTCTACACTTATTAAGACCTATTTCTGCTTAAAAAGCATGCAATTTTTTCATGCTTCCTGCTTTCATGCATGGAATTCTTCTTCATATAAAAGAATCTGCAGTGACTTTTTATTTTAGTACAAAGTGACCAAAGACAAGAAATTAGCCTGAACTACAGCTAATGAACAGATTCAGTCAGAGGTAAGGTTTTTGCTGCTGAAAGAAGTTTATAAGAGAAAATATATACCAGGCCATCTTATTATGCTTTGTTCCTTACAAAAGTAATTTAAAAGGGTTTTTTTTTAGCAAGATCATGCTTCTTACAAGGTATATCTGTCTGAAATAAATCAGAAAATAAATGTATTTCCATGTACAATCTTGCTCTAAAGCAAACTAGAAATAAGACTGTTGTTGTTAGCCTTTTGGCTGCTCGGATGGTAGAATCAAACTCACTCACTCAGTCAACATCTACACACGTGGACAAAATTGTTGGTACCCTTCGGTCAATGAAAGAAAAACTCACAATGGTCACATAAATAACTTTAATCTGACAAAAGTAATAATTAAAAAAAATTCTATGAATGTTAACCAATGAAAGTCAGACATTGCTTTTCAACCATGCTTCAAGAGAATTAGTTTAAAAAATTAATTCATGGAACAGGCCTGGACAAAAATGATGGTACCCCTAGAAAATACTGAAAAAAATGTGACCAAAGGGACATGTTAATTCAAGGTGTGTCCACTAATTAGCATCACAGGTGTCTACAATCTTGTAATCAGTCAGTGGGCCTATATATAGGGCTCCAGGTAGTCACTGTGTTGTTTGGTGACATGGTATGTACCACACTCAACATGGACCAAAGGAAGCGAAGGAAAGAGTTGTCTCAGGAGATTCGAAAGAAAATTATAGACAAGCATGTTAAAGGTAAAGGCTATAAGATCATCTCCAAGCAGCTAGATGTTCCTGTGACTACAGCTGCACATATTATTCAGAAATTTAAGATCCATGGGACTGTAGCCAACCTCCCTGGACGTGGCCGCAGGAGGAAAATTGATGACAAATCAAAGAGACGGATAATCCGAATGGTAACAAAAGAGCCCAGAAAGACTTCTAAAGAGATCCAAGGTGAACTTCATGCTCAAGGAACATCAGTGTCAGATCGCACCATCCGTCGTTGTTTGAGCCAAAGTGGACTACATGGGAAACGACCAAGGAGGACACCATTGTTGAAAACAAATCATAAAAAAGCCAGATTGGAATATGCCAAACTACATGTTGACAAGCCACAAAGCTTCTGGGAGAATGTCCTATGGACAGATGAGACAAAAATGGAACTTTTTGCCAAGGTACATCAGCTCTATGTTCACAGATGGAAAAATGAAGCATATCAAGAAAAGAACACTGTCCCTACTGTGAAACATGGAGGAGGCTCTGTTATGTTCTGGGGCTGCTTTGCTGCATCTGGCACAGGGTGTCTTGAATCTGTGCAGGGTACAATGAAATCTCAAGACTATCAAGGGATTCTAGAGAGAAATGTGCTGGCCAGTGTCGGAAAGCTGGATCTCAGTCGCAGGTCATGGGTCTTGCAACAGGACAATGACCCAAAACACACAGCTAAAAACACCCACGAATGGCTAAGAGGAAAACGTCTCGGGTTACTTGGCTGTAACCCTGTTCCCTGATAAAGCGGGAACGAGATGCTGCGTGAAAACGCTATGGGAACATCTCTTTGTTGCCCGGTTGTGAAGCTTGTGCATGTCAAACCCGCCGAATACCTTCGGCTTATAACCTGTGCAGGCATGACGTCACCGAACAAGGTGCACCTGCAGGTTATAAATAGGAGTGAACCGGAAACATCCTCAGGTCAATTTTGTCTGAAGGACGTCCAGGCACGCCAGCAGTGCGGCATCGGAGCGCAGCATCTCGTTCCCGCTTTATCAGGGAACAGGGTTACAGCCAAGTAACCCGAGACGTTCCCTTTCAAAAGCTACACTCGATGCTGCGTGAAAACGCTATGGGAACGAGAATACCAACGCCGCCGCACTGCAAGTGTCTGGACCCCCAGGTTGTGTAGCGTGTGCGCACAAGCCGAGGAGGTCTCAGACCTAGCTCTGGGATGCTGACTCAAGGATCCGCGAACCTGGAGTAGCATTGACATCCAGACTATAAAATCTAACAAACGTGTGTGGAGAGGACCAGCCCGCCGCATCACACACCTGCTGCAGGGGTACGCCTCTTGCCAAGGCAATCGATGAGGCAATCCCCCTGGTTGAATGAGCCCTGATTCCCAGAGGCGAAGTGTGACCACGCGCCTCATAGGCTAGGACAATGGCATCTCTCACCCAGTGTGACAGAGTCTGTCTAGTGGCAGCCGCCCCCCGGTTGCGACCCCCATGGCAAATAAAGAGTTGCTCTGATTTACGCCACTGGCTAGTGCGGTGGACGTAGATCCGAAGAGCACGTACTGGACACAGTAAGTGAAGTCTTTCCTGCTCCGGAGCTGTGAAAGGCGGAGGACAGAAGGCTTCGAGAACAACTGGGTGCATGGTTGAGAATGGAACCTTGGGAAGATAGTTCGGGTGAGGATGCAGAATAGCTTTGACTTGCCCAGGGGCAAAGTCTAGGCAGGATGGGGAGACTGACAGAGCCTGCAGATCCCCAATCCTCTTCAAAGAAGTAATAGCCATCAGAAAAACCATCTTAAGAGACAGAAGCTTGACAGGCGCTGACTCTAGTGGTTCGAACGGGGTGTCAGCCAGGCCTTCGAGTACGATAGTTAAGTCCCACGAAGGGACCGTAGCTCTAGTGGGCGGCTTCAACCGTTTAGCTCCACGAATAAAACGGGCAACTAAATGGTGCTTGCCCACAGAAACCCCGTCGTTCAGAGCGTGACAGGCCGAAATAGCGGCTACATACGTTCTGAGCGTACTAGGGCATAAGCCCGAGGACAACTTTTCTTGCAGAAACTCCAGCACTGAAACAATCTGGCAGTGAACTGGGTCTATGTGTCTTGTCATGCACCAATTTTCAAACACACTCCATTTGAGGGCATAAGTTCTCCTAGTGGAGGGAGCCCTGGCACTTAAAATGGTTTCAATTACGCTGGCTGAAAGCCCAGCCTGTCTCAGTTGGTCCCGTTCAGGGGCCAAACGTGAAGGTTCCAGAGCTCGGGCCGGGGATGAAGTATTGTCCCCTGCGCCTGAGACAGAAGATCCCTCCTCACTGGAATCACCCAGGGTGAGCCGTCGAGGAGAGATATTAGATCCGAGAACCACACTCTGGTCGGCCAATGGGGCGCTATCAATAAGAGGCGCAACCCTTGTTGACGAACCCTCGCCAGGACTCCCGGGAGCAGAACTATAGGCGGAAACGCATAAAGGCGTAACCTGGGCCACGTGTGGGCCATTGCGTCCAGACCCAGGGGAGCTGGAGGAGTCAGAGAGTAGTAAAGGGGGCATTGTGCTGTCTCTTGTGAGGCAAAGAGGTCCACCTCTGCTACGTAAAATCTTTCCCAGATTTGACTGACTATTTCGGGGTGGAGCTTCCATTCCCCCTGTTCTACAGCTTGTCTGGATAGCAAGTCTGCTCCTACATTGCTGTGCCCTGGAATGTAAATCGCCCTGAGGGACAGGAACTTGTCCTGTGCCCAAAGCAGAACCTGGTGCGCTAGCTTGTTCAAGCGGCGCGAGCGCAGTCCACCCTGGTGATTTATGTACGAGACTACCGCAGTGCTGTCCACCCGCACTAGGACATGGTAGCCTCTCAACTGCTGGAGGAAGTGTTTCAGGGCCAGAAACAGAGCCATCATTTCGAGGCAATTGATGTGCCACGCGAGAAGATGACCTCTCCAGCTCCCTTGTGCTGGACGGCCATCCAAGACCGCACCCCAGCCCGTGAGGGAAGCGTCTGTCGTTAGCATCTTGCGACGACAAGACGGACCTAGAGTGGGACCCAAAGTCAGAAACCGGGGTCTGAACCACATAGAAAGGGTACGAAGCCCCAGGCGCGTAACCCTTATTAGCCTCTGGGGGTTGGCCCTTGAATGAAACCCCCTGGCTCTTAGCCACAGCTGAAACGCTCTCATGTGCAGAAGGCCCAAAGGTATCACCGTGGACGCAGCCGCCATGAGGCCTAAAGATTTCTGAAAGTGATGAACAGTGACCTTCTGGCCTAGCTTGATTTCCTTCAGGGTGTTGAGAATGGATTCGACACGAGCAGGAGACAACTGTGCCCGCATCGTGACCGAATCCCATGTGACACCCAAATATGTTGTCCTCTGAACAGGAAGGAGAACGCTTTTCGTGGCGTTGAGTCTCAATCCTAAAGAATGAAGATGGGCTAGGACGACATCCCGATGTCGAAGCGCTAGCTCCTGAGACCGGGCCAGAATCAGCCAGTCGTCTATGTAATTCAAAATACGGATGCCCTGGAGTCGTAAAGGAGCCAGAGCCGCATCCATGCATTTTGTATATGTGCGGGGTGACAGAGCTAGGCCAAATGGAAGGACCCGAAACTGGTAAGCCTCGCCCCCAAAGGCGAACCTCAGGAACTTCCTGTGCTGTGGCAATATTTCTATATGGAAATATGCGTCCTTGAGATCGATTGTCACAAACCAATCCTCTAGTTGAATTTGAGAAACAATCATTTTGATAGTCAACATTTTGAATCTGGATTTCCTGAGATAGCGGTTCAAGCCGCGAAGATCCAAGATCGGACGCAACCCCCCCCCTCTCTTGGGCACCAAAAAGTACCGACTGTAGTAGCCTGACTCTCTGTCTGGAAGGGGAACATGTTCTATGGCCCCTTTGCCCAGCAGAGTCTTTAACTCCTGGGCCAGCAGATGTGCTCGGTCCGGTTTCACGGAAGTGGAGACCACGCCGTTGAAACGCGGAGGACGATGTGCAAACTGAATCCTGTAGCCTGTGCCTACAGTCTTTTCTACCCAAGGAGATATGCCTGGCAGTAGTTTCCACGCTGCCAGCTTCTCCGAAAGGGGCACGAGCTTTGACACTTCGGCTGGATGGGGGGGTGTTAGGTGTTGGGTATCCTGAAGTATGGCAGGAGATACCCAAACACCCAACTCTTCGTTGGAGACCGGCGCTCCCCGAAACACCAGTGGTGGCGGGGATTGAACACCGGCCTCCAGGGAGTGCCAGGGAGGAGGCCCTGCTTTGTGATGAAGATCCAGGCGCCCCTCCCTGGGGGGGGGCACCCCCACAGCCCCAGGCGCACGAACCTCAGGGCCTCTTCTTCGAAGAGAGGAAGCTCCTCAGATCTGGTCTTTTTGAGGCAGATTTCTGGGAAGGGCGGCGAGCCCCACCCCAGTCTTTACGAGGGGGTGTGCGGCTGGTCACGCTCTCCTTCTGGACCTCACGCCTTATAGGGGCCAGACCTGGCCGGGGCCGGGTGGCCGACGGTCCCGGTTCTTGAGCACGGCGGGGAAGGAACCTCCCAAAAGCCTGTTCATATAGCTTCGCCTCCCGAAACCTAGTGGCGACGGAATTAACAGCGTCGCCGAAAAGGCCGGAAGGCGAGACGGGGGCATCAAGGAGGACAGCACGATCCTTATCCTTGATGCCCGAGAGGTTCAGCCACAGATGCCTCTCCGTGGATACCATGGCAGCCATAGAACGGCCCACAGCACGGGCCGTCTGCTTGGTTGCACGGAGAGACAGGTCTGTGGCTCGGCGCAGCTCTGCGAACGCCTTGTCATCAATAACCCCGCCGGTGCTCAGGTCCTTCAGCAGGTCAGCCTGGTAAGCCTGCAAAACCGCCATGGTGTGCAGTGAAGCGCCAGCCTGTCCTGCTGCCTGAAAAGCTTTGCCCACCAAAGCAGATGTCACTCTGCACGGCTTGGAGGGGAGGGTAGGCTTTTTCAGGGAGGATGATGTCCCAGGAGAGAGATAGCCCGCAAGCGTCTCTTCTATCTGGGGCATCATCATATAACCGCGTGCTTTCGCATCAACGATATTCGAATAAGTCGAAGTCGATGGCACAAAAACACGCGATGAATACGGCTTGCTCCATGAAAGGGTTAATTCATCATGGAGGTCACCAAAGAAGGGGAGAGAGAGACGTTGAGGCTCCTCCCCCCGGCCACCCGACAGAAACCTGTCGTCTAATCTCGAACGCTTAGGGGAATCTCGCTGCTGCGGCCAGTCGATATGCAATCGCTCGACCGCACGCGTTATAACCTCTAATAAATCCTCATAAGCTCTGTGAGCACTGGAGGAGCGTTGTGAGGAGGCTACTTCCATGGAAGCGAGAGAGGAAGATTCTTCCGCTCCTTCACAAGAAGCGCCGGAGTGCGCTTGCGAAGTGGAAGCTAAAACTTCCTGATCCGGAGAGAGCGCGAGAGAAAGGGGGAATTCCGTCTCGTGCGCGTCTGCCAGATCGGCACGCGAGCCCCAGGAATGCGCCGCGGCTCGCGGTTTCTCTTTAAAGGAAGCGAGCCGCGCGCGAAGCACCTTAATAGGGAGAAGATCACAGTACTCACATTCTCCCTGAAGCCCGAGGCGAGCGTGTTCTTCCCCCAAGCACTCGAGACAAAACTCGTGAAGATCGCCCTCCGAAAGAGATCTATCACACGGAGGCACGCATCTCTTAAGCAACTCCGCCATATCGGTGAGTTAATGCTGTTATTTTTTATTTTGCTTTTGTTACGGCTTGCATGCACGCGCAAACACAAAGCGGTCCTGAAGACAAAAAGATCTGAGGATGTTTCCGGTTCACTCCTATTTATAACCTGCAGGTGCACCTTGTTCGGTGACGTCATGCCTGCACAGGTTATAAGCCGAAGGTATTCGGCGGGTTTGACATGCACAAGCTTCACAACCGGGCAACAAAGAGATGTTCCCATAGCGTTTTCACGCAGCATCGAGTGTAGCTTTTGAAAGGGAACATTGGACTATTCTAAAGTGGCCTTCTATGAGCCCTGACCTCAATCCTATTGAGCATCTTTGGAAAGAGCTGAAACATGCTGTCTGGAAAAGGCACCCTTCAAACCGGAAACAACTGGAGCAGCTTGCTCATGAGGAGTGGGCCAAAATACCTGCAGAGAGGTGCAGAAGTCTCATTGACAGTTACAGGAATCGTTTGATTGCAGTGATTGCCTCAAAAGGTTGTGCAACAAACTGTTAAGTTAGGGGTACCATCATTTTTGTCCAGGCCTGTTCCATGAGTTCATTTTTTTAAATAATTCCGTTGACTCATGGTTGAAAAGCAATGTCTGACTTTCATTGGTTAACATTCATAGAATTCTTATTTATTATTACTTTTGTCAGATTAAAGTTATTTCTGTGACCATTGTGAGTTTTTCTTTCATTGACCAAAGGGTACCAACAATTTTGTCCACGTGTGTATACCCATTTTACCTGCACACAGTGCCACAGGGGCCTGAAGTCGATTCCAGGAGACTTAGGGCACGAGACAGGGTACACCCTGGATGGGATGCCAATCCATCACAGTGCACACACACTCATTCACACACTGTGGGAAATTTCATTGTGGGAAAATGCCAATCAGCCTAATCTGCATGTCAAGTTGTCCCTGTTGGGCCCTTGAGTGAGGCCCTTAACCCTCAACTGCCCAAATGTTTACAGTATAATGAAACACAAATGTAAGTCCCTCTGGATAAGGGCATCTGCCAAATGCCTAAATGAAACTAGAATACCCGGAGGAAACCCACCAAGCACGAGGAGGACATGCAAACTCCATGAACACAAACCCTGAGGCTGGAATCAAACCTGGACTCTGGAGGTGCAAGGAAACAGTGCTAACCACTAAGCCACCATGCCACCCAGATCCAAGCAGAAAAATCCAGCCCCAATGTTGTTTCCAACAAATGCTAATTAAAAAAGTAACTCATTTTGCTAAAAAAAAAAAGAAAGAAAAAAAAAAAGAAAAATAATGTGATGCGAATGCCAAGAAAGAAACCTTATGTTGATGTGCTTTTATCCTCTGTACGCAGCTTATAGTAAGAAATAAATTTTAGTGCATGTGTATGCTACAGAATTGTAGCTCTAGTCCTACAGTATCTGCTTTATTTGCTATATTTCAGGAACAGAAATTGTCACATATAAACCCAGACATTATTATTGTCTGTAAACCTCTTTACAGACAAAGAGAGGTAATGTATCGTACAGTACACATTAACTAGGATGGACAGGAGGCTTGGTACAAATGACCTACAAATGCATGACCCCTGTCTGACACGTATCTGTATCCTATGTAGCATCATGGAGCATACACGATCAGCATTATGTACAAAAAAAACAACAACAAAAAAAAAACAAAAAGACCTCCAGGTGTGCGCTTTAGCAGAAGTGCCGAAACAACATTGACGTCTTAACTGATGAAGAGAAACACTAAATCGATGGTGTTGCAATGAGCGTCTGAGCCCCGGCAATGATTTCACAGCACAGCCGATCGAGTGGCAGGTAAATGAAAAGCGAACGCTTGACATCCTCTCATCACCTCCGTTATTACAGTACACAGAGCGAGCTGTAGAAGCTCACTGATGCACTTAGATCCAGGGATACTTCAGACAGAAATCAAGAGTATTGAGTATTAAGACTGTCTGTAAGAAATGATAAAAGAAAATAGAATAATAATAATAAGATTTTATTAATTATATTAAAAAGGATGAATTAATTAAATGTATTATCAATTCATTCAATTTTAAAATGAACACTTAAAATACTTAAACATCTTTTAATTTCTATTCAAATGTGTTTTTATATGATTCATTTGAAATTGAATTTAATTGGAACAACTATTAGTAATTAATGTAGGCATTAATTATTCATGCAGTGATGCATTTATGGAATTTTGCCACACTCCACTCATCATCAGCTTCGAGTAATTTACTCACCTCTTTCGCTTTAAGGCTTATCTTGTACTCTCGGGGCACTATATGGGATACACCCTGGATGGGGTTCCAGGCCATCACAGGGCACAAGCACACACACATACACACACTGATACACAGACTGTTGGAAACTCCAAATCTACATGCCCTTGGACTGTGGAAGGAAACCAAAGTATCCGGAGGAAACCCACCAAGCATGGGGAGAACGAGAAACGGCATGCACACAGATCCGAGTCAGGATTCGAACCCTTGACCCTGGAGGTGCAACGCCATGCTGCACATCGCTACAACTAGTTTAATTTGATATTTGTATTGCTTTTTAATTGTTTATTGCACTTTTATCAATAGGCATCATAACCAAGATGTTTTACACGCATTATATAGTATTATTATTATTATTATTATTATTATTATTATTATTATTATTTTTATCCCTAATGAGCAAGCAAAGAAAAAATCTAATCCAAAGTCTAACAGATTTTCCGTCCTCCTTTCCTTAGCAGCACACATTAAACAACAAACCATCACATCATGAGTCTTCTTAATGAAGCATCATGTGTTTTTCTTGTTCCAGGCTGATTGTCGATTTATCTCGTTAATGACAGTTGTTAATTGGTGTGTTAAATGGTGTGTTACCTTGCAGCCATGTGAGCGTAAAAGCCTCACGGCCCAGAAACCCATGTTAAGCATCAGAGGCACAAGATGCCCGGGTAATAAATCAATATTAGTGTAACAACAGAGCACTGGTGCTTCACTAACCCGGATATCAGATGTTTACTCTTCCGCTTAAAACTTGCACCAAAATCTAAATCTCTTGCCACACATCCTGGACAACAATAATCAACCTCGTTATGATTGTGTTTGGCCTATAATTCATTAGCCAACGTTTATAACCAGCTCCGCGGTCGTCTTCCGAGGTATTGCGTCAATATAATTACCGAGCCATTATTCCTTTACTCCTGCTTGTACATATTGGATTTTGCTCTCTTTCCTAATTGCATCTCTTTTCTACCCTGCAACTGTATAGGCACCTGACAAATTAAGCCATAATATGGAAGCCGTTTGGCCGGCGTGCTCCGAGGTCCAGTCCATCCCTTGGAGCACAGCCTCACTGCAAATCGATACAAAATTCTTCTGACGGATTACATTTCCATCCTGACCGACTTGGTCTCATTCATCCACAGGGTACGAGGGCTGGCTAATTGGTTTGATGTGGATGAAAATGATGTAAATCATACGCTCTGGGCTTCAAAGGCATCAGATGTCAAACCAATTATGTATCAAATGGGGGATTTTGAAGTGATGTGACAGACAGCTCGCTGTGTAGCCATCATCAAATCACCAACGGAGGCAATGTCGTTTTGGCGCGCATGCTCATCTGTGCCTTTCAGAGGACAGGCGCGTTCACATTAGAGTCGGATAAACGTCACTTTTTATTATGAACGTGAATCGTCAATTCGTGCAAATCTGATCTGACCAAAAGAATCAGAATCGACCAAAGTCGCTTGTAATGTGAATGCAGCCAAGGACGCTTCCACGTATTGGACTTGTAGAAAATATACCCATACAAAGTATAAGTATTACAGTGTGTCGAGGTTAGAAGTTTAGTCAGTGCTCAGACCTGTCTATTATGGCGCAAGTGTCCAAGCTGACATTCTCAAAGGCTCCCAGCATCCCCTGCTCCATAGCCGCCAGGTCAGCAAGCTGATCGTCCACTTGGATGAGCTGCATGCAGCCCTGAAACGCACGCTGTGACGGAGACTCCTGGGTCTGCAGGAAATAACCTGTGTGTGGATTAGAGAGAGAGAGAGAGAGAGAGAGAGAGAGAGAGAGAGAGAGAGAGAGAGGAAAAAATGTCACATTTACATGAAATTCAAGTTTTCTTTAATTAATCACAAATTTTATATGAAAATGAAACACGGCTAGAGAGAACATAAAGGGTCGAAGCCTGGATATTAGAGCAAGGTCTTCTGATACTTTTCCTGTCGCATGAAAAAATCACAATGGTTTAAAGGACTTTCATGTCAAACCCGGACTTGTGATTGTGCAGAGTAATAGACGACGGTTAGGAGACAGGCGGCACGGTGGTGTAGTGATCAGCACGGTTGCCTCACGCCTCCATGGTTTAGGTTCGATTCCCAGTCAAGTTCGATTCTCGCCTCTGTGTGCATGGAGTTTGCATGTTCTCTCTGTGCTTGGTGGGTGTGTGGGTGTATGTACAGTATGTGTGTGTGCCCTGTGATGGATTGGCACCCTGTCCAGGATGTACTCCACCTCGTGCCTTAAGTCTCCTGGGATAGGCTCCAGGCCTCCGCGACCCTGAATACAGTATAAAGCAATATAGATAAAGAGAGAGTGAGTTATGAGACCAAAGGCTACCTTTATTTCTCTATATACTAATCCGCTGCTACGTTAATGCACTAATCCCAGCATTTCACTAGTGCCTGGATACCATCAGGATCTATCAGTTTTCAAGTTTTCTCGGTATGCCAGGGCCCTAATCAGACTGGTTGCTCCATGCATGAAACGCCGGCCTCCCAAGAACTCCTTAAATGGCCCAAACATGTGGAAATGGCTTGGAGCGAGGTCAGAATAGACGCCTTTAAAACGTCAAATGTTTTAAGAGTCTCATCACCGTACCGTGCTTGAAGAATTGAAAAGGTTGACCTCAGTAAGTATCCTCATGCATGATATATACACAAACTCTCAAAGAATATTAACTGTTCCCCCGACCTCCACCCACCCCCCCACCCCCACCCCCGAGCTGGATTTTTATCTTTTGCGCAACAGCTTTATTAAATGATTCACAAATAAATTCCAGTTTGATAAATGAGGTCTATTGATGCTTGTCCTTGGTTGCACCATTCTCAACAATGCAACACAGAGTATAATCTCTACGCAATAATACAGAATGAGTTTTCACATTTTGCCCTGCCCTTGGTTTATAGACGTATTTAGCATAAAAATGTGCTGATCAGCTTTCCATCATGCTCTAAGTGACCTTGTGAAACCGGCGCCACACAAAGCCACATATCACATAAAACATGATTTAAAAAAAACAACAACAAGGAACAAGTGTTTGTGTATTTAAAACTAAGTGAAGTGATGAGAATTATAATCAGGGGTATAAAAGCCACTGATGCAGCCTTTATCTCTAACAAACACCTGTTTCTATTCTCACACGGTGAAGTAATCATGAGCATACTGATAAGGACAGCGTCCAAACCACAGGGACACGGACAAGACAACTGCAAAGTATTATGATATGCTATTTTTATTCTTTACCCAACCAACCAAGGCATGATGAAATTAGCCAGAAAAACAAACTGTCAGACCGGAGAGAAGAGTCAAGAGAGAACCGGCACGGATGGTTAAAATGGAAATGGTGCTGGAATGGATACAATGGGTTTAATGAGAGAGGAGGACAAGCTGCATATGAGCTGGAGATGAAGCGCCTTTCATGAGCTGCAAAGAGAAAATTAAGCGATTTTCTGAAAATGTACTGTACATTGCAGCTCTGCTTGGACGGAGCCATCGATTTGATGAATGTATTTAATTACATCTGATGCGGTGACTTTGCACCAACAGGCCCCACATCTCTGAACCTTGGCCTGGATACAGTCTGCACTGGAGCAATCTTGGGGCAAGCCATGTGCTTTAACATTATCTAAGAGACTATACTGATAATACTGTGTTAGTGATGCATTAACATCAGAGAAATTAATTAAGCCAATATTTATGCCTAAGAAGACCTTTTTTTCTTTTCTTTTTTTTCTGTATTTATATTATTATTAACCCCCACATGTCTCTGTCTCCCAGATGAAATGCTGTATGTGAAATGCTATAAATCTGATATACAGTATTAGACTATGTTAAGAGCTCAATTAAACATCTGATAAGTCTTTAATATACAGGACCAGTCAAAAGTTTGGACACACCTTCTAATCGCATGGTTGCTCCTGATTTTTATTTCTTTCTACACTGTAAAACTATGCTGAAGGCATCCAAAACATGCAATAAACTCCTTTGAACAGTTGATATTCAGATGTTTCCGCTACTTACTGTATGCTCTATAAATCCTTCATAATGGCTCCAATCTGAGGTGCTGGTTGTTGATTGCAGATTTCTGAGGCTGGTAACTCTAAATAAACTTCTCCTCTGCAGTAGAGTTAAGTTTTGGTCTTGCTTTCCTGGGTAGGTCTTGTTTCATCATGGTGCTTGCAAGAACTATTCCAGAACAGCTGACCTTCGCATCTTAAATAACTGTTGTTGTGTTTGTAGTTGTTGTTACCTAATTAACTAATGCCCTACGTATAGTGTTGGAATCTCGAGTATTGTTCTAGAATGTAGAAAAATGAATCCAAACTAAACTTTTTGACTTTTTTGGCACTCCACCACCAATATATCACTGCATTAACAGTCTTATTTGGAATGCTTAATGCTCATTTTAAGGCGGCACGGTGGTGTAGTGGTGAGCACTGTCGCCTTGCACCTTCTGGGTCCGGGTTCGATTCCCAGCCAGTCTTTGTGTGCATGGAGTTTGCATGTTCGCCCCGTGCTCCCCGTGCTTGGTGGGCTTGGTGGGTTTCCTCCGGGTACTCCGGTTTCCTCCCACAGTCCAAAGACATGTAGGTTAGGCTAATTGGTGCTCCCAAATTGCACGTAGAATGAGTGTATGAACGTGCTCTGAGATGGACTGGCACCCTGTCCAGGGTGTACCCTGCCTTGTGCCCTAAGTCTCCTGGGATAGGCCCCAGGCCCCCCGTGACCCTGAATACAGGATAAAGCGGTATAGAAGATGAGTGAGAGAGTAATACTCATTTTAAGTTAATGCGCTTTAACACTAGTAATAAAATGGCAGTTGATCCAGTACATTGGTGACATCACCCTTTGCATAAAACCAAATCTTTGTGCTATTTTAACTTACCTGGATCATGACACTATACACTATAATGACTTTCTCAATATACATCCATCCATCCATATATACATAAAATGTTTTGATCATGTGACTGTAAGAGCTCCATTATATTGCATCTTGTTTTTGTGCACTAATGTTAATGCAGCTGCAAGACACTAAATCTACAGTAGGTAATGCAACTGGAATGTGTGTACAGGATGTAAGCTATTTCATCATGCCTATTTCTATTCATGGTTTTGATTTGTTTAATAAAAAAAAATAAAAAAAAAATATATATATATATATATATATATATTTATATATATTTGTGTTTTTGGTTTATTTGACAGAAATTACACTTCGGCTTATCCTTTCAAGCCTTTATACTGTAGATCACTCATATACCCATAATTCTCTCTTTTGATTCTTAGCTCCCCATTGATGCGTCAATATTGTGCATGGAAAATGGGCTTCGGGTTCATATTTATGCATGTCCATGTGCACAATCTTGTTATTAAATCATCATGCCAATAACTCAATCATGGTTATTTTACTTTATAGTGTATAAAAGCACGATTTGCTCCGACAGATTGCTTACAGCTTTGTTACGCGCACTTTAGACCGCTCTGCTAAGTCAATTTCCTGTTCATCCTCTAATTTATTTCATTAATACACTCCTATTGTATAATTACAGTCCTCCGATGTTACAATGATTTCTTATAGAGATTAAATAGAGCAGAAAGCGTGCGGAACGGACAACCCTGCTACATTCATCTGAATGCTGCGAAAGTAAGTTATTTGATTATGTCTAAATGTCCTTACAGGACAAATGGAGCTTCATTTTTCTATTTTCAGGAAAGGAAAAATCAGTTGTAAATAAATTAGTGAGAGCAAATATATCAGCCCTGAATTGAAATAACAGCAATGGAAGGGGAATTATTGATTGATAGTCATGACTGTGCATCGGCAACGTGCAGAGCAGCAGTGAGGCGTTTTATAGGAGGTCATGTGTAAAGGCATTGTCGGAACTGGAGGCTTGTTTTTAGATAAATGAGGGGAAAAAGGTGGCTGCATGTGGACACTAAGCATTTGAATGAAATATAATCAGACTGATTAATGATTACTCTCTCTCGTTCATTCTCTATACCGCGGGAGGCCCGGACAAGGTGCCAATTCATCGCAGTGCACACAAGCACACACACTACAGGGAATTTGGAAATGCCAATTAGCTACCCTGCATGTCTTTGGACTATGGGAGGAAACCCAACAAGCATGGGGAGAACAAGCAAACTCCATGCACACAGACCCGCACATAGACTTGCAATCGAACCCTCGACCCTGGTGGCCGGAGCCACAGCGCTAACCAAGTCACCACCATGCCACATTTGATTAATAATCTTCCGAAAGCTTTGAAACTTTCAGAGAGACCTAGACAAGAGCTGACATATACAGTATACATACAGTATACCCCAGAAGTGGCAAAACCAAGATTACTAAACTTAATAGGTTTTTAATAAAGTCTCCAATTATACAAAAAAATTATAGTTAATTTTACTTACCACCCTAATTCACATCTTGCTATGAGGGGATGAGTTATTAATTAGCTTTAGCATTAAACGTTTTTTTTTAGGCTAATGGCGGCACGGTGGCTTAACGGTTAGCACTGTCGCCTTGCATCTCCACGGTCCGGGTTCGATTCCCGGCCAAGTTCAATTCCCGCCTCGTTCTCTCCATTCTTGGTGGATTTCCTCTGGGTTTTCCAGTTTCCTCCCACAGCCCAAGGACTTGGTAAGGCATTCCACTGGCTGAATGTTCATAGGAACGACTACAGTGGGCTCCAAGCCACTTCAACCAGGATCATCATTCATGGATGTATGGGCATCTTTAAAATGTCGTCACCATTCAGATGTTTTACTGCAGAGAGTCTCATCACTGTACTGTGTCTGAGGTCTCCTGTAAATTGGTTTCACGCCTTCATTCACAACACAAGTCCTGGTTTGACTTGAATGCCCCTTGTATTTTTGAGACTTTATGCATACAGTCTTATTTGGCCAAACAGGCTTTGTGTATTTCAGCTCCAAATGTCCTGGAAAGCTCTCGATCTTTTCCCAAGCTCTTTTCTCAAGCTCCTTACAGTTCACTCACTTCTTTCATGTGTTAAAGCAGTGCAAATTAACACCACATTTCCAGTTTGCAGCTTGTTAACAAGATCAAGTCTCACTTATTTAATCACCCACCGCCAAAGTGGTACGTTCCTCCAGTTGTGATCTGAATGGGTGTGTTCGTCTTCACAGCGGAGGCTTCGTCTCTGTCGATAGTTAGCATGGCGAAGTTTTCTTTAGCCATGAAGTGAATGTCATGCCATTCTCCATCATTTAAACCCGAACCTGTAATGATAAGAACAATGAGATGATTAGGATGATAACAAACAAACAAAAAAAAATTACTGCAAGGTTTTCATAGCTACAGATAAGATGTTTATGGCGCAAGTCTGTGTTGCACTCTTAGGCTTTGTTTAGACTGCAGGCAGAAAATCTGATCTTCAGGACCACCTGTCCATGCAGTTATTTGAAAGTGATCAGTTTGGATTTGGCTTTGTCCATACAGCCAGCCCAAATCCAACACATTGTCCACCTATCTGCATCGGTCTTATTTCTTGAATTTGAACCCTGGATCCATGTCCATACCACGTGATCATATGGACTTCTCAGACTGGATGCTCTGACGCCTCAAATCGGAAACTGTACTTGACATCACTCTCAACATGACAGTTTTCGATTTGAGGCGATCGAGCGTCCAGTCTCAGACACATCTTCCGATGGAAACCGAGTTTAAGCAAATATCAAACCACCTCTGGATGTGGTTTAAATCAGACATGCAAAAATCTGATTCAATGTGTTTTTTTAATGTTAAGACTACATGAAAGCTATCTGATTCCAGTCTAGATATAACAAAAACCAGATTTGGGCTGGCAGTCTGAACAATTTATTTTATAAATATAAATTGTCTTTTAAACATTCATTTCAGGGATAGAAGAACCCTTCCGAGAACCCTACCACTGAGCCACCAATGCCCAAGCGTCCACCATGGACACTTGGCCATTGGTGGCTTAGTGGTAGTGATGAAATGGAAGGGTCTTCTGGCATGAAACATTTGCCAAGCTTTTGCCCGATGTGGCAACCCAAAAGACCAACAACAACATCAGATTATTAAATTGTGAAAATGTTTTGATGTTTAACCACAAAAAATATAATTAATAACATTTTAAAGTTTTTCTTAATAAGATGATGGTTCCTTATTTATGGAAGATTTATGGAAGGAAAAGTCTACAGTGTCAGGACCGGAGTGTAAGTCTACAAGACATTAGATTTTGTGTTTTCTGGACTATCTTTGACTCGACAAGCTGCATTGTGTTGTCTTATTTAATTGCAATCTTGTAAAAAAAAAACAAAAAAAACAAAAACAAATGTGTACTGTACATGCTTTACACATATTCCACAACATTAAATGCAACTATAAATAATGATGCCAAGGTTAATTAATAATAATGAAATGAAACACAACAACAATAGGTGAGTATCTACAAATTTCCCTGGTGAAAAATGAAGCAAAAAGTTCCTTTTATTAGAAAATAATTATCTTCAGGATGGAAAAAAAAAAAAAAAAAACTTTTAGGTTGAATTACACCACTATTTGGAATTTCCTCCTTTATCTCTCTTATTGCCATGTGATCTCATTATATCTTGAGTTATTCTGTTTCACGCCTCAGATATTATTGTTCACTGCTGTTTCATTCCCACCAATTTAAGCCAAATAACTGGTTGCCCAACTTTAATTCCAAGTCTGTACGGCTTAATGTCCTTATTCGGCTCTACGTATATTAAAATCCAACAAACAGGTTCCTCTAAGAGAGGTATGCAGGTTACTGTACATGTTATATACTGTACATGAAGGAGAACAATCCATACCCAGCTACAAATCTAATCTGGATTACGTATATGCATAATTTATCTCTTTCAATAAAGATGTTTCCATATTCCACACTTTATAAAGAATATAAAGATCTAGTTAGAGATTAATTCTGTATTGTTCAAGTATAATGCTTTATTAAGTGCAGCGACGTTGGAGCTTTACGAGAGAAAAAACGCTCAGCTCATGCGTGTAACTCCATCAGGCAGGTCAATGGGTTGATGAGCAGCAAATTACAAGATGCTTTTTGAATCTTAATCGCTGCAGTGCTGAAAGGATTCAAAGCTCATTTGATGCCTCGAAGCGAAAAATCGCATTTGTTTATTAGTGCTATTTACACCTGAGCCACTAGAACATAATAATAACCAGCATGGGACATCTTCATTATTATTATTATTATTATTATTATTATAAATATTTATAAAAAGAAATAAAAACAAAAAACAAAAACCATGAACTCACTAAAACTCCTTTTTTGCCACAAAAGATTGAGTAATTGCCTTTGGTATCAACCAGCCAATAACTCCCCCCCCAACTCTCTCTCTGTCTAGGACACAGTCTACTTCACAACATCTGGCACACTATTATAGTTGAGAAATGTGTTTTGATGTTGGAAGTGATACACAGCATTCACTTTCTCCATCCATTCATCTATCTTACTCTAACTCTCTAAGGTTTGTGTCCCATAATTTGGACACAATAGCTGGACATAGTCTTTGGAGTGTAGTCTCTCTCTCTCTCTCTCTCTCTCTAACACAGAAAAAAAAAGAACATGACCCTGGGAGTCGACACTGTGAGCTCACGTTTCAGGAAATTAATGATAATACAAACACTTAAAGCGAACAGTGCAAAGGTTATGAGACTGCAATGTGATCTGCTTGTGAGATTGGGTGTACGCGCTAGATTTAGCAACCATGCACTTATAAAAATAAATAAATAAATAAATAAATAAATAAATAAAAAAGGAAGAAAAGAAATAAACGCAGCAATATTGCACTCCTCACTGTAATTACATTCAGTAAAATGAAGAATGGGGGGAAATTTAGAGCCAAACTTAACTTTGTCATGTAATCCATTCATCCATGGATTGGAAAAACATACAAAGACAAAACAACACTATAGCTATAGAATGTAGTCTACGGGAAAACATCACGCATTTAAACAACTTTGTGTTTAGGTGATGCTTCCCATGTTTTCAGATAAATCCCACCTTCTGGATTTTAATTGGGCGCCAGAATTCAGTCTCATCTGTGATTGGTTAGATTATTTACTTTGTGTGAAATGGAGAGCCAATCAGTGCTCCTTATTCAGAGATCCAGTGGATGCAAGTTAAGAATACTGGGAGAGAACACTGTTCTCACAGTGTCCATTAAAGGGATATGGAAACTATATTTCACTCATGGAAAGATGTTACATCACCTAATGCTACCCACACACATGTGGGGTACGAACATGTGCAGAAATATATAGAGAAAAATGATCAGCTCAAATCTTTACATGGCTAATGTATAACGTTTGAACAAATGATCAAAAGGTTCCACGAATGAAAATTAGGTTTTTATTGGCCAGACTGATTTGATTAAGGTGTTTACAGTACATGATGCATTTTAATTCAGATTATCAGTGGAATATCAGGGTCTCAGGTTAATTAAGAAGAGGGGAAAAATCTTACTTGTGAAATGTACACTAATCAGCCATAACATTAAAATGCTGCGAATCGTTTAGCCCAGTATTGTGTAGGTTTACCTTGTGCCACCTGGGCAACATGACTCCATGAGACCTCTGGGGTGTGCTATGGTGTCTGGCACCAGGACATTGGCAGCAGATCCTTTAGGTCACTGGGTTGTGAGGTGGGAGCTCCATGGATTAGACTTGTTTGTCCTGGCGAATCCCATGGGTGGTTCAAACGGATTGAGATGTGGGCCAGTGGGCTGTGTCAAGGGCCTTGGGCTCTTTGCCTGCCACTGGGTACACTGGGGATTCTGATGTCTTTCCATCATGGCATCATAGCATTGACTTTTTTTTAGCAAGTTTTTCTTGCACTGGATTTTCCACATGGCTAGTGGATGCCTTTGGTCCCTACAGGCATAGATAAGTCTTGGGTGCCTCGATCCTGTCACCAATGTATTGGTATATAATTGATAATCCATGTTAATGTGTTAATGTTATGGATGATAAGTACTGTAATACTCTTTGCCTGCAATCAAGCTTTTCCTAAAATGACATTTACAGTAGGTCCTTATTGTGGGATAATCTAATAATCTAATCTACAGGTAAAACACCCAAATTACTGCCAGATTTAAAAGAATTTTACAAATACCCACTGTAGTATCAGGTTCCTGTTCTTATCAGACAGTAGTGAATCCAAATGTATTTTTCTGTTTTGTAGCCCACCTGCCTCAAGGTTCGGTGTCTCCAGGAATGCTTGTTTGCTCACCATGATTGTTTGATCTAACCCTAGCCATCCCGTAAGCTTATAACAGTCTGCCTTTTCTTCTCTGATCTCTCCAATTAATAAGGCTTTACCACCTGCAGAATTGATGCTTACTGGATGTTTCATTAGTGGCACGGCGGTGTAGTGGTTAGCACTGCGGCCTTCCCATCCACGGGGTAGAGGGTTTGATTTCCGCCTCAGTTCTGTATGCATGGAGTGTGCTCGGTGCGTTTCGTCTGGGTACTCCTCTTTGTTCATGCAGATTAGGATAACTGGCATTCCCAAATTGCCCATGCAATGTGTAAAGGTGTGTGCAATGAAAAAGATTTCATTGCAACCTTTCCAGGCTTTGCCCCGCGTCCCAGTAGACTCAGTCTACTGCCCTAAAGCGGTTCAGAAGATCAATGAATGAATGTGTAAACCAGAAGGGACCAGGGGGTTGTGTATTAAAATCCCTAGAGATCAACACAATTCAAACCAGCCCTTGTGAAGCCATTAACCATGCCAAGATTAGTGAGATTACATTTTTTTCTCCCTATTTATACTGTTTGATGAGAATCTTAATTGAAGCTTTTGACATGCAGCCATATACGTTTATGCATGATATGGCACCATATAATTGTCTCACTGAATAATTGTAATCAGGCATACAGTTCTTTCTATTAATGTGGCTACTGTACTAGAGAAAGTGGATATTTAAAGTAAAGTAGTGGCAGACTCAGGGATTTCCCCAGACTGCCACATAAAAAGGGTCTTAAAGGATCTGTCTGCTAGATATCACAGAACACACCCCCCGAGGCCTTTCGAGAGTCCATGCCGAACAGGTTTTGGCAGCACAGCAAGACGATATTATGGTGGTGGTTGTAATGTTATGACGGATCAGAACTAAGAATTTATCAGTGCTCTTACTTTAAATAAAGGATTTTATTCAGACGTCTTGTTATACAGCTTTATGAATACTGGTATTCAGAAACTCCTATTGGAAGTTTAAAAGGAAAAAAAAAAAATAGCCCATCACAAATACACACATTTGTCAAACCAAATGGCGTCTTACTTTCAAGGCTTTGCGATCTCTTTGTAATTCCCTGCTTGGATTTTCTTCTTTGTGACCCAAGGAAGTGAATCAGGCATCTTCATTCATTCATTCATTCAGAAAGAACCTGGAGTTGGATCTTTTTTTTTTCCCCTTCCATTTTTTTTTTTTTTTAATACACATATACAGTAGCCTGGTGAATAGAAATGTTTCCTGTGTAATCTGCTCTACTGCGGAAGCATGTAGACGAGCCACTATAAAACCACCATTAAAGGCACTACTAGGGCCACAAACCCAATAAGAAAACAATTCAATTTGTGATTCCATTTCCTTTCGCACACTGAATAGAAATGCAACCATGATGCGCAGTGTTCCCTTGTGTAAAAAGAACACAAAGGAACCTCTGGACCCCTGGGTAATGATGCAACAGATGGCACATACCACAAAGGCAGGAAGTGGAATACACGGAGTAATTTCCTACAGCGAGCCTCAGCATTGGAAAAATGTTGCACAAATATTCTTGGCAGCTGCTGATTTACTGGAATTGGAAATGTAAAAAAAATAAATAAATAAATCATAATAAATAAATAATACCAAACAGACAGAAGCAGAAGAGCAATCCGGTCTCCTGTCTCCTTATTACCTTCACTGAATTTCGAACAACCTGGTGCCGTGACCCGGATGGCACACTAACACCTCTTGAGTAATATACAGCATTATTTTATTTTTTTTACCAAGAAAACTGGTGACTGAGTTTCTTTTCGTTTAAAATAGACAGTCTGAGTCAGCATACGCAATAGTTTTCAGCTACCGAAACTGAAGTTCTTTAGTTGTGGCACTGGATAGAGCTTCATGAGCCCATTGTTAATATTGTGAAGCAATATAGAGGCATTTCAGATCGATTTTGTTCCATTATTAGATTTTCGAAACTGCATACTATTAAAAGTAACCTGGCAGCATGGTGGCTTAGTGGTTAGCACTGTCGACTAGAACCACCAGGGTCGGGGTTCAATTCCATGCATGGAGTTTGCATGTTCTCCATATTCTTGTCCAAACAGTCTAATTGGCGTTCCCAAATTGCCCATGTGTGAGGGTGTGAATGTATGCCCTGTGACGGATTGACACTCCACTCAGGGTGTACCCGGCTTTATACCCCAAGTCTCCTGGGATGGGCTCCAGGCCCCCCACCAACCTGTACACAGGATAAAGCGGTACAGGCGATAAGCGAGTGAGTACGTCAAAACCTTAAATGTTCCTAGTTGTTGAGATAGTGTTATTCCCTGGTGTTATCCACTTTCAGAACCTTATCAAGTGAAATGAGATTCATTTAATGTGTTAATGTTTTGAGACATCAGAGACTTTGAGTGAAAAGCACTGAAATGGGGAAAAAGATGTGCAAGCTTGTTAACACCCAGCCTGGCAAACTGTTAATGTAACTTGCACTGAGCTAGCAAAGGTGTAAACGTGGAGAGAAGGCAGTCAGTTAGCAAAGTGACGCCATATACGTAATTGTGTTGTAAGACTTTAAAACATACAGTATCAAGTATCATGTGAAATATTGATGAAGATTACAGTTGGTGCTAAAAGTATCGAGCCAAACCCGAAATTCAATGTTTTTAATAAAGGTCTCTTTTTTTTAAATAATGACAAAGATTATAAGGGTAATTTCTCACTTATGCAATGGAATCGTTATACAGCAATCAATATGTACAGTAGTTTGAAGTCTTGTATTCTTTAAACGTTGCTGGATCCGGCTTCAGAAAGAAAAAATCCATTGTAAATGTATCATAAAATTGTATTTTACTATCAAACCCACCGTTATGACCCAAGGTGGTGACTAAATGAGGCCAATTTTGTGCATTTAAATTCTCACTTTGTGTCATATCGGCAAAATATATACACCACGTGGTTCCTCCTTTTGCTCAGTACATATTATTGCCTATTGTGGCCCATGCCTCTAGGGTCGAGGGTTCAATTCCCACCTCACTAACGGCTATACCGCTTTATTCTGTATCCAGGGTCGTGGGGAGCCTATGCCCAAAGGCTTTAGTTTTCCTGTTCTCCCCGTGCTTGTTAGGTTTCCTTCATGCAGATTAGGCGGAAATGGTGTTTCTAATTGCTATAGTGTGTGCATGTGTGCCCTGCGATATACTGGCACGCCTTGTGCTCCAGGCTCCCTGCGACCCTGTACAGGATAAGCAGTATAGAAGATAAATGGATGAATGAATATTCAATTTCCTGCAGATAAATATGCATCAAACAGCAAAGCATGAAATCAAATGCTGGAAGGTTTCGTTTAATAAAGTGCGGAAATCAATACGTTATAGAGCACTGGGTAAACTCATATGTATCACTCTATACCACTTCCGTGAAATATCACCATCCTTGAACACATAAAAAAAAAAAAAAAAGAAAGAGAATATAACCTAAACCAACTTTTCAGTTTAAAACATCACATTAAGGCAGTTCAGGGTATTTTGAGTATCAAAACTGAAAGCATTACAGTAAAGATGATTGCTCCAGCCTATACTACCTAAATGTTCCCCTTTTTTTTTTTTTTTTTTGCCCTGATATTAATGCTATATAGTGATTCTCTATAGGTTTAGGAAATTACCCGAGCTGTGAAGCCTCTCAAATTTTCAGAAAAAAAAACAAAAAACAAATATTAACCACCAATGAACAAAGTCTAGCCAAAGGCCTTAGGGCTCCATTTATTAAAGGGGAAACGGTTTCAGTTATACCAGGGAATCAATATGTGATGGAGCCCTGGGTAAACTAATATATGTTTCGCTCCATTGCTTCCCAGGAAACTTCCCAGACCTTGGATGCACCACAAGCAGACCGGCAACACAAAGAATAAACACAGCCAAGTACCCACAAAGCGAAACAAAACCCATGAGCTGTACCACCTCGCATTATATTTTTCATCCTTATAATATTGCTCCTAGTCATGTGATTCATCAAGCTGTCGGGTTTCATTATTAATATTTTGCATGACCAGATTTCAGGTGCAATCTCTGCGATCTTAGTGACAAGTCGGTTCTTAGAAAGAAATATGTAGCAATGGCAACAACACATGTTATATTTTGTAAAGAATACAGTGTAAGCCATGAGGTTAATACACTACTGACAAGCCAGACTACACAAACTCATCGAGCCCACACTGGGAGGCGTGGACTTGGACAGGGTGCCAATCCATCGCAGGGCACACACACACATACATACACACACACACTCATTCACACACTATGGGCAATTTGGGAACGCCAATCAGCCTAATCTACATGTCTTTGGATTGTGGGAGGAAACCAGAGTACCCGGAGGAGACAGACCCCAGGCAGACATTGAACCCAGAACCTGGAGATGCGAGGCGACAGTGCGAACCACAGTGCAAGCCTTGGTGCCTCCAAGGTCGTACAAAATTAAATTAATGCAGTAATACCGTATAGACTTTTGATTCCCCTTCTATCCAAAACATCTGTTTAAGGCACTGTTATGGATTAAAAAATAAAGAGAAGCTGAGAAAGTTGTACAGGCCATCCCATTGGAATTAATGATTACAAACATTAGGCGTTTGAGAAATACTGTACACACCCACAAAAGGGAATTTACACATCAGAGGAAGAAGATGTAAGATGAGAAAATACAGCCAGAGGAATCATGAGCACGGGTGGAATGAGCTTCCTTAGGGCTTTCTGTATTTTTACTGTTTTTCTAATGCATAAGAAGTCATAAAATAAAAAAAATAAAAAAAAAACATGCATGGAAGTGTGAAGTGACACAGTCGAACGAATCCAAAGTATTTCATATAACAGTATTCCTGATCAAACTTTGCACTTTCTTATCATTTCTCAAATGACTTCATGCGCACACGAACGGCTACTGTGCCGTCCCGGACATCAGTCTGTACCTGACACCATGTCTACGCCCAAGTTCTTCTGCTGCGTGATGCTGACGTGCGCCGTGACTCTGCCGTCTTTCAGCGTGAGCTCGAGCATGCCGTCAGCCAGCGCGCTGAACAGGAGGAGGCCGTTGGCGTTCCACATGCGGAACTGGAAACTCACAGACACCATGTTGTGCTCCCTTCTCCCAGGCAGCTGCAGGAAACTTGTGCCGTTGAAGGAAACCGGGAAGGTGTGAGATGCCACACAGGAGAATGTCAAATTACGCTAGAAGTGGAGCAGAAAATGAGAAGATAATAATTACCATTTTCAATCGAGAAACTTATTTGCCAAGGTACCTTGATGAGAATAAAGGAATCGCTTAAAGTACTCAGTTGTATTCAGTATAGCATTAAACCAGAACATCAAACTGAAGTTCCCTCCTGTATAGTGCATAGATTAAATTAGAGCCACGATTTGTTTTGCTGCGGGCTGAATACATAATAATAAGAAAGGCGAATTTGAGGGAGGGATAAACAGTGAGTAGGAGGTTTGAATAAGAGTCATATTTGGTAAAATCTCTCTGTTGTGCAAACGCAGTGTTTGTGTTGCATATTTAAAAATGACTCGAATACAAAGGTTAAATCGTTTGAAAGAGCCGTGGTTAAATATATCTTATGAAATGGCTGCATTATACGAGTTTATTATGCATATACTGTGCTGTGAATTCAAATGATCAGCATTTTAAAAAAATGTTCTTACAGGGTACCCATTATGCAAAATTCACTTTTTAGTCATTCTTAGACATATACTGTACTGTAGTTGGTCTCATTTACTATACTAGCAATATATATACATATATAAATAAATAATAATAATAATTACAAATGTTCATTTTTGAATTAGCTGGATTTTTAGTAAGCCAGTTACAGTGCTGTGAAAAAGTATTTGCCCACTTTCTGATTTTTTTCCCCTTTTTTTTTGTTTTTTGCACATTTGTCTTACACTTAAATGATTCAGGTCAGCAAACACATTTAGATAACCTGAGTAGGTACAAAATGCAGCTTTCAAATGATATTTCATTTATTAAGGACAAAAATGCTATCCTCTTGTCTGTTCTTAAATTTCTTTACATCACAGCATGATGCGTCCAACTCTGTCAGACAGGTTCTAGTTATGTGATTTATTGATTCAATAGGACTGGCAGTAATCAGGCTTGGGTGTGGCAAAAAAAAATTGGTATACATTTTAATTATAAACCTTAAGCGGCGTACTGTAGATACGTGCCGGCCACATAGCATAGTTCGATAATGGGAAAATATATGTGCTTATATATTAGGGGGAAGGTTTCAGACTTCAGACTGGATATTTGGTGTTTTAGATGTCAGGTATAACAAACGTTATCGCTACTTTTTCAGTTAAAACGGTCAATTTTACCACTACCGAAATATGTGAATGAAGTTGCAAAAATGTAGAACTCTTGTTTTTTTTTTTTTGTTCTTAGAAACAACCCAAAACAACCATAAAAACATGTGATCACGTACAGTATATTCGTGCTATTTCTTTGCCTATGTGACCCAGTGCTCAGTTTGGGGAAGTTCAAAATGAACTAAAATGCAGTTCATCATACTACTGAAAAAAAGACATATTACTCTATACTGCACAATATATGTACATTATAATATATGTGTATTGAAAAAAAAAGGGCGATTTAAATATGATCTAAAACATGTTAAAGAAATGGCAAAATAAGGGACTTTTACAATGCAAAGAGAACTCATTGTTAAATAAATGAATGAATGAATGAATGAATGAATGAATAAATAAATGACTTTCTTTAATTAAGTTTTATATATTGTACTGGTGTACATGTCAAACGGTTTCTTCATATTAGGATTATATTTATTATTATAAATGCCAATGGTATATGATACAGTATATACTGTAAGCATACTGTCATATTATGGGATGAAAAAATACTGCAGGAAAATCCAAGAAGAATTTCTCTCACAAAGCTGGACGTGTCCACTTTCTTTCTTCTGGCCAGGTCAGTGATGTTTTCTCCGTTATAGTTGATGCTCTCCATGCAGCCTTTGAAATTCCTCCTGCCTCCTGAGATGAGTTTGCCCGAGTATGGCATCCCTCCAAAACTCAACTGTAAAGTGCAAATAAGACTTACTAGAAGATGTGTGAATAACACTGACATTTTTAACCGTATATGTGTGTGTGTGTGTGTGTGTGTGTGTGTGTGTGTGTGTGTGTGTGTGTGTGTGTGTGTGTGTGTGTGTGTGTGTGTGTGTGAGAGAGTGGAGTTTATTCATTTTGAGAAATTATGTTATCAAGAACCAGACATTATTAATGCTTGATTTAGGTGTAATGATATTAATAATGTGTCATACATTTAAGTGCTAAAAACACATGAGGAAGCTGATATATGATGACATTTAAAATGTATGATGACATTTAAAATGTATGATAAATGTATGATGACATTTAAAAGAATTGAAAATAATCTTTGCTATATATATATATATATATATATATATATATATATATATATATATATATATATATATATATATATAAAATTTATTTTAATTTAATATTTGTATGTTTTTATATATACAAAACACAGTACAGTATTTTGCTATACAGTATGCATTATCATGTGTGTATATTGTGATGCATCTGTATACAAAGCATAATTACCACTGTTCCTATAACCTCAATGTCAGAAGTGTTTTACCCCCCCTATATCACATCGGTTTTACTAATAACCGCAGTATAGACCAACATACTGCACTTTATATCAGTCTACAATTATATTTGATGTTGTGGAAAATCCACAAGACAAGTTATCTACTGTAACCTCTTGTTAATGTTAAAAAGACAAAACACGCACACAATTTCCAATGGATGACACCAACACTGGAGACTCTTTAAAAAAAAAAAAAAAAACCCTAAATAAACATCACCTCATCCACATAATATATCTCCGCATAATTTGTTGCCCTACAAGCAAAACCCATATTAGAGCATATGCTGTAAAGTCACAGCTGGACCGCACGCCTTAGAAGCCGTTTCTGGTACCACTAGTCCACTAGGTCAGATTTTTAGGATTGATTCATTGTTCTATTTTATTACTTAGACCTTGCTTTAAACTGGACTACATTTACAGTTCAAAATCATCACATTTTGCATTCATCATGCATCTATTGCAATAGGGAGCTTCTGCTCAGTCGACAGAGGCGTTCAAGTCAAAACGGGGCCTGTGATGAAATTTCTGTTGAATGGAGGCACACTGTAAAACCAATTGACATTTACAGATTTCCACCACAGAAGGGGGATGGGACATTTAGTCGCACCGCAGTAAAATATTGGAATAGTGCAAACATTTAAAGAAGGCAATATGTCCTTGAATAATGATCCTGGCTGAGGAAGCCAATGCCAATCGTTCGCGTGAACATTTAGCACCTGATCCTTTAAATTGACAGATATCTTGCCTCCTGGATAAAATGGTTAGCACTGTCGCTTTGCACCTCCAGGGTCCGGGTTCGATTCCCGACCTTGAGCCTGTGTGCATGTTCTCCCTGTACTTGGATGGTTTCCTCTGGATACTCCAGTTTCCTTCCACCAGTCCAAAGATATGCAGATGAGGCTAATTGGCATTCCCAAATTGACTGTAATGAGTTAGTGTGTGCGTTTGTGTGTTGTCTATGATGGATTGGCATCCAGGGTGTACCACACCTCGTGCTTAAAGCCTATGGGGATAGGCTCCCCACGAGCCTGGATACAGAATAAAGCGGTATAGCCGTTAGTGAGAGAGTGATTAACTTTTTACCAACTTGTGGAAAAGGATGCATCTCATTATGGGAACTGTACACACAATCTTTTACCACGACTTGATCATCGGAGATATTGCAACATCTGCTGTACAGTCCTGACCTCGCTCCAAGCCATTTCCATAAGTTTGGTTCATTAAAGGAGTTCCCGGGAGGCCAGCATTTCATACTGAGAAATCTTTCTACCTTGATGGTATCTGAGCACTAGTGAAACACTGGGATGAGTGCGTTAATGTAGCAGAGGATTGTATAGAAAAAACAAAAAACAAAAAACAAAAAAAAACAAAAAAACAACAAAAAAAAAATATATATATATTTTTTTTTTTGAACGCCCCTTGTTTATTGATCACTTGCATATTTTATGACTAAAATATCTCTTTTATGTATGTTTCACTAGACAGTACACACTATAATCATGCATTATGTATTGAACAACACATTGCAATGCAGATTTCACTTAGGCACGAGGATCTGAACACTGGAACTGGGGGTGTAGGAGGATCGGAGGATACATTAAGATTGCAACTGAAAGTACAATTGTATAAAAAGTCCTACTTCTTTTGACAGTATGCATTAACAAACCTCTGAATAATTAAAGGACACTGACTCCTGTTCTCTCCTGCATCAACTGGTAATCAAATGTAATGTAATATACTGTAATGTATCTATGGTGGTAATGAAAAGCTATCTATTAACTCTTACCTCATAGTCGAGATCGAGATGGTCAAATTCTCCATTGGTGCGGAAATGCTGCGTGTGCTGATCGAGGGTGAAGTTGACGTTTCTCCTGTGGCGCTCGATCACCACCGAGTGCCAGTGATGATCATCCAGCAAGCTGCCGCTGCTCACCGACGTGTGGCCCAGGATGGAGCCGTACTGGTTGCTGCCTGTTTCATAAAAAGACCAAGGTTCTGCATTTGGAATGATTTCATATTCCAAAAATATCCCATGAGCAAGTATGGCATGCTGAATGACCTTAACAGGAATTTGAACACTAAGCAAATGCCAAAGACACTAACTTATGTGTTTAAATGTCACACATAGTTTGCATAGAACAAAAAGAACATATGTCTACGATAAACCAGCCATACTGTATATCTAACCTTACCACTGTATATACGCCTACTCACATCTATCCCTCTCCAACCTTACGACAGTACATACTCTTACTTTGTTCTTGTTCCTGACATATCTACTGTACAATATAAACGATCATCTCTGTGATGACGGGTACCCAGGTTTATCTGGAGCAGCAGTCTTCCTCGGCTCAGCTCCAGCGTGATGTAATCACCCTGCTGACCCTCGCCATGCAGGATCACCCCATCGCTCTCTCCCGTCTTGAACTTCAGCGCTATCACGTCCTTCAGGATCTTCATCTTCTTCATTTTGAAGCGGTACGAGATCACGCCCTGGCCGTCGAAGTTAATCACGTCGGCCCCTGAGAAACCGAGGTGAGAGATAGAGTATGCGGGATGAAAAAATATCCGCTTACTTGTCTGGTCAGTAGGAAAGGAAGACATTTCATATCTACAGCAAGTGGCACAAACTGCTTAGCGACAAATTTGAATTCTACTGGGAGATCACTGCTTGTGCGTGAGGGTCACAGACATCCTGTTGATTGTTTGGTTTGTCAGCTTATAGCAGCAATCCATCAAGCAGTCCCTACTGCACAGACAATGCTGCCACACGCATTTTTAGGAAAGGCTTGTCAACACTGCAGAAAACACTGAATGTTTCTTATCGTGCAAGATAAGTTAAGACATGTGTTCAAAATTTTTCAAAATTTTAATGAAAAAAAAATATATATATATTTCGTACATACACCCTTGGACCCTTGCAAACAATTCCAGCGGTAGTCAATTACTCAAATGCACTTAGATTTGTAGTTCATGTTGGCCTACAGTGTATTGATGCACACTTCTTCTCGTAAGCACCTATTAAGATTCTAAGTACCTGTATGCATAATAAAAAAATATATAGAGTATATATGTATATAATTATTATTTTTAATTTTTTAAATTTTTTTTAGAAATAATATATATATATATATATATATATATATATATATATATATATATATATATATATATATATATATATGTATAATGATAACATTTATACTTCTCAATATATCTATATTGAGAAGTATAAATGTTATCATTTAATTTAATAATTGCATAATGAAAATGTATAGAGTATATATGTATATAATTATTATTTTAAATCATTATTTTTTTTGAGAAATAATATTTCTCAAAAAAATCATTTTAAATAATAATTATATACATATACTCTATATATTTTTATTATTTTTTATTATATATATATATATATATATATATATATTATTTCTCAAAAAAAATAATTTAAAAAATAATTTAAAATAATAATTATATACATATATACTCTATATATATTTTATTGTGCAATTATTAAATTAAATGATAACATTTATACTTGAGAAGTATAAATATTATCATTTAATTTAATACAGAAAACAAGGAGGTCCATAAAGATGCAGTTCTGTAACTCCCACCACACGGTATTATTTTTTATCATAAGGGGAAAAAAAATCAGCAAAACTAGAAACCTGAGAAACAAAATAGGTTTTGTTGAATAACAATTACTGACTTTCAATTGATTTATTTTAATTCTTTTAAAATTAAATCAATTCTATAATTTTTCAAATTTTTCTTTTTTAATTTTTTTCTTTTTCTAAATCTAATTCCATAGTACTTCCACCCTTTTAATTCATACTGTATGGTTTGCTGTGCCCATTCATTTATTTGTTAGTACGCTTGTTCTGACGGCTACTGGGAGCAGAATGCCAATTAGTTATGTCAACAACAGAAGGAACCACTGTCTGTCTACACAAAATTGGGAGATCAGCAACACTGGGTGAATTTCCATAGATTTGGGCAATTGTGCACCAACAGATTTTGGCGTAAAGCCTGGGCAGTGACTTGTTTGTCCACAAACAGATCAATTTCCGCTCTTCCGTACGCCTTCCAAGTTAATTAACTACCTTTTTTCATGGATTTGACAATCCCTGTAGACTTGGATATGTGTGTATCTACCCCCTTCCAGTGCTTGTGTGTCGACATTGACATTGCTTCTGATTTTGTACTGTATATCAACCCCTGTCCCACCACCACTCCCAAACCCTTGCTACACTAGTACATGCCCTGTACACCAAGCCCTGCTAGGAGGTATCAGTTATTAATATTTCACTTTTTAGTGGGAGAACACCTAATGGCATACCTTGAAAGGAAAAAAGTGGCTAGACCAACAGTGTTAGGTGCTTGACATCCTATTTTTCCCAAAATCATGCGATCAATGGGATGTAAGCCAGCCATCACTTTGGTGTTTGTAAGCCCATTGCCTCACCCTCTTCCTCAACAGTTTGCAGTCCTGCCTATAGGACCACTGCTTTAACTGCATCCAAAGAATATACATTTCTTTTGGAAATACAACATACTGTAGTAACCCATATCGTCTTCTCTTTTATATCTGACCTGTATGCAGCATGACTTGATGGACAAGACGTTCTCATCCTCCGGTACAAATGAAGTGACCAGCCTCAACACCAAAGGCATTGATCTAAAGCCTAGGGCTTGTGCACCTGTCACTGTAGCCAGGATGATGCATGCCAAGTCACAGAGTCAATGCCTTTAAAAAGCCAAAAGCTCAATGTCCGGACTACAGAAATATGCATTATATCCAGGAATAGACCATCTGTTGTTTACAAGCACACCAAGGTTTGTCTTTCCACCTATCCCTGCAATGGAGTCTCAATCTGGCATAAAATACATGTTTAGTTAAGCATGGCTTAGTTAATTATGCTATTATTAATAATAGGATTGCATGCCATGCTATTCCCTACCTTCCTTCGCCATTCTGTATCATGCACCAATACTAGTGGCATTAGCATCAGGGATATGCTCCTATAAACATATTTTATTGAAGCACATAATGCTGTATTCATGATATTCCCTTTGATTTCACACCAATGCTTGGGGCTCATCCATTTTATTTTCCAAGGAACCACAAATTTGCCATGATTAAAGGAAGAAATTGTTTATAGTGCTATTTCCTCTGGGTTTGTTTCCTTTAGAGAGCTGTGGCCGAGCTCTAACTCGAAGGGCTAAAAAAAGACTCAAAACTATGCAGAGGTGTTGTAACTTGTTGCCATTTATAACACGTCACCATATTTACATATTCAGGTAGATTCGCCGTAAGTCCATGCTTCATTTGTGCATCTCTTTATACATTTCATGTTTTTCCCCCTACAAAATAGACTCACATTTCGATACAGATAGCAAAGCTTACTACAATTATAAATAATGCAAAACATCAAGATGAGTAGCTCTTCGATTCCTTAAAAGTGCTTTGACGGAGATAAAAAGAGCGAGAGAATGAACTCACAGTACAAGCAGCCATATATCTCTATCCTCATGCCTATCTGGCCTTCTTCGCTCCAGTCCAGCGGGATGAAGCGTATAAATCGGGCCACGATAACGTGCTGAAGGTCGTAGCGCACCACGCTCTCCGTGTTGGAGTTTCCTGTAAATGCCTGCAAATAAAAAGCAAAAAAAAAAAAAAGTCATTGATATTATCATACAACAAAAGCAATTCTTTTCTAAACAGTAAGGGAAAGCATCAGGACATCTTTTTTTTATTATAATTATTTATTTTTTAGCATTTTTTTTTTTAGCATATCTATCTTCAAAATGTTGTTTGTACTTAAGTATGTTTCTTTTTCCAGCAGCCTCCAGGCAACAGGTTTTATACAAAAGGGCAAGATGAATTAATTTCGGCGCAGTTAATTTCAGCTCGAGCCTTGGACCTTAAACCGTCAGTGAGTGTGTTAATTAGTTGGCTACAAGTCAAGCCACACAGAGACTCTGCTGCCTGGTTTAATCAAGTACCTTTTTAAATTAAAGTGGCCAAAGAGAGACAATAGAGGCCGGGTTTAGGCAGCGAGCCAACTGTGACTATCAAAAGTAACATATTTTGCTGGTTTCCTTCATTATAATTAAAGTGGCCACAGCTTTTTTTTTTCTCATGAGGTCAATCAGAGTGTCACCGCAAGCTGGAGTTCTCGCTCCATTCAGACCACATGGGAAAAAAAGAACATTAATTATAAGCCCTATTAAGGAGCAACACTGCTTCAATTCAAATATTCGGTTAAAATGCTTCCATGTTAAAAAAGAATAGACGTGCTTAGGAGATCTATCAGATCAAGGATCAGATTTGTTGAGAGCTGATTTGCGCAGGCAAAGATTAGCACTTTGTCACCAATCAGTAAGACTAACTAAACCCAGAACTGTCCAAAATGTCATTGAATTTGTATGTTGATTTTTGTTCACATTACTCTTCCTGTGCAAGTAGGAGGAGTTCTGGAGGATTAAACCAAGAGTCAAAATGAGTTCAACACAGAAGTGCCAAAACGTGCAGTTCCTCCATTGACCACTAGGAGCAGACATCTAAAGTGAGACAAACTCCATGAACCACCATGTTAAAATGTAAATTTTTTATGTAATCTATCAATTAAACTTTAATTAAGCCATAACATTGTGCATAATTAGGGACAGATTTGAGTAACCGCTGCATTGCAGGTGTAAAAAAAACTAGCTGTCTGCTATACAGTAGCTATACCTTAGCTAACCACCTAACTGTAAAGCTTTTAGTTAAACTTACCACAAGAAACATAGGAGTTGACACAGGGCAATGCGTCTAATACGGGTAACAGAGTTTATGGAAGTGCAAAGTAACTTTAGCATATAATTTTATGCTAGCCAATTTAGAATAGGCTAAGCTAAAGCTATGCTGGCTAGCTTGTTGTGACTTAGATAACTACAGTCGGTGCTTTCCAACCAGCCAGTTTCTTTTTGTTCTGTTTCTGTTTGCTCATTTATGGATTAACCAGAGTTTAGGCAGAGTTAGCTACTGTAACGATGATGAATACCAAAGCTCCCACAGCCGAGCTTTAAAAAAATCACATAGTAGTTGTGCAGCGGTTATATGAGGTAGGGCTAAGAGATAAACAAATCAAACACAACTCATTGAGGAAACCTCAGACACCTTGTCAAGTCCTTTTTGTTATTACTTTGTATGGCAGATCTACTGTTAGAATATAATGCAATCATGAAGGAAGCTATACAAGGAAAGCAATTTCAGACATTTGACCATTCTGTGACCTTGCCTTTGGATATCTGCAAACAAAATTTGAACTGATGCTCTAAGAAAGGTGAAAGTTTCTTAAAGAGAATGATTACTGATGACGAGACGTGGATTCATGACTACAAGCCTGAGAGTAAACGGCAGAGTACGGAACGGAAACATCCTCAATCGCCGACCGAGAAAAAGTCCAAAAGTCAACCATCAGGTGGAAAATTGATGCTTACAGTTTTCTGGAACTCTCAAGGGCCAGTATTGGAACATTATCAGGAAAACGTCAATAATAGATTATATTGAAAAATTATGTATTTGTCTTTTCCAAAAACGAATTAAAACAAATTCAAATTTTTGACTTACCCTTGTAGATAGTCATAGATCATAAAGTTCCTAATCATGAAGGTCATCATCATTTAAAATTCAATCAGCTCATCTGCTGCTTTTAATGATAATACTACAAAACATTTATTTCTGAATCAAAGGATGGACGGATGGATGGACAGACAGACAGATGGAAAAACTGAAAAACACAATGGTAGAAGGTCAACTGCACAGTAAAGTGCATTTAGAGTGATATGAAATCAGAATAAAGAGGAAATGTGCAGCCGATGAAAATCTTCACGCAAAACATTCATTAAGTAAATGATCAACACACTTTTAAATGCTTTTCAAGCTTCAGCTAGAGCACTGAAGTGAATTTGCAGTGATTTCCACCAAATGTGTGTGACGTTTTAAACTGGCACCCTAGTCAATTAATAGTCTGTGTTAATTATTAAAAATCGAAAACTGTGTCTAACAGTTTGTGTCTCACAAATTCATCAAATCAGACTCTCGTAAAATCAATGAGAAAAAAAAATGCAACCTAGTAAACTTTAAACGATTTACATATATTGGCTTTTTTGATGGAAAGTCAAAAGACAGATCAAACCAAGTGGGTGAGAGAGAGAGAAAAAAAACCCAGTATTCAAGAGACTATTATCTTCTGACTCAGAGTGTTGGCGCCTTCCTCTACTTTTTATTCACTCGAGGGCTTTTTTGACAGGCTCTCTATATGACACAGAGGTAGAAAGAAAAATAAAAAGAAAAGGAGAAAGAAATGGATTTAAAGGGATAAAAAAGACTTGACAATGAATGCAGGTACTGTAATGCAGGTATTATTCTGCTTCTGTACTAATAACCGTCCTCCACTCCAGTCTAAAAACACCTTTCATCGACGATCATTATCTTAAAAGTATCCTACAAAATAAATAAGATCCATCATTTTGATTGTTTTTGTACAGCTTCAGATTTATATTGCTGCATTTCTGGAAAATCACTAAAAGTCTTTTATATTAAAAAAAAAAAATTGTATTTGGTGTTGTAATAAGAGTTTGAAGCATGAAAATGGTCAAATGGTTGCAAATGTTACAATATAGGATGAAGAGAGCCATTTTCAAAGCTGTGGTGTAGATTGGATGGATATGCGAAATAATAATAAGAAATTAAACAAATATTTAAAAATAAAAATAAAAAAAATCAGAAACTCAACTCAAATGCAAAACAACAAAAGCAGTTCACTTCTATTAAGCATTTTCCTGGATTATTACTTACCGTATGTACAAAATGACAAAAATAAAAAAATAAAAAATTGCAGCTTTGCTAGGGTCGAATTGACTTGCATGAAGAAAATAAAAAAATTCTTTAAACTCGAAATGACTAGAATTGTCAAACACATTATTAAAAACCTAAAATCAAAGTGTTGAACTGTCAACTTCATGGAAGAAATGCAGTTGGAAAAGAAAAACGCTTCATGAAGTTTAATTGTTAAAAAATAAATAATAATAATAAATAAATAAATAAATAAAATAATATATAACGGTTTGTTGATTTCCAGGCAGTATACAATTTAATTCAAATTTACAAAATTTTTATTATTAATCTAATACAGGTAGTCTCCAACTTACAAAAGAATTCCGTTCCGGGAGCACGTTCGTAAATCAGATTTGTTCTTAAATCCAACAAAGTGAGTCTTATATGCCTTTGACACGAATATACAATGTAAATCATACCAATCCACGTGACTAAATCTGTCCCCTTTCCCCACACCTACATCATGTGGCCAAAACCCATATTAAATCAGGATACAAAATCAGGATTATTCACCTTCAGGATAGCTTTATAGGACAGCCGTTTTCTATCATCGTGCTCACAGACTGATTCATTGAAACCGGTGACGTCGACTTATTTCTCTCACACCCCCACATCCACAGAAATACAATATACTGGACTTTAGACATTTTATACATTCACTTACACACTGAAATTATTGTATATGATTGTGAATATGGGTATCTGGTTCACTGCAGTGTCTATTTTTGTACAATACACATGAGCTACTTTCACAAATGAACTGTATCTGCGAAAAATTGTACCTTGAATGTTTTATTATGTATTATTAGTCCCTAATATTGATAAATATGAATATATTATTATTATCTAATACTATTATGTTGTATTAATAGTATTATAGTCTTATACTATAGCTCATGTATATGATACATATTTAGTGATATGTCCACGATTCAGGATTCTAAACAATCCATATTTGAGGAATAATTCGAATTTTTATAATTCCTTATAACAATGAATGATTTTCTCATAATTCAGATGCAGTACACATGCAAGAAGTAGGGACAGCATAATCAGCAGGCACATCAAAAATGATGAAAAGTTTCGAGGAGAAGTTCCGCACTTGCCCCGACCTGAATAACACATCTTTATCACTGCACAGAGACCAATATGCACGTCAAAACATTTAGCCAGAGATGAGTACTATCTTGAATGTCGACATAAAAAACAAGCTTCCAAGTGTTGCCACGTGTTTTTTTACTTCATGCAAAACTGACAATAAAGCGTCCCTACTGGACATAGGCAAGTATGTGAGACTTATAGGCTCTCAACATTGCCAAGTATATTTCTGTCCTTATGCTACAATAAAGAATGGGAATTGTCTTAACACAGTGCAATAGAGATGATGACTTTAATAGATATTTCATACTTGCTGGGGAGTAAAAAAGATCAGACAGTGCTTTAGGCCAGTCTCTGAATATAGAGAACTCACTTCTTCAAACCTTAGAGCTAGCATTGGACACTTGAGAAATCTGTCCTGAACTGATTTCATACCTGCCAACTGAGAAGCACATGCAAAAACCGAAATGACAAACCCTGAATATCAAAATTGAACTGCATGACTCCTTTGAACTGTTATGAACCGTATAACATCTATGAACTCTTCATTTATCTTCCATGGGCGAATCAAAGGGAAAATTCATGACAGGTTTTCGCACCAGTGTGCAACTAGAGCTTGTCCAGGTCTCTGAAGTGTCAAAGTTGGATCTGCTGCTCAGTGACCTGTTTAAAGGAACGGGGTGAACATAAAATTCCCAGCCAGTTATCATGTCCTGTCTCTCCATATAGAAAGGATTCCTGAATTTTTTTATAATGAGATGAGCTGAGATAACACCAATAGCCAGCTAAAGGGGGCTCTTTCATATGATTTGATAAGATTAGTGTGTTATCATACATGCCTAAAGACACAAACCGAGAATACAGTATTTATACCTTTGGAAACATCCTTCACTATATCCAGCCATTTTCACACTTCTGCATCTGATTTCCAGTTTGATTATGAGTTTAATCCAGCCAACAGATGCAGGATAAAAGTAGTAGCTGTTAAATTGGATAAAGTTAAGACAGATGCAACAGATGCTACATATGGTAAGGGTTTATGTACAGTATGTGTTTCTTCTCTGTGTATTTTTTATCTGGCGAATAAAACCCAACAATCCATGCTGCTCCTGGCCCATTGTGAAACCACGGCAAAATGATTTTTGAACAACAGAACATTTAAACTTTTCCCCCCAGCAGGCCGTATATACAGTGCAGTATTATCACGTTTATAGCTACATTAAATTTGTGGAACGTCAGCACAAGCTAGTTTCTGTGATTACTTCAAGTTCTGAGAGCTATAAAGAGTTGCTTCTTCGCCAGGTTTTAATTTTTCCTTTAGGTTAAAATGAATATGGAACAATTCTCATGTTCACAAAAAAAACCCACAAACTCCTCTGTCCTGAAGTTAGACAGCTTTTCTTCTGTTAAAAAGTGCTGATTTTATTCTAATGGGAGGGGAAAAAAACTAACAAACATGTGGTTATATTATAAAGGACTATCATTGAAGTTACAGTCAAAGAAAATATTGTCTACAAAGATGAAACATTTCTTAAACTCAAGTCTTGAGCTTCCCATACACACTTTCACACCATCTACGCCAATTAAACCCATTGGTGAGGCTGTATTTTTTTTTCATCTACCAATTGTATTTACATATCACATTAGAAATCTTGCCATGAACTGTTTCCATATTTTTTCCCCCACCAAATCTAGTACAATTTATGATTGGAAAAAATTCAAATCTAACATGTACCAATCCACTGACGATTGCAGAGGTACGTGATTTGTATAAACTGTAGTGGTTAAATAATATAACAATATAGCAATTCAGTTAAACACACACACACACACACACACACACCAAAAAAAGGTAACCATGGCGATCTACTTTCATTACTTAATAAAAGAAACAATAACCTAAAACTAAAAAGTAATTTATGTTTATGTTATTAGGAGAAAATATTTGAATAATTAAACTTCAAAAATATTCCAAAATTGACTTCATGTGAATAAATCTGACTGCCAGGTGCTGGGAGCTCCAGTACACATCCCATAATTCCCAGTCCAAAAGACGTCCTTCCTGTTTTATCTTGTTATGAACCCGCAGCCTACAGGAGGCTACGGTGAAACTGGCCGCATGCGAGTGCTTTGGGATGGGCTCACGGCAGCACCCGCTGCTTGTTGAGGAAAGTAACGCCAAAACGATACGTGCTTTCACGTCAGAGTCTCCAAAAGCTCTGAAAAGTATCAGAAAAAGTTGCTTGATTTGTATCTTTTGGCCAAAAAAAAAAACAAAAAAACAAGAGGGTTTGGAAAGTCACCAGATTTAGCAAGAAAGTCACCAATTTGCCAGTTTATAGTTTTTCTTTATTAAAGTCTTAACCAAATATGCCCTGCCTACACCCCTTTAACCTGTTAATTATTATTATTATTATTATTATTATTATTTGTAAAAAAAAAAAAATTGCAAGGCAATGGGGGAAGATTTTAATTGCTTTGGGTTTTATTTACAGTATGCTTTGCAAATGAATGGAAAGTAAAATATACATATTTATACACATATACATATTTATTAGCTTTCTTTCATACTTGATTCAAGTCAAATTTAATCAGAAATCTAAATTAAACAATTAAGAAAATGAAATGAAAAGGCGGAACAGGCTCTTCAAATGCTGGCTGTTTGTTTAAAGCAGCGTATTATGTGGTGTGTATATGATGGAGTAATTGCTAAGCATGTGATATACTGTAACACCTATTGGTCTTGTAATAAATCAAATGCAATACAAATGGATTTTTTAAAGCGCTTACAAAACATGTAGGTCCACCTAAATGTAAGTGTTCCTATTGTTAATACACGGCATGTTAGTCCAAAGAAAAGATATATAAAGACCATTTTTTGCCACTTCATGATTATGTACAAAAGTGTATGTAAATTATAGGATGTTCTCTAAAACCAGTCATCTAGAAAACTGAGTGCTGAATTTACCCAGATGTTTCCATCCTGATGGTAGGGTTTCCAGTTCCTGCCCGTGTCACTGTAGAGCAGTCTGTAGCGTGTGGTCCAGTCTGAGCTGCTGTATCGACCCTGAGTGGCAACAGCAGTCACCTGCTTCCTGCTGCCCAGGTCCACCTGCAGCCACGGGTAATGATCAGTGTCGAGAGGAGACCAGCCTCCGGCACCTACACACCCGGAAAGATCAATCTAGTTTTACTGAGCAAGATCAGAAAAACGTATACACTCCAACTATGATCTAGTCATTAAACATTGTCTTGAAGGTTCCTTGTCTCTACATTTCTTGTTGTTGATTCATGAAAACAACCTATAAGGATCGAAGGTCTAAAAAATGTTTTTTTCTACAGTCACCTTCTCTGTTTTCTGCATTTTCTGCAAATTAACAAAACAAGGAAAGTAGTTTTAGTTTGCATTTGTTGGTCATGCTTCATGGATTGAATTAAAGGTGCAATTTTTCACAAAAGCAAAACACTCATGAGTAACTGCTAATACAAATGTGATAACTGTTAATCCCTCGTTTCGTTCTTTTTTCAAATTAAAAAGGTGCAAGAAAAAACGATACATAGTGTAACACAGAGGTGTGCAGTGAGCAATGGCTTTTACTACATTATATTCACTTTATGTACTTTAAAAACACAATTTTCTAATAAGGTTTATATAAGATTTCCATTTGATTTTCCAATGCATGTTACATCCTCAGATTAGTTGCCGAACAGACACGGATATTGAAGTCACCCTTTTTAATAATGATAGTTAAGAGTGATGTAATAAAACTGATGTAATAAAATTATGATTGTGTAAACCTGTATTGTAGAAAGTCAAAGAATTTAATTCAACCAATTTTAGACTCGATTACAGCACCCAGTGTGATGCCCAATTCATAGGTGAAAATGATTCCTCAGGTTCCCAGACGCATCTACTGTAAGACCTGGAATATGTCAATGCCATCAAGGACGAAAAGATACCCTGGTCATTCAGTACATTCAGGTTGTCTTCATTTTATTTCCACATAACGTTGCTGATCCTAGACCTGAGCAACTAAACCAACCCCAGATCATAAGACTGCTCCAAAGGCTTGTATAGTGCATGACAGGTGCATTGCTTCATGCCCTTCCCTTCTTACCCTGATGCGTCCATCACTCATCAGATCACATGACCCTTTTCCAAAGTCCAGTCTTTATGCTCCCTAGCTAAATGGAATGTTCTGTTCTGGTTTTCTTACAGCCATAAAGGTCTAACTTTCATGATTAAACAAAGCTCAGCTTTCCACTGCCCATTCGTTACCAAGCGTTTAACTGAACTCGTGGTTTTATTCCAACCACATTTCTTGCACACAGTTGACAGTTCAGCACTCTTTCCAAGGTTTATTAATGTGTTGTATAGTTCCTTAATCTCCTTAGATGCAGTTAAACAATTGACTTTTCTGAAACACAGAATTTTATTTGGCCAGGCAGTGGATAATACTAGCTGTAATCAAATAGTATGAATAATATATATATTTTCATTTATCAGTTTAATGACTGTCAGCATCACCAATCAATGAGATGGGCTTTATATAATTTACAGCCTTACACTTTTTCAAGTAGGAATCTTTATTATTATTCTTTTTTTTAATATATTTTTTTAATTAATTTCTTACTATAATAATAACAATGATAATATTATTTTATTTACTTATTTGTTACTTTACAGTAAGTGGTTATTCAAATGACAAATAAGTCTTGCAAGTTGCCTTTGTCCTGTTTTAGCAATGCAACATTATTGCATGGACATCTGTTTTTTTTGGTTTATCTGTATAAACGCTAAAGTATATTGGTGAAAAATATCAGGAATTCAACAGCTGAATATTTGCAATACAGATATCACACTTCCCCCATTTTAAAAGATATGCTTTGTAGCGGGAGGCGAGATCTTAGGGGGAAAAGGGTTATTTATTTGGAATAAATAGGGGAAGAAAGGGTAAAAAGGAGGGAGGACGGAAAGAATGGGAAGGAATGATGTGTGCACGTGCAGTGGTCCGAGGCAGTGACCAGCTGGCATGCGGGCACGCGGCTGGCGGCGGTGGGCGGAGTGGCAGAACGGAGCGCGCGAGGCAGCGCTCCTGCACGCTCCCTGGACGGTTCCTCCCCGCTGTCGATAAACGGCCTGGCCCCTCCCAGCTCTCTGTGGGCGCGGCCTCAGGCGGGAGTCTCGCTCGGACGTCCATCGGCTGGGCGGCTTTCCCGGCTGGGATCGGCGGCCTTAACGCTGTCCTCCTCGCGGCCTTTTCCTCTTCGCCGGCGGGGACGCGAAGGATGCCGCGGGAGCTCGTGCAGCTCTTTCCCGCGCTGTCCTCAGCGCGGAGATCAAAGGGGCGGAAATCCAATGTCCTTTTTCAAAGTCTCTGGGGCACGTTCCATTTCCCCACTCGCGAGCCACTCTCGAGCTCCACCGCGTTACGCTCTTCTCGGACCCCGGATTAAACTCCGCGCCTTGCTTTTATAATGCGGAGCAAAGCCCGGGATCCTATTAACGTTAATCACTGCCAGCCGGCCCGCATAGGCGGCCCCGTCCCTTCGCGCACCTGCAGAAGGGGTGCCGCCTACTTAGGGAGCCTACGAAGTGAGCGAGGGGCGATAATAGATTTGGGCGCACGCCGTTACAGCTTACAAATATAGATATATTTATATCTGTGATAAGTGTGTATATATATATATATATATATATATATATATATAAGCAAAAATGCAAACATCAGTGCTTGATAAGGTGTAATGTAGTTCTCAATAAGATTTTTATCTCTGACTCTTTTTTACGCAGTCATTATTTGCAATCTTGCTTCGACAGGATAAACACCGTGTATTTCTGAATAGAAAGGATCCAGGTGCTCTTTAAGGCAGGCTTCAAAATAAATAAATAAAATAAAGACTCGCTGATAAGTGTATACATACGGAGTCGATGCATGATAAGCTGGGCTGGTTGACCTTATGAACAGACTTAAAGAGAGAGGTTTAAAAGTGGCATAGTGAGAATAGAAGCAGAGAAGAGGATGAGTGAAAGGTGGAGGAGATAAAAGGACTGCCGGGGGGAGATGACGCTACTGTAACCTGCCATAGAGAGCGATCTTCTGATAAGATAAGGGGAGGAAAAAGAAAGTATCCGGGAGGAGGAAGAAGGCAGGTCAGTGAAGCAAAAAGAAGCTTGGCTTGGCTTTAGAGCAGCAGTCCTTTCAAGTATAATAAAAAAACAAAAAAAAAAAAACAAAGAGATAACAAAGAAACAGTAAAAACAGTGAGAATAAGGTGGGAATGTACACAGGATATTGGAGAGGTCAGACAAAACCCACACAGAAATGAAAAGATGTGCAACACTCAACACGTCCCTACTGTATCCCCCAACCTCTCATTTAATTCATAAAATAATGCCAAAGGTTTCCTTTCGGGTTGTAGAAATCAGGTTTTCGGAAATTACACAATGCTTTGAAGACTCACTCAGTCATTCTCTATACTGCTTATTCTATGCAGGGTTGTGGGAGGCCTGAAACCTTTCCCAGAGGACATTCTGGACAGGGTGCCAATCCATTAGCGGGCACAAGTTGGCACAAATTCACCCTCACACACACTGTGGGAAATTTGTAAATGTCAATTAGTCTAAGCTGCCAAGCACATTGGGAGAACGTGCAGGCAGAACCGAAGACGGTGGACGTGTAAGGCCAAGGCCTCAATTACTGTAAAAGCAAATCTGGAAAACCAACAATAACACAACAATCTATGGCAAGGAATCTGATCGAGCAAAATGATCTGTGTTGCCCGTGTGAGAAGGATGGCCTTATTTTTTCCCCTGTCAATCAAAAGAACACTTAATAATCATGGGGATCTCTGAGCACATGCATTAGGGAGAGAGATCAGATCAGCAGCAATTCGAAAAAACAATGTGCAACAGTTGGCTTTATGTGTCATGAAGTGAATAGATCACAGAGCCTTCATCCTACTTGATTTGTAATTGGATTTTTCTTTTTTTTTTTAAAAAGGTACTGTAGCTCCTGGACAGAAATGGAAACTTTACCATGTCTTTAATATTTATTTCTGTCCTACATGTCCTGAAGATTTGCCTCTATTGATATTGAACAAGTCTAATTATTCCTAAGAGTTTAAAATCACAATTCTATGCGTAAAGCAGGTTTGAGAAAAGTTTCCAAGGTAACTCATGGGTTAATGCAAATAAATATAGAAGTGTATTTAAACCAAAGAGGAATATGAGGAAGGAGGTCAAATTGTTTGCATAGCCTATAAATGTCATTTTGCCTCCGTAGCAGGCTGAGGGGATTTAATTCACTACAGAGAGTGAAAAATAAAATGAAGTGCAGGGATCACTGGATCTGTGCATCTTATTAACACCCCAATCTCATGCACGGCCACATTTCTATTCAGCAGAGACTCGGGTCTTGGGCTGAATGCTGAACATAGCTAGCTTTCCCCCCACTCAGCCAGTTGCAACCGATTCCCAGCTCTCCCTCTCATTAGGTTCCCGCTGGCTCGCCTGTTCATCATCTCTCCCCAGTCCTTCCATCTCACTACCTTTGCATTTCCAGCTGCGAAGGAATAACAGGTTTACATTCGACAGGGATTTGACCTTTCCCTTCCTGTCTCCACTTCACAGATGGGCAAGGGCTAAACAGATGCCTCCAGCTCTGCTGAATCAGGACTATACAAGAACAGGAGAAAATGAGAGCTGTGTCATTTTCAGAGCTGCGTAAGGTCAGGACCTTTTTTCAGGGGACTAACATTCCTCTATATAGTCTTTAAACAAAGATGATTGACTGGAATATTAATAGATTTTGCATAAATACGTCATGTATTTGTTCAGCATTGGCCACATTGGCATCCAAAGCTAATCCCACTTCACAATCATTTTGAATAATACATTCATAACCAAATATCTCTTTTGAGATCACCTGTATTCTTTCTACATTCTAAGTCCATCCATCCATCCAGCCATCCATCCATCCATCCATCCATCGAAGAACCAGTAGTCCAACTAGGGACTGTGGAGGACATTCGTGACCATTGTATTTATTCCTATTTTGTACAGCCGTGGTTGGAACTCCAGTCATCATTCACACACACATACTCACACGCTCATTCACACACTTTGAGCAATTTGGGAACGCCAATTAGCCTAATCTGCATATTTTAGGACTGTGGGAGGAAACCAGAGAACCTGGAGGAAACCCACCAAGCACGGGGAGAACATGCACAGCCCGTGCTTACACACCCGAGGCAGGAATCAAACACAGGAACTGGACGTGCAAGGTGATAGTACTAACCATTAAGCCAGCGTGTCACCAAGTACATATGTGCATTTTGAACATACTGTACCATTCCAATTTTAATCCCCTCTTGCTGAATTTTAAGCTGCATCTTTCTGGGCCGCCTAGATTTTCCCACGATCTTAAAGCATGCCTGTATGTTTCATATCATTTTTGACCATTTTCCTATAAATATATTAATTAAATCAGACATTAGAGGCCTGTGGTGCATTTCAGTTCATCCCAAAGATCAAAGAGATCAGCGCTCTGTGCAGGCCATTCCCAACTCATGTCATGCACAACGGCACTGTCATGATGGGCAAAACAAACATGTTTGAGTCTCTTAGTTCCAGTGAAGAAATATTGCATGAATACAGAATATAAGGAGAATAGGTATAATTATACGCCTCCAACATTGTAGTAACATTTTGGGGAAGAGCCACGTACAGTATAGCACACATGTCAAATCTAACCCAGGAAGGTCCACCATGGATGCCGGTTTTCATTCCAATCAGAAGCTACGCCTGAATCCATCAGGCCCCTTTCTGGATGAGGTTTGGCACCTGACACATATAGCCCGTATACTGTAGCATGTATGTAATGGGTGTGAGAGCCATCCCAGTGTTCTAAAGTAAGAAGTATTACACATTTATAGAGAATATTATGTGCGGGTCACAATGATGAAAACAAGCAAGAATCATTTGTCAAAATTGTTTTTGGTAATATCAGTGTGAATTTTGTATGATTTTAGAAAATCACTGTATATAAAGCATTTTTGCTTTAGTTAGAAACATATGTACAGTAGGAAACGCATGTTTTGATTGTATTTCCATAAATATGATTCATAAAGAGTCATAGTTGCAGCAAAGTAGAACGAGGTAAGAAAGTTGATTCTTATCACTTTTTATTTATTAATGATTCATTAAAATAAATGTCAAAGAATACAATGTATCATCAGCCGCTCATCTACCAGTTTCAGTTTCACCTCAGTACATGATAGCATCACCACATTATCATGAATGTTAGGGTAACTGCAATCGCAGTGTTTTTTGGGGTTTTACATTTAGTTCATTCGCAGCAGTCGCTGTTTTGCCCAGCCGATAGTTTCGCTTCACTGATCACATGACAGAAGGAAAGAAAGAAAGAAAGAAAGAAGCAATGCAATGCAACAGTGAACAAGTGGATTTTGCTATGTAATACAGTCCTCTGTTATGTTTTGCCAAAAAGTATAAATCTTTTCTCTTTTATAAGTTTTTTTTTTTTTCTGAAAAGAAAAGGCTGTGTAGTTGTTTTTAAATCATGAGATTTGGCAAGAACAACCTAAGGAAATTAATCAGCCACAAGGAAAGTCAGAAAAATCGCATTTTGTTCACAGTCAAAAGTTTGGAGTGATTTTTCTATGGTGCACCAGAACAATAATGGAGATTATAAATGATTATAAACATTAATGTCTAAGGTAAAAATCTAGGTTGAAGAAAGCATATATATTTATAGTTATACAGTAGTTAAAACCATGAATAGACCCCTATTGGGTAATGTAAATAACGAAACTGTGGTAGTGTGCATTGTGTCACTGAGATCCTGCAGCCCCATTAAAAGTCCATGTCCCATTAAATATTTACACACAGTCCACTGACCCACACTAGCAGAGGTTTAATTAAGAGTGTACCTTACCTTCACCTCTGTTAAAGATACTGTCAGCTTCAAACATCTGAGACCTCTAATAGGAACTGTTTTGATTTTATTGTTATAGACACCTGAAGTTATATTAAGGGAAGGTTATTGATTTAAATTAAGGTTAATTGTAGCTGAATGAAGCTGATTTTTTTTTCAATATCAGCAAGTCAATATGTGCTTTGATGAGACCAAGAAATCATTCAATCCTTAAGATATTCTATAAAATCCTTAAAAGTACGGCTTTAACTTTATTTCAAAGCACCAGAGAATATGACCATTGTTAAAAGCACTGTGTGTGTGTGTGTGTGTGTGTGTGTGTGTGTGCATGCATTGGGTGTGGTTAAACCCTCCCACCTCCTCTCCTGTTCAGCTTGGCGTATTCAGGACCATAGCCGCTGGTGAACACTGATGAGCTGCTGAAGGCACTATGGGAAAGGGGTGTGGCCAGGGCGTCATCACATTTCTCTAAAGAAAACACAAACAAATGATGCAGATGTTACAATAACATTCATTCATTTTTTTATTAGGAATTATTTGGGGAATTATGGGGATTCGAGTGGAGTCGTTATGGCATCATCCCTATCCTTAGACTCCTATATTTACTCAAAAGCTGCGTAAGACTTACTTAATCACAAGACAAACCACTTAGGACTTCAATTAGTCACTTCAAAATGCACAAAGTGAACAGATGGTGCAAAGGAGTTGGCATGAGTTAACACAGCTCTGAACGTCCAGACAGCATGAGAACTTCAAAGGACAATTAAAGAACGTTCTGAAAATTCACCTCTACATTTTTCCACCACACACTAGAAACTTGTATCAGATATATAAGGAAATGGAAGCAAAAGTGGAAACATGACTGAGTTTACTTTTGCACCGGTCCAAATTTAAATCACTCTCTCTGTTGAATGATCTGAGATCAAAGAACAAAATACTGTATGCTGTCCAAAGATGTCTGCGGTACCCAACAATTACCTTTAATTATTTTTAATTATTAATCATTGCACGAGGCATGGTGGAGAAACGGTTAGCACTGTTGCTTCGCACCTGCAGGGTTGGGGGTCAATTCCTGCCTCAGGTCTGTATGTGAAGTTTGCTTAGGGGTGGGCTGTGGCATCCAAAACCAGGATACTGGCAGTGGATCTTTTAGGTGCTTGCGTGGGTCTCCTCAAATTGGACCGGTACATCGACGGGTTCTCGATTGGATTGGGATCTGAGGAGTTTGGAGGCCACGCCACAAAGAGAAGGTTTGCTGAAGTTGGTGTCAATGATCTTAAAAGGTAGACCCAGAACCCTAACCTTGACCTCACCAAACACCTTTGGGAAAGAATGGAATACCTACTGTACGTCAACCTTCTACTCTGGACGTCAATAAACCTCTTGTAGCTGCATGGGGACATAGTCCCAAAGTCTGGATATAAAAGCCAACGGTCGATGAATGGGATGTTCACCTACCACAGTGTATGATCAAAAATGCACAATCTTTTCATACATACAGTACAATATTAGCTAAGATTTACTGAGGCTTGTTGTGAAGACGCTGATCAACAACAGTAGCAATGCATACAGTATGGCTCAAACATCTCCGCATTCAAGACACTTGGGGAATTTGATTGAAATGAGAGCAGGAAGAAAGTAATGATATCATTTATCACACATGGATGTGTATTATAATTAAGTCAGATAATTCTATGCATCACCTGCACTTGACAGATTACCGCACTGATGGGACACTATTGAATATCTGTCTTTATTTCTTGGAACGGTCTCTGGAGCTCGAATGTCAGATGATCAATTAGGGACTATTCAAATTGTTGGCTTAATTAACTCTCACATTTTGAGCCATGATATGGCAGCTGTTTTAGTTTCAGAGCTTCTCTGGTACAAACTGATTGATGCCTGGCATGATGGAGATCTTATGGTTATTTTTTATGTTAAACATCATGACCATGAAAAGCAGTTTGCAGACTGGGATTTTCCATTACAGCCTCTTTTGTGTGAAAACGTGCCGAATGGCTGGAATTAATCTCGAGCAAATCTTAATCTTCAGTGCTGGAAGTCTAATCTAGTCATTCCAACTGGTTATTCATTCTCCCAGAAAGTCTGCATCTCACATGCTTCAGAGTTAAAAAATTAAATACTGACAAAGCCTCATATGGCAATTTTTCCACCAGAAGAGATGTCAGGACATTAAACTTTCAAAGATTTAACTTTTTTAGAAGAACTCTAATGCACAACTTCCTTCTTGGCCTTCATGGTTCAGTTTGCTTGGTATGTACATGTAGATCAACTTCATTTACTGAGGTTAATTATTTTGATATTAGCTTAATGTAAAGACTATTTGCCTTCAAAGACCTTTGCTGCTCCTGTAATATATAGGAATTTAACTCTGGGTGTAAAGCAGTGATCGATCTGTCTATGATCTATCCATTGGATCCCAATCGGGATAGTACAGAATAACACAACACAGTTATGAAAGTTTCACTAGTGCTTGGATACCATCAAGGTAGAACATTTCTCACAACAGCCATAATCAGACTTCCTGCATTATGTCTGAAACACTGGCCTCCAAGGAACTCCTTTAATAGCTCAAACATGTGGAAGTGGATTGAAGTGACGTCAAAACTACAGTATATGGGGCATGTGGCAACAACTACTAGCCGTGGTCCTGATGCATCTCTTTTGTTAACCATGGATTTTCAAGGACTAGGCATTCCACAGGAACTACTGGAGTGGGCTGGGATAATCATTCACAGACACACAGCCTTCTTTAAACCATTTGCCCCATTCAAACGCACCATTCAATGTACAGTAGAGTCAATCTAGAGGTATGGCTTGAAGTATGGACCTCAAGTCTTCCAAAAAATGTCACCTATGTACTGGAGCATTAAGAATGTTATGTTGCTAATGAGTCAATATGTCAATATTCAAATAGGAAAGTAAAGGTATATTCAGACTCACATGATTCTGATATTTCTTCAGTTGCATTTCTGGGCTCCCTATTCAATTTTTTTTTTTTTTTAGTCACCGGCATATGATACAGTTTACACGTCCATGGTTACAGCTGGTACTTTAATAAAAACAGGGTTTTTCAGCAGCAATTTTTATCACATGCTAGTAAGCCAAAAAGTTATTTAATAAAAAATGTTAAATAAATAAATAAATAAATAAATGCAGTAAATAAATAAATAAAAAGAAGGATGTGATGCAAGTGATGCATACATCATGCCTATACGAGCCAGTGGTATGATCTGAGGTCCCTTCTGTTGGTCAGGTCTAGGCTCAGCAATTATACTGTATGTGCCCAGAAATGAGGTCATGAATATGATGACCTGAATATACTAAATGATGGAAGTTTTTCCATCAATTCATTTTTTTTCTTCCCTGATAGCACAGGCATATTCCAAGATGCCAATACCAGGATTTATCAGGCTCAAACTGTGAAAGAGTGGTTCTGGGAGCATGAGACATCATTTTCACACATGGATTGGCCACTACAGAGTCCAGATCTTATTGAGTATCTTTTGGATGTGCTGACAAAGACTTTCTTTATACATGATACTGATATTGGAGAGACATGAATGCGTCTGTGGACGGAAATGATTGTTGTGACATCGCATAATCATACTTATCGAAACAATGCCATGGCAAATGCATGCCTTAATCAAAGCAAAGGATGGTCCGAAATATTACAATGTGTGACTTTTGGGCGTTTTGGAAAGACAACAGTAAATATGTTTAAAGCTGCATTTAAAAGTTCAAAACATCTGATTTATGATTTTGCTTTTTACTCATATGTATAGAACTCTATAAATCTGCAATGGAACCCCACAGAAGATCTATTTCCAGGTGGATGTTGTATAGAACATTTATTCGGTTCAGTAGAACCCGATAGACCTTGACTTGCCTGTTAAACAAAATTCCATCTCTTGTTTAGGATTTTCCTATGTCTACACTGCTATGAAGCACCGGCAGAACATACCGGCTGTTGTATGACGAGCTGTCGTACAACGGCTCATCTTGTCCTTGCCATTATTTAAAAAAATTATTGCTAAGTCTTTGATGGACTACAGATTGTGTTTAATTCTCCATTTGTGTCTCATGCGAATCTGCCTGCGGACGTGTTTCGAGTCACTGGCAGGAAGCCTGCAGCCATTTCATTGTTCTTTCACAACCATTCTATTCTTTTCAAGCTGTGTTGTTTACATTTGTCTTTTCGTTATAACCTAATCTTGTTGACAATAGTTCAGGAGAAGATTTCTCTGATTGAGTAGTGAGAAACGAATGAGGTGGAGATTGTGGAGACAAAAGTACTTCATAAACAGCGAAAGCCCATCCTTATTCAGAGCAGGGATTTAATTTAGTAGTCAGGGAATCAGCCTTAGGCGCTGGGGATGGACAGTGCCGGTCCGAAGTCCAGATAAATTCAGAGGTTTGTGTCAGAAAGGTCATCCGGCAATAATCATTACCCGAGCACATTCCAGTGAACTGTATTTTAATAGAAATTTTCATTGTGGACAGCACAGTGGCTTAGTGCTTAGCGCTGTTGCCTTGCACCTCCAGGTTCGGGGTTCGATTCCCGTCTCTGGTCTGTGTCCATGGACTTTGTATGTTCTGCAGTCTAAAGGCATGTAGATTAGGCTAACTGCTGTTCCTATGTGTGTGAATGTGTGTGTGTGTGTGTGTGTGTGCACCCCGCCTCATGCCCTAAGTCTCCTGGAATAGGCTTCAGGCCCCTCGCCACCCTGTATACAGGATAAAGCAGTATAGACGATGATGACGACAATTTTCACCGTTTTCCATTGAAACGCTATTAAATGTCTTTTTTGAGAATTCCATGCAGGGAATAATCACATTATCAGCTTTAATCATTTTACGCATGAACAAAAGAGTCTCTCCTCTAGCATCATCCTCATGTACCACCTCAGCCTGCGGCAAACTTCAGCCTTGTGTATTTTGGCTGATACAGAGGAAAAGAATGAGAGACACTGGTTTCATCTCTCACCCTTCTAGAGCTGTGTCAGCATTGCACTGCAGTCTGCCCCACTCCAATAGCTCAAGCCCATACTGTAGCTCTTACGGCCACACGCAGTCCTGTGACACGCTATTGTTTACATTCATGATGAAGAAATTATTTATGATCCTAATATTGAGAGTCACTCATAAGAGACGGGATCCTAGAGTCTTTAAGGTTTAAAGGTTTTTTTTATTTATTTATTTCCCATTTTTATCACTTATTGTCTATATCACTTCATTTGGTATACAGGGTCCATAATTTACACTTTTTATTAGAATCCATAGCAGGTAAATAAAAATATCTAGGTATGATATAACTATCACAGTGTTATTATTCATTAAAAAGTTTTCTCATTACAAACGAATAATTATAAAAAAAGAATACATATCATTTACTTTAATAATAATCTCAATACCAGAGTACATATTTGTACAAACCCAACATCACGTGAGGTAGCATACCTTAGCAGATTTCTTCTGTTTAACATTTACACATCCAGAGTTCAAATAAAAAAAGAAAGTGAAAATTCAGAAAAGGAAAGAGTATATATCTTTTTTACAGACCTAAATTAAAAAGTTAATGTAACAAGGATTTTAAAAAAACAAACACGCACACAATGTTGGGGAAAAAATGTATTTGAATGTTTGCATAAGAAATTTCATCTATAACAGCGAAAAGAATCTAGTTTCCTCAGTTAAAATTCTCATGAAATTTTCATGAAGCCATAACGGGAAAGTGTTATCCAGAATAAGTAAACTTTTCTCTTTATCATGTTTGTTAACGTCAACCCCGGGACTTGTGATACAATTTCTTGTGAATGAAGACGTAAAACTGATTGACATTGACATTTTAAGAAGCACAGCACAGCGATGGGACACTTAGTCACAGTAAAACAAACTTTTTACAGCACACTAATGGGAGTTATTGCCTCCCTCGCTCCAAGCCTTTTCCACATATTTGGGCCAATAAAGGAGTTCCTGGGAGGCCAGTGTTTAAGACGTTAAGCAGGCAGATCATGGCTCTGGCAAACTGGGAAAACTTTCCTAAGCATAAGTGAAACACTGGGATAAGTACATCCGTGTATTATATAGAGGGTATATATAGGGATTATATAGAGACATGAAAGGTTTTATTTATTTTTTTTTGCAGAATAAAAAAAAAAGTCACGATTTGACTTTTACAATTTTAAAAATAGTCTTTTTAAATTAAATGTGATTAACTATATATTATACTTATTATTTAAATAATATAATATCATCTGGATGCTATGTTTTTATTATTTATATGAGATCATGAATGTCTATTGTCTCTGGCTGAGGATGACTTTTACTGTGTTGGTCTGTTGGTCTAAAATCCACATGTTAATCTACATTTATTTAATACATATTTACATATGACTCACACAAAAGTAACACTTTCATTCACACATGGTACAGGCACACATAAACAGCTAATAGAGTACATAATTGAAGTTTATTAGTCCACTGATATAAACAGGGTCGAGTCAAGGTGTGTGAGGTGATGTAGGTACGGGGCACATGCACATGCAGCCTAATGACATCGAGGAAAACAATAATCAGCCCGGGTCTGATTTAGTAGTCAGGAGGGTGTTACACTGTCTGCATGACCTTTGTCACTTCCCCTTTAGCATTTTGAACACAGCTGCATCCCAGCGTTATCTACAGAGCTGTGTTTTGAAAGGTTGACACAAAGGATAATGAACTAGGGTGCAGATGAAAGCATGGGTAAAGGAAGTGAGAGATGAGGTGGAGGTGATTCAGGGGTCTTTATTCCTGCATGGCGAAAACGCACAGGTAAATGCACTGTATTATATGCCGGAGACGTCATTGAAGCAGATCAGAATATAACAAACATAATCAAATCCATATTGAGTAGAATAAGTCCTGAAGCAGAATTAATAACGTACGGTATCATATGCACAGCTGTGTTTTTATGAAGTAAATATAATAAAGTCTAACACATGATTCAGAATTCCTGACATGAACGAATCGATCTTGTGCCCAGACATTAAGAAAAAAAATCTTCATAAGAATAGTTTTTCTGTTGTTGTTTTTTTGATACATTACTGTATGTATAGTAAAACACATTGTGCCAAATTTGAAACAAATACGAATCTTTATTTATTTATTTATTTATTTATACCATGTCACATGAGTGATCAGTTATATCTATTACAAACATATTTTTAAACAACTGAGCTTATGTAAGTAGAATGAGAGATTTACTAGGATAAAAGAAATGGCACAGAAAAACACACTCGTGTTCGACTCCTCCTGTACTTCGACTGTGTTTCAGCTTGTTTGACATTTTGATAAAGCTCTCTAAAGTAACAACAAACTGAATGAGAAATTTGCACGCATGCATGTTGTTATTTCCCAGTACAAATTAAATGTGAACTTCGCCAAAACTGTGAAATATGTCATCACTGAGCCTACCCACTTTCAGTCAAAAATAACAAGGGATGATGCTTGCCATCCCATCGAAGCCATAACACAATGCAGATAAAGACCCCTGGCAATTGATTTCTATCTATCTATCTATCTATCTATCTATCTATCTATCTATCTATCTATCTATCTATCTATCTATCTATCTATATCTATGATGAGAAATCAGCTTTTTCTATGCTATCTTTAGGTTTCATGGAGAACCAGAAACCTTCCAGTCTCAGGAAAATATCTGTCTGTATGTCTGTCTGTCCAGCCAGATTTTGTCTCAGCATCACGCAAAACTTACTGAACAGAATTTAATGACACTTTGGTATTACTTAGGTATTTGCCTGTACTTGGGTATAAATAATTCTGTGCCATAAATGAAATCAAAATATTAAGTAGAATTAAAGTTATGATCAGTTACTGTACGTGTACCATGTTTCGTACATGAGCATTTGCATCTAGAGTTTTTTTGTACAAATATAGTGCTTTTTCTTTTGATGTGGGCGTGCCTATATGCGTCATTCAGAGCAAGACACAGAAATGACAGAAATGCACTTACAACCACGACACTGCATGACTTACTCCAAAAAATTTTTTAAAAAAAAGGCAAGTAGACTATGAAAACTGAACCTTCTAAGATGAATGGACAGATCAATGTATGTTTATTCTTCCTGCGGGAAGTTTAAAACCAGTTTGTCTCATATTCCGAAACCGTGAATTTGTGACCAATGTCACTTATACTGATTGTGGTCCTTGAGACAACAGCAATGACAACCACGGGGTAAAAAAAAGTTAAACGTAAAAGGGAAAAATAGAAGAAAAAATGACAATAACACACAAAATAGTGGGAAAACAGACAAAAGTGACAATTAAACAAACAGCAAATACAACAGAAAGAGGTAAAACATGGGGGGAAAAAGACTAAAAATAATGACAAATGCAATAGAAGAATAAAAAAAAAAGAAAAAATTTAATTAACCACAATGGCAACTGAAACATGATAAAAAGTACAGAAAAGAAATACAATAACAATAATGAAAAGTGCAAAAAAATGGGAACAAAAAATTTGAAATAAGCAAAACTACAACATAAGTAAATAAAACAGACAAGAATTGCAATAGCAACAATGACATCTACAATATTAAGGAGAAGAAAAACCTTGACAACACCTATTGTTAGGATCAGTTAATAATTATGTGGAGTAAATTATTTGCTTTAAAATTGACGTCTGGCTAATGATATAACCAAATCACAACACCAGTGTGTTGTAAGTATAACTTAAATACGATTATATTAGTGTCAGTCCCTCCACGTCCCTGCAAAAAGATTACAATTAAATAGCAGTCTATATCCTGAGATAAATAAACAGTGGCGATAAAGAAAGATCTAGAGAAGCTTAACCTGTGGCTTCAGTATATAAATCTGCAGCCACAGCTTCTTATAAAATAATCATGGTTTTACCCCAGTAGCTCCGTACATAGCAATGACAGCTCTGTTTTAATGACCCTAAGGACCAGAGTTAAAATTCCAGGGTTACTATAAAGCAGCCTTCCTTGAGCACTTCCTTTAAGCCGCATCTGCTGCGGATGGACCCTATGCTTGAACTGTATAATACTTCACTTTGAAGTGATTTTCAATAGAAAAGTCAGATAAACAAATACTGAAAGAGGGTAACAGTGCTCATCTCCACACAGCGAGATCAAACACAGTCCTCTCATTACGTTAGAGCGAGTCTCAATTACCGAGCCACATCATGGGCAAAATCAAGAACAAGGGGCTTTATTATCTACTTATCATTTCCACATGAAAAGAAAGATTAATGATAACCTTCTGATGCTGCACACAATGGGATTTTCTGAAAAGATCCGTCTACTCGGTTGAGGAAAAACTGCTGGAAAAAAACACGAGATGAAAAGGAGTACTGTAGGGGTGGCAGAGACTAATAGAATAAAACATTTTCTGCTACAGTGGAAATGCAGAAACTAGCAGAGCTGATGGAAATATACAATGAGGCACATTTTAAATAAAGCAAGATAAACACTGTATACAAATATGCTGAGAATTATATATATATATATATATATATATATATATATATATATATATATATATATATATATATACAGTACAGACCAAACGTTTGGACACACCTTCTCATTCAAAGAGTTTGAATTTGTATTATGGCAAGAAAAAAGCAGGTAGGTAAAGAAAAACGAGTGGCCATCATTACTTTAAGAAATGAAGGTCAGTCAGTCCGAAAAAATTGGGAAAACCCGAGTGCAGTCACAAAAACCATCAAGCGCTACAAAGAAACTGGCTCACATGCGGACCGCCCCAGGAAAGGAAGACCGAGAGTCGCCTCTGCTGCGGAGGATAAGTTCATCCGAGTCACCAGCCTCAGAAATCGCAGGTTAACAGCAGCTCAGATCAGAGAGCAGGTCAATGCCACACTGAGTTCTAGCAGCAGACACATCTCTAGAACAACTGTTAAGAGGAGACTGTGTGAATCAGGCCTGATCTATATAAGATATATAAGAACCTCTATACTCCAGCAGGGGCCCTGGAGGCTAATGGTGACCATTTTATTTATTCCCATTTGTACAACCATGGTACTGTAGGACCTCTGGTCAACATTCAGACACTACAGGTAATTTGAAAACGGCAATTAATCTAATGTGCATGTTTATGTTTTTGATTGTGGGAGATAACCCACCAAGCACGGGAACAACATGCAAACTCCATGCACACAAACCCAATGTGGAAATCGAACCCAGGACCTGAAGGTGCAAGGGCGACAATGCTCACAACTAAGCCACCTTGCCACCATACATATTAATTTAGCGGTAAAGGAACCTTATTTCTTCAATTTCAGTTGAAATGCTTTTATAAATCGAAAATAAAATTCTCCACCATAAATTCCATATCGCACAGCGCTGTGTTATAAATGACAGTAAATGTGATTTTGGAGCCACAGGTCGCACATCTCTACCGGAATCTGCACACAGCTTGCTGAAATTCTATCCATCTGACCGATGCTGATGCAGACTCATTTAAGGACGCTACTGCGGCTGGTGTTAAACATGGTGATTTAAGTCCCTGACTTATCATCAGCCTGGAAAAACATTCCTGATAATGCTATAAATGTCCTCCATCCAAGAAGGCCATTTATTGAGCTATGAGGAGATTTTAATGACAGACATGACCTTCTATGCTGAATGCTCCCCAGTTCCCTTGGGCAAAATAAAAATAAGTCAGGGTGGCTATACAGTACACATGCATTGTAACCCTTATGTTCTGCTCAATTATTTGGTAGAGCAAATTTTGAGTCAATATGTCATTTGAAAAATTTGACAAATTTAACCTGATTGAGCCTGGTTGACTCTACTCCTCAGGTAATTTATGAGTTGCTAAAAAAAGTGCATTAGATGATGCTGCTTTTAAAAAGTATGACTTTTGAATTGTTTTGTAGCACGCCCTGAAAAATAGGTTGAATGATTGGCGAAAAACATTGGTGCTGTTGATCCACCACATCAGAATATAGCGCTTTCTATGACTCCCCCCCCCCCCCCCCTTTTTTTTTTAACCAGTTTGGTAAAACCAACATCTCCACCATTTGGAAGAGGCAAAAAAAGGCATTGTTGAAAACGTCCAATGAAACTGGGTCAACTTTTCAGTACATTGTACTATAGTACATATATAGAGTGTCATGATCAATTTTACTCAGACATATGGCTGAGTTACAGCAGAAATCAAACGTGAGCATTTACTGTCTACAGAACTGTGATGTATAAAATATGACCCATTCTAGATACACCACAGGCTTTGCTCTGATTAGACTGTTGCCTTGCAGGCATGTCCTACAAGATTATACCTGTCATTTTGACATTTCTCAAAGAGCAGATATCAACTCTACAAACTGATTCTCCAGCAGAAAATATGTTATTTAATAAAAAGTTTTATTGGTTCATGAAGGAGTCATTGAGAGTGCAACATGCATACATATTTAAAAGCTGGAAAAAAACAACAACATAGATGATCTAATTAGTAAGGATAGTTCATACAGTTACAGGTCTCAAACGTCGCACCTTGGCATCGTGATCAATAGTACATGTAAAGCATGCTGGCAATTTTCCCAGATAGCACAATCTTTTTTTCTGAGGTACATATTTACAACAATGTCAAATCAAAGAGGAATAATTGTAAACCTGTTTAACTTAATTATATTTACTGCTAATAAACTTCTCAGAAATGACTGAAATACATAATTCAAATGATTTATGGTGAATAAACATGTTGTTTGGATGGGGAAAAAAGAAGAAGAAAAAAACAGTGACAGTGTGGTTAGAGTATTTTTCTTTGAAGTTTTCTTTCACCACCTTAATTAGATAATGCTACTGTAGCAAGGCATATTAATGTATATATTAATACCTGTATATTATATACTATCTGGCCACGACTTCGTTTATGGAATTTAATTGCACACACATTGCACACACATTTAAAAAATGTGTTGAATTTTGGAATTAACCAAAAATTTTACGTGTTACTGTGAAGTGTGCGTAATGAAGGTGTGAGTTCGCGTTTAGTAACTCAATTTCAATTGCACACTTATAAGCGCGTATGGAAAAGTGTATAGCTCCATCTGTTGAATTTTATTTTTTCGTATGATATAAGTGTGTTTTTACATTTAAATTTCAAACTAGCATATCCTCTCTTCCTGTGGGCCAACTGCGATGAAACAAAGTCTATATGTCACCTCAAGCTAAACACTGAAAAACACCTGTGAAAACCCCCATTACAATTCAGCAGTTTTTACATCATGTGTGCATGAATAAACAGACAGATTTCAAAAATCATCTTGATGTTTTCTATTACTCATCTCTCGTCCCCCAAATTATTTTTTGCAAATATGTTCATGTACATACAGTTTTATTCTATACAGCTGTATAGAATAAAACTGTATGTACATGAACATATTTGCAAAAAATAATTTATATATATATATATATATATATATATATATATATACAGTACCCCTATGTCAATGTTTTTTGTTTTGCCATTTATTTTCTACATTCTTGAACAAACAACAAATATTTGAATTAAATAACATATTCGTCATTACGGTTTACCACTAGAACAGTTGTGGAACAGTTCTTGCAAGAACAGTGGTAGTGTCACGAAAATGCATTTTGTTTTCTATAGTGGCGACATACAGTACTGTACGGGTGTGTTTATTTTTACTTGGGGGTCAGGCATGTGTAACCAACGCTGATCTTGGAAATTAGGTAGTACAAGGGGGATCTAGCTACATCTTATTAACCATCAGTAATATCATAGCAACAAACTAGCAACACCTTAGGAACCATCTAGAAAATGACTGCAATCACCTAGCAACATGATACTAGCTAGCTGGAGTAGCATAGTAACCACCGAACAACACCCTAACAATCACAATGCATTTGCTAGAAACCTTTGAATCATTTAAAAAATTTGAATCTTTAAAAAAATATATATATATATTATTTTAATTTGTACACAATGATAGAAGTTCAAATTTTCTAAGCATAACACTAAAATACTGTCCAGCTCTTTTAGCATCAAACTGTAAGACCGACATTGTGGAATTGAACTTTCAAGCTTTGGATTTGTGGTTCTTATTGTTTGATAGATATATATATATATATATATATATATATATATATATATATATATATATATATATATATATACGTGGACAAAATTGTTGGTATCCTTCGGTCAATGAAAGAAAAACTCACAATGGTCACATAAATAACTTTAATCTGACAAAAGTAATAATAAATAAGAATTCTATGAATGTTAACCAATGAAAGTCAGACATTGCTTTTCAACCATGCTTCAACGGAATTATAAAAAAAAATGAACTCATGGAACAGGCCTGGACAAAAATGATGGTACCCCTAACTTAATTGTTTGTTGCACAACCTTTTGAGGCAATCACTGCAATCAAACGATTCCTGTAACTGTCAATGAGACTTCTGCACCTCTCTGCAGGTATTTTGGCCCACTCCTCATGAGCAAGCTGCTCCAGTTGTTCCCGGTTTGAAGGGTGCCTTTTCCAGACAGCACGTTTCAGCTCCTTCCAAAGATGCTCAATAGGATTGAGGTCAGGGCTCATAGAAGGCCACTTTAGAATAGTCCAATGTTTTCCTCTTAGCCATTCGTGGGTGTTTTTAGCTGTGTTTTGGGTCATTGTCCTGTTGCAAGACCCATGACCTGCGACTGAGACCCAGCTTTCTGACACTGGCCAGCACATTTCTCTCTAGAATCCCTTGATAGTCTTGAGATTTCATTGTACCCTGCACAGATTCAAGACACCCTGTGCCAGATGCAGCAAAGCAGCCCCAGAACATAACAGAGCCTCCTCCATGTTTCACAGTAGGGACAGTGTTCTTTTCTTGATATGCTTCATTTTTCCGTCTGTGAACATAGAGCTGATGTGCCTTGGCAAAAAGTTCCATTTTTGTCTCATCTGTCCATAGGACATTCTCCCAGAAGCTTTGTGGCTTGTCAACATGTAGTTTGGCATATTCCAGTCTGGCTTTTTTATGATTTGTTTTCAACAATGGTGTCCTCCTTGGTCGTCTCCCATGTAGTCAACTTTGGCTCAAACATTGACGGATGGTGCGATCTGACACTGATGTTCCTTGAGCATGAAGTTCACCTTGGATCTCTTTAGAAGTCTTTCTGGGCTCTTTTGTTACCATTCGGATTATCCGTCTCTTCGATTTGTCATCAATTTTCCTCCTGCGGCCACGTCCAGGGAGGTTGGCTACAGTCCCATGGATCTTAAATTTCTGAATAATATGTGCAACTGTAGTCACAGGAACATCTAGCTGCTTGGAAATGGTCTTATAGCCTTTACCTTTAACATGCTTGTCTATAATTTCCTTTCGAATCTCCTGAGACAACTCTTTCCTTCGCTTCCTCTGGTCCATGTTGAGTGTGGTACATACCATGTCACCAAACAACACAGTGACTACCTGGAGCCCTATATATAGGCCCACTGACTGATTACAAGATTGTAGACACCTGTGATGTTAATTAGTGGACACACCTTGAATTAACATGTCCCTTTGGTCACTTTATTTTTAATAAATAAAAAAGTCTTTTTCTAGGGGTACCATCATTTTTGTCCAGGCCTGTTCCATGAGTTTATTTTTTAAATAATTCTGTTGAAGCATGGTTGAAAAGCAATGTCTGACTTTCATTGGTTAACTTTCATAGAATTTTTTTTAATCATTACTTTTGTCAGATTAAAGTTATTTATGTGACCATTGTGAGTTTTTCTTTCATTGACCGAAGGGTACCAACAATTTTGTCCACGTGTGTATATATATATATATATATATATATATATATATATATATATATATATATATATATATATATATATATATATATATAATTTATTTATTTTTTTTCTTTATGGTTGTCAATAATTTTCTCAGGAAATTTCCACACAGAAAACGGTTGTATATCATTGATCCAAAAGTTCCTGTTTACTTGTTCATTGATTATTCTGGCAGTACTTCAAGATCGGATACTTCCTTAAAGATGGCAGGCAACGATCGATCACAAACTGAAGGATGCAGGAATTGAGTTGAAGAGTTGACGAGGCTTCAGTTAGAGTTTTCTCAAAGCAGCATCATAAATTCTCCAGTTGTTGGTTTCTTTTTTTTTTTCTGTTAAGCAACCTGTAATACTTAAGCTAATTATGTTTAGCTTAAGAAGGGGCACCATTAGTACTTTAAATCAGTGCTAGGGATTATAAGGTCTGTTCCACTCTTTTGCAAAGAGACAGAAAGTCTCTAAATGTAATTACTTGCGAGTTTTGAAGTGGAACTGATTGGAAATAAAAATGCTGCATCATCTAAAGTTCTGAAAGTTTTTAGTCGCATGAGTAAAGTGCTACTATCAAATTACCTTGTTGCAGTTTTTACTTTGGCTTTACAGTATAAACAGGCTGTATATACCCGCATGGCTATGCAAAGTCATCAAGCAAATTTTAATAACGATACAGTTCAATTAAAATCATGACCCGTTAACGGCCAAAAGAGCTGACATTCTGTTTTTTCTTTTTTTTTCTTTTTTAATCTCATCTCAAACTTTTCACTTTGAAGTCAATTTACATCCATTAATCATTTTGGACCATAAATATTCTAACTTACACTTTATGCTTAAATATACATCAGCTCGCCGGCTACTTTAAATTAAAACTGATGTTATCAGCCATGAGACTAACAAAGAAGGAAAACATCCTGGCATGAATTCATTTTCCTTAACAAAGCTTTTTGAAGAAATAACTATTTGGGATATTATGTTATGGTTTGTAACGTTAATGCTTAATTATATAGCGTGCATACCTTTATACAAAAATGTATCAGAAAGGGAGGTATGCTTTTGAAAAAAAAATGTGAATGAATTAAAGTATATGATACACACACAAGCATGGACTGGCTTCATGTACAGTATCATGAGTTATGTAATTCCTTATTTCAAATGGTATAATAAGGATCTTTGGTGTACTTGTCAGGTTGGTTGGATCTAAATTTTAAATATACAGTACGAGTGAAAAGTTTGGATGTATTTTCCTAATTTCACAGAACAATATGAATATTGTTTTTTTTCAAAACTTGAAAAGCACAAATTGTATTAAGTTAATAAATAACAACAACAACAACAACAACAACAATCAGTTGTTATTTTAAGACATGAAGGGCAGCTGTTCTGAAATAGTTCTTGTAAGAACAGTATTGTGTCAAGTGCATTTGCAAAACCCATCAAGCACCATGATGAAACTGACTCTCATAGGCTTTACAGAGTAAGTAGCAAGTGTTCAAAAGAGTTCATTGAATACTTTGGATGCCTTCAGCATTGTTTTACAATGTGGAAAGAAATAAAAATCAGGAATTACAAGGTGTGTCCAAACTTTTGACTAGTGTGTATTGCCTGATTTAATGCACACTTTTGTTCTGCTTTGTATCGCTTGGTAGAAAGGGTGCATCATGTAGGGCTGTGCAATTTAATCAATTATGCATTATTTATTTAAATAAACTTTCAAATGATAAATGCTCTAAAACTGACAAATCCCTTAGGAATACACCACAGTTTGAACATTAGAAAACAAACTGCTTTCATCTTCCTTTCTTAATACTCCTGTTTTATGAGATGATCACTTCTTCTGAGTTTTTTGTGCAATTGGCGCATGTACTGTTACTTACTGGAGTGTGGCGTTGAAGATTGGCAGTAAAAAAAATTTTTTTTTTTGCATTATTTTTGAGACATGACATTTAAACTATCAACATCACATGCTATACAGCATTTCCATAATTTTTAAATATTTTAGGTAGTAGTTTTTATTACTTTAAAAATCGTAAGAAGTCTTGCTGCTTGAGACTAAGCAGTGAAATGTAATGCTACTGAACCAAAAATATTAATGTCCAAAAAGCGTATCATATCAAATAGCTAGTCACAATGGCATTAGTGTCATGGTCAGGGTTAGGGTTAGGGTTAGGATATCATCAAAGTCCAAAAATCCATGAAAGTTGCATTCTGTACGTGGATGAGAATGGGAAAGTCAGCTAAAGAGATTGTGGTCTTTAAAGTTCCTCAACCTCTGCCACAGTACATCGCCCTAGTTTATACAATGCCTAAATTACATGCTTGTACGTCTTTATTGCCCATTATTATTTTCCTTCATACCTTCACACTTTTTTAATTCATCTACAGTAGATCTGTTCTAAATATAAGGGCGGTCAAGTCAAACCAAGACTTGTTATGAACTTTCTATGGAATGTAAGCACGAAACTGATAAAACCGACATTTACAGAAGATTTGGGAGAAGAATATGATGAGTAAAATTTGAACGGTGCAAATGTTTTAAAGAAGGCCATATTGCCCTGGATGACGATCCAGGAAGAGGTGGCTCGGAGCCCTCTGCAGCCGTTCCCATGAACCTTTGTTAGCCCTTCGTAAATCGATGTAGAAATCGTCTCCAACTTGCGGAAGAGATGCACTGGAAACCATTTCAACATGTTTGGCCTATTAAAGGAGTTCCTGGGAGGCCAGCGTTTCAGATGTGAATCAGCCAGTCAGAAGCTTCTACGCGTCATATCTGACATCTTGTTCATTTCGCCATTTTATACTAAATGTTGTTTTTGCAACTGTAATCCTCCCTACTACCAAGCTACAAAATAACACCAAAATAGTGCATCTGTTTTATTTGTATATCGTTTTAGAAAATATGATCTGTCCATACTGGATAATATATCCATATTCAGGTAGATTCCTAATTTAGATATTTCCTCATGTCAGGGTGATAGAATACGGCAGCAGTTTTCCTCTGAACAATCTGACACACAGCGCCCTCATCTAATCTTTATCAGAGACTTTCAAGGTAATATTGGAGCGCTTGAAAATTACAGGGGGTCAAGCCAGGCACCACCTTCGTCATGATCATCAAATCTGACATTTTAAAGGTGCAGACTTCTTTATTTTCATTCTTTGTTCCATCATAGAGGTGGAGGAGGCATGAGGAAGAAGCACGAAGAGAAGGAGGAAGAGAGACATACTGTAGGAGGTTCAGTGGGGTTTTATTAGATGGATTATGGACGGTCACACTGAGGAACTCATTTACATTCTATCAGCAGGACGCATACACATGCATTAATAGATATGCGAGATCAGAATGTTTCTCTCCCTGTCTCGCCCTCTCTCGCTCGGTGGCAGATGGAGTGTCATATGAACTGTGCAGTCGTTCGGACAGCAGTATAAGTGTCCTGTTAAACCACAGAATCAGAGAAAATTCATTTCGAAGTAGCTCGTTTCTCATGCCATCCACTCCACTCATTTATTCCCCTTCCATCTCGCTTACTCTTCTTTGTCCAACATTATGCAGTAGAAATCTATCAGCATAAGCCGGTGAATTCTTTTCCAGACATCACATACTGTAGATGTTTGTTTCTTTTTTTCCTTTCTCTCAACACGTTTTTTTTTTTTTTTTTTGGTATCTGTAGTACAATCGTATACTGTATAGCACCATGTTTTTTTTGTTTTTTTTTTAAATAGTATCAGGAAAAATATATTTTTTTAAATATCAGGAAACTGTCAAAAATATTGTATGCATGTTTATGTACCATAATGGTAATACAGTATTCATATACCTTATTATGGTACCACACTATACCTGTATGCCTGTATAGTGTAATAGCATATCAGTAGTATGCATTAACATACCTAATATATGGTACAGTATGTACACACATACCATATACAGTATACCTCCTAACCCATGGTGGCTACTGCGGTACCCAATAAGCACCATAGCGTTCACCAAATTCATGCAATACACAGGGCATTGGTGGCTCAGTGGTACAGTAGTTGTCTTGTCTGCTATGTGGAAGACCCGGGTCCGATTCTTACCCAATGTCCATCCACCGGATGCAGTGCCGGTCTCAAGCTCGGATAGTTGACTGCAGAGCAGCTGAAAGACCAACAACTATTGGGTACTACCAATCAGTGCTCTACAGGATGTCCCAAAAAGATTTAACATAATTTGAAATATGAATATCTGATTAACTTCTCTACATGTCCTAGGCAAACGAAATTAAATAGGCTTAATGTAAAAGAAAAAAAAGGTTTATTAATCAAAACAACATATTCAAACAGATATAGATTTTATAACCGATTTAATAAAGCGTCAGAAATGTTCAATATGCACACCGCCTATGACACGACACACGTCAAGTCCAGCTCCTGCTTGAGTTCCTCTAGGCTTATAGGAAGATGGAGGATAAAGACCAGTCCAGTTTTAACGCAGCTCATTAAACTGTGAGATCATTTGGGCAAGAATTGGCTATGTTGTTAGACTACGGAATGATGTCAAATGTATTGGGACACCCTGTATAAAGTCCTATGGTGCTTTCAGTCCTATATTAGGGAGTAATTCAGTACCACTTTATACTTCAAATAAGTATTAACAATTATTGTAGCACCTTTTTTTTCACTCAGCTTCACCTGTGAATAAGTTAATACATAATAAAACTATATATATATTTTTTTTATTGAAAGTTGTTATTATTCATTACATTTTGCATGATCAACCCAAATTTGGCATATTAGAAAAAATGCTTTTGGACTATCCCTACAGTACGTGCAAACTATTAAACCCAACTGGCCTGGAAAATCTTCAGAGATCAGCAGTTTGTGGATTAATCAAACCAGCCCATCTAGCACAAGCATTTATGCCATGTTTAAAGTCACTGTGATGCATGGCCCAATAATTTCTTCCCAGCAGCAAGTACACTTTCAGAGGCACAGAGATTAGAACAGCACTCATGGAAAGATTTCATAACGATGCGCTTATATCACAAAGCTAAACTGTAGATCAGATACAAACTGTATTATAATTGGGATTGAAATAGAATTTGATTTTGAATTCCACACGTAAATAAGGCAATTATACGGTGGAGCTGGAGATCAGCATTGGTGGAATCTCGGATGGATGGTGCCTTTATTACATTTATTACAAAGACATTGCAAAAGACTGAGACGAGCGTCCAAACATACCTGTAGAAGCTTTCCTGGAGCACAGTAACCTTGAGAACGTTTAAAAGTAGACTTCTCAAGACAACACAAATCAAGGTCAGTCATTCCTGATCCTGATAATGGAAATGACTAGCCCTTTATTCACCAAGCAATATAGTCTTTCGCTCATAACCACTTTGACTTTGTTCCTACACCTTTCAGTTCACATTTATCCATCCAGTCCACAATTCACATTTATAAATTTCCTTTCAAGAACACGAGATGGCCGAGTCTGTGATTGACAAGTAAGGGCAACTGTTAATGTATACTCTATAGGGATTTCATGAACGCGTAATGCACACTTAATATCCTGAACACATTCTTTGGGCTTTGGCAAATCCCACCGAGCTGCTAAGCAATATGAACGATGTAATACCTGAATAAACATGTGCCCAATACTGGATTAAAGTGCCCCTGAAATCAAAATTGGTTTCAGAGCATTTAGCACATGTCCATTAGTCTTCTTGATGGGACTGTCTTCACTAAACGTCTTGGAGATATTCTCATTTTCATTTTATAGTTCGTCCTCCTGGGAAAACAATAAAAAAAAATCTTTTTATCATGATTTATTTTTGCGCAAATCTCCATAATCTTCGATTAAATGCTCTCTGGAACCAGATGCTCCCCCCCCCCCCCGCCCCCCCAAAAGTCTTGCTCTGCAGTAGCAGCGTTAGCTCTCTAGACACTTTCGGAGCTTATGTCATGAATACATCACAGTGATCCCTGGAGACAAAACATTCGAAACTTAGAGGCATCAACATCCGAAAATGTCACCTTGCTGTGTTGTTCGGGGCCAGAACCGAAAGAATAATGGCTCTGACTTTAAGTTTTATTGCAAACTCGCTTTTACTGCAGGTTAAAAAAAAAGAACTTTGATCCAGGAAGAGAAGATTAAAGGACTGGACTGAGGCGATCATCAGAACTGCTTGTGTTTGTAGAACACACTTCTTAACAGGTATAGCTGGGCAGTGGTGGCTCAGTAGTACTGTAGGTTTTAATCTGGCATTTTTTAAGGTCCATCCATTCATCCATCCATTATCTATACCACTAATCCTGAGTAGGGTCACCGGGAGTTTGGAACCAATCCCATGGAACTGGGGTGTAGGACATTTTGAAATGAAAGGCCCAGGTCCAATTCCCAAACCCCGGCCACTGGATACAACAAAACATGCTAACGCTTGAGCCTCCACCAGGGCTCCACCCACAATAAATGACACATTGTTTTGCATTTTTTTTGGTGCAGGTACAGTATTATTCTGCGTTATTCCATTTCCATTCCAAATGTAAACTCCCCACTGTCGATTAAACACTTCCAGAGCTCATTTGAGTCCAACTGGGTGTAGAGTGTTCATATAGTTAGTTTAATACCATGGGGTTTTGCTGTGTTGGTTTTAATAGGAAAAAAAGGTTCAAAGTTTATTTATTTAGAAGAGAATGGAATTTTTAAACAGTTACAGTATGTGACTGGCATTTTTTGAGGTCCATCCATTCATCCATCCATTATCTATACCACTTATCCTGAGTTGGGTCACCGGGAGTTTGGAACCAATCCCATGGAACTGGGGTGGCTAACCCATCACAGGGCACAAGCACACACACATACACCTAATCATACTGTACACTACAGGTCATTTTAAATTGCCAATGCCAAGTTACACTATCTGTCTTTGTTTGGACTGTGGGAGGAAAGAAGAGTACCCACCAAGCAGGAGGAGAAAGTGCCATCTCTACAGACAAAGCCCTGATTCAAGATTCAAACCACCAGCTGTGAAGCAGTGACTTGACCACCGTAACCACTAATCCTAGTTTTGGAGGTGTGGGAATCCAGTATGTGTCTTCCTCAAACTTACCATCCATACAATCCCATCTTTGTCTACCATCTGTAGTTCCCCATAAGTAAGATGAAGTATTTAAGAGAAAGGCTCTACAGTGTGCTTGATATTTGGCTAGATCGCTAAGGTACTGTCATTTTGTAAGCTTCATTGTAGTGGTGCTGAGTATACAGTTCAGTGTACACCAACATATGGAATCAAATTACTGCTAAAAGCCATTTCAATGAGTCTTGAAGTTCTTTCTCTTGCATCCCACCCCATAATGCCTGAATAAAAATTCCACGAAATGAAGTGAACACAATATTGGCTCCTTATTAATGTAAACAACATAGGGGCAGGATGAAGCAAGTGCTGCCAAGGAGCAATAACCATCCTGTCGAACGGATTCCCAACAACGAGTGGATCTGATCCAGGCAACCCACCACCCTATTTAGTACCTGGCTGCCAAAGAATCATGGACCTCCTGTTGGACAAAATCTCTAGTACAAATGGACATGATCCAACCATCCCAACCCTTCTTTTGACACTCTCTAGTGCTCCTGACATCTCTAAATACAGTGTTTGGCTCATTCTCATTGTGCTAATCAACAGGATGTCAGCTCTTTATGCCTGGCTTGAATGTTGAAGGAAAAAATTCTGAAAGGAGCCGTTCACAATAGTGGTTATGTCTCCTCAGACTTGCCTGTGACAAATTCCATAAGAATGTCTGGACTGAGTATAATGACACATATAACTGTGAATCATATTTATGGCATGTATTGCAAAAAAAAAAAAAAAAAAAAAAAGCAAAAATAAATAAATAAATAAACGTTCGCTCTGGTTAAATTCTGCAAAGCAGCAAGAAAAAAGGGGTTTTTACCAAATGGATTGAATAATAGGTATTAACCAAATGTACAGTAAAAACCAACCAAAAATACATTTTTAAGATGTAGGGAAGGTATAAAAGTTTAAGGGTCAACTGTCCAAAGCAATGGGGAGTGTGGTAGAGAAGTGAAGAAGATATGTAATGGGTGGAGAAGAGTAGCAGTAGTCATCTGTGACAAAAAGGTATCAGCAAGTATCAATGTAAGGGAAAGTGAGACCAATAAGGTTTGGAGACGTTGCTGTTGACAGAAAGACAGAAAGCAGAGCTAGAGGTGGCAGAGTTGAGGATGCTGTGATTTGCTTTGGGAGTTACAAGAATGGACAGGATTACGAATGAGTATATTAAAGGGACAAAGCGGGTAGGACAGTTCGGGGACAAAGTTAGAGAGGCTCGATTAAGATGGTTTGCACTTGTGCAGAGGAGGGATGAGTGGTATATGGGGAGGAGAATGTTAGAGATGGAGCTGTCAGGCAGGAGTAGAAAAGGAGGGCCCAAGGAGTTGGTTTATGGATGTGATGAGGGAGGACATGCAGGAAAATGTGGACATTTTGTACGGAGACATACTGTACGTTCCGCTGTGGCGACCCCTAACGGGGGCAGCCGAAAGAGGAAGAGCTTTTTTCCTCCTAAATTTGCTACGTTAGATACATGAAAAAAAAATCCCATTCACTTAATTACAAACGTCTGGACACCTGAGCATTTATGTGATGATTCAATCAGCCAACCATGTGACACCAGTGCATTCAATCTTATGTAATGGTCACATCAAACAGCAGGATGGGGACAAAATTAATACATTGAAATGGGGAAAATATTTTAGTGACATGCTTGTTGGTGCCAGATGGGCTGGTTTGCTTACTTCAGAAACTACTGATCTCTTGGGATGTTTATACACAACAGTCTCTAGAGTTTAGAGTTTACACATAATTCGAACCGTCCCTAGTATGCAGCAGGAGCACAGTGGCCAGACTGGCTTCATGCTACAGTAGTTTAAATAACAGTGGTGAGCAGAAAAGCCTCTTTGAATGCCTAACCTGTTGGACATTGATGCTGATAAGCTACTACAGGATAGAAGACCATAGTGGGTACCAGGTTTACTGAAAACTGGACAGTTAAACATTGACAAAATGCTGCTGGTTTTTCCAAGGAACCCAATTTCCAACAAATTAGATTTTCCTCATGCAATATATGTCATGATTTGATTAATGAATTTGGATACAAGCTATATTCACATCAGGTGTTCTCAGCTTGAGAAGATGTTCTGCATATGAGATTTAAGCTAAACACCAAGTTCAATCTTAAAAGCAATCAATCACCACTGACTGGCTGATGAAACATGAGATGCATCTTTAAACTGCAATGGTGTTCTTGTCTGTTTACGTTCTCCTTGAACAATGTTTAACTATGATGCCTCACTGGCCAGGTAACAGATTGAAAGACTCCATGTTACGTTCTTGCCAGTAGAAGTTTCGTTATTTTTCAACAGCGTGACTGGAGAAAAGGTACTTTTTATTGCTTGAATTTGTATAGAAACATAGCAGCAGATGGGTGTTGGATGTGTTGGAGCTTTCACTTTCAGGGAAGTGCAGTTTTTTTTTTTTTTTTTTTTTTTTGGGGGGGGGGGCGATTTGCAGAACAGATTTACTTAACTGTTGTAAAGTAAAGATGACCTTAAAGACTGAATAATGCTATTAATTGAAGTAAAGCTGGACTGCAAAATACAATGACAATTTGTCAACACTTGTGTTGCACTGCTTGGGAGCCTCAAACTAATTTCATTTGGTATGAAATATTTTGGTGTATATATACAGTAGGTGCATATATGTTCAATTGCCACGTTGGTTCTGTTCTTCCCACCTGGTTTCCTCCAGGCGTTCCAGTTACTTCCCACAGACATGCAGATTAGACTAATTGGCGTTCCCAAATTGCCCGTAGTGTGAATGTTGTCCGGAGGTCCAACCACAGTTGAACAAAATGGAAATAAATTGAGTGGTCACCATTGGCCTCCATAGTCCCTAGCTTGACTACAAAGGTTCCCAGATGGATGGATGGAGTGACCAACTGAAGCAACCTCAGATCATAATACTGCCTCCAGAGGCTCCAATAATGGGCACTATGCATGAAGGGTGCATCGTTTTATGACCTTCCCTTCTTACCCTGACGCTGCCATCTCTCTGGAACTGGGTCAAACTGGACTCATTAGACCACAAGACATTTTTCAATTTCTCCCTAGCAAATAAAACTCAAGTTAAATTTAACCCAACAACTTTGTTTTTGTTGTTTTCTTTGCTTGGGACAATGCTGTGAAAACTGTCTAACTGGGTATAAGTGTATTCTACCGTTTACTTGCTACTCCAACATCCTACATCTTCGCATGCATGAGGCAGCTCTCGAAGACTTTTCTCAGCAAGGAATAAAAAAATCCCATTATTTTTTTGACAGCTATTGTCTTGTTGTGTTGTGCGCTCATTAAAACCAAAAGAAAACACTTTCATCCCTATCCAAGGGAAACATAAAAGCCTGCATGTTTGTGTTGCTCTTAAAATCCAACTATCAGACACTCAAACCCTAGAGGTTTGGGTAAACAGGATTAGTCTTGTTTTATACTTCCATTGTTTACCAGTTTGGCGAGCAGTTTTGGGGAACATCTTGCCAAACCGAACTCTTCACCGAGGCAATGTTTATTAGGAAGACACACTGTAGGGACCGTAATGAAAAATGCTCAGAGATTTAAAGAAGGTCAATAAAGCATCAAATTAAATCTGCACACCATGCATCAAGACTATCGAGGAGGATGCTGGTGCGAGTATGGCTCATGAATACTATCTCAGCCTTGCAGGGATTTTTTCTCTTGCCCATTACATAGTCGAATGAATTACTTGAAATTATTAGGACCGAGTGTGAAATATATATATATATATATATATATATATATATATATATATATATATATATATATATATATATATATAAGGGCTGCAGTGTTCAGTATATAACATATATAGTGTATATGTATGGTGGCCTGGCAAGTCTTTAAGAAATCAAATACATACAGTATAGTTCTAAAAACTACAGTAAATTAAATCAAAATAAAAAAAAAAAAACATAAAACAACAGCAAAACCCATGGTTATGTTTAATAATGAAAGTCATTTCCACATGCACAATGTAAAGAGAACTTAAGGGACTGGGACTAAACAGTTGCGTAGCCTTAAGAAAACCGCTAATTACTTATCAGGAAAAAAAGGCTTCAATGTGCCAGGGATCATAAAGAATAGACTGTGGAGCATTAGAAAAGCGTCTCATGGTCATGGGCGTCCCATGGGCACTGAACACAATGACTCTCCAAAATCCACTCAAGTGTGTCCTGACAGATATTCAAGTGTTTTTTGACACAGCTAATCAAGAGAACACTCCAAAAAGAAAGAGGACCAAGAAACGAGACGACAGGTGCATCGTGGTCAATGAGTTGTGTGTGTCGGGTTGGAGGTGAAGAGCGCGGTTATTATCTCCAAGGAGTGAACCTAGTTTTTCCCGCACACCAATGCTACCACAGGCGCTATGGGGGAAAGATGATAAATAGCTTGTACTTGACAGTTTAAACATGCAATCAGTTTCTCCTCGCAGTCCCGCTCCTGAGAGACCTCGCACCTGCTGCGGGTCAATATGGAGAGGCTAATCATCTGGAGAGAAGCGCTTAAGTGCACAAAGTTGGAGGAAATGAGTGCCGCAGATAAAGCCCCGACAGTCGCTCACCCCTGATTTGCACCTCATTAGCTCACAGGAATTAAACTCACATCTCTGTGGCAAAACACATAAATAATAAAGTCTATGACTAATTTCGGCTTTAATGGCTAAAGGTGGTCATTTTATTAACGTCATAAAGCAGGGGTATGTAGAAATTCAGAGGAAGGCTGTGTGCGTGATCACGGAGGTGGAGCCTTCGATAGGTGATTAATCACAGACTTTAGTTGCATAAAGACAGTGAAGACCATAAAGCAGGCTTTTAGAGTTTTTAGACCCTTGACAAAAGTACAAAAGTGTTGCTAGTCATTCAGAAATTTCAAGCGATGTTCATTACCAAACAGCATTTTGGGTATTGTAGGACACCGTTAACTGAAGAAAAAGCTTTTTGTATATGTACTGTATATGCATTCTTAAGGCAGCACAGTGGCTTAGTGGTCAGCACTGTCACCTTGCACCGCCAGGATTCAGGTTCGATTCCCAGAGGTCCTATCATGGTCGTAAAATGGGAATAAATACAATAGTAATCACCATTGGCCTTTATGGTCCCTAGCTGAATTACAGCAGTTCCTAGATGATGATAATTATGACATGCAATAGTCTTTGTTTATGACGTACAGTATTAAGTCTCATTTGATATCAAGCCTGGACTCAGCAACAATTCTTCTACCACTGCACTGTAGCATAAGTCTACACACGAGTCCTTGTTTCTCATTTTCATTTATGACTTTTGACACGGAAATTATTCCGCATAATGTTATATTTCATGCGCTTAATATGACATTTTAAAAATTCTTTATGTGTTTGTTTATGTGCAGACGAAGGTATCGTTTTATTCATGTTGCTCAGAGATGCCGTTTATCAAACCCTACGAGTCGAATGACGCCGATTTTCGAAGATAAAACTATCTGTGACCTGTGCCTGATTAATGGAGCAGTGAGAGTTAAACACAACAGCGTCATATCTGGCTTCCTTGCGGGCACAATAGTAAGAAAATGAAGTTGAATTATTTTTTTTTTCTCAATTGATTATCATTCTATTCTCCAGTTTCCTCACACCATTAAATGCTGCATATATAATATGTATGTAATATATCCCCATCACACATGGTTCTTTATACCAGCAGCGCGGCATAATCGTCTCCTGGTCAGCGGTGTGTGTCGTGAAAAGGCCACACAAGATACATTTCACTGCTCATAAAACAGTTTGGAACTTTCATGCAGCCATTAATAAAAAACCGAGACAAACTGGGAAATACAATTCAGTGCATCTTTGCAATGCAACAGCTCCCGGGTCATAAATTCCAGCGGCAACGGGTCAAACAATGGCTTCTGTACGAGGCCCCTGATGCAGAATCGCTGAACTATGCGGATTAATCACAGATATATCGTGCAGATGCATCTGGCAGGCCAAACAGTAGCTTACCACCACACTGGTGTACAGTAGAGTAGGTGTAGCAAGGTGTTCATAATCCTCCCAGTCACAGTCACTACAAAGAACGAAGCATGAAGCATTATACAGTATATTTGTTGGATCTGTCGGATTTGGATTTGGATTGCCACGCATATGGCACTTTCCATATGAATATCCTAAAGATTCCATTTGCCCTAAATGGCTTATCCTAAAGCCACACCTTTTCATTTCCATTGAGAAAACGCACAACAAAAAGTGCTGCAGTAATCATAAAAGTTTTCCCGTGCTTGTTTCTGAAGTTTTCCACTCGTTTTTAGTTTAAATTCATTTGCTTTAAAGCACCAATATCAAAATCAATTCCTAGTGATTTTATAAAACTTAATAGAACTATAGAAGAAATTCATTCTAGTCAGGGTTGTTGTAGATTTTCAAACCTACCCATAGGCCATGAGATGGGAATACACGCCCGCATAGATCAGCCATGAGTTTATGACCATCCACCCAATATTCCCATTAATCTTTTCAATAATTTCAGCTACAGTAAATGTTCTACTAGACCAGACTACCCCATCCAGCCTTCACTCCCCACAAGCATCAGTGATCCTTGGCTACCCATGACCCAGTGGTTCCAGTTCACCACTTTTCCTTCCATGGACCGCTTTTGATAGACTGGGAAAATCCCAAAAGAGCTGCAGTTTTGGAGTTGCCCTGACCCAGTCCTCTAGCCGTCCCAATTTGGCCCTTATAGCACAGTAGCTACAGTTACAAAATTTCATTGGAACGGCATCGGGAAGTGAGTAGGATATTGTATATTATGGAGCAAAATTGATGTGTTGGAAGCAGAAAAAAATATCAAGTGAAGGATTTGACTGACGTCTAAATGACTGGATCGGAACAACTTCAAAAATGCATGTCTGTCATGCTTTTGAGAAGTGTGAGAAACCCATTAGAAACCAAACATATATGGAAAGAACAAGCTAAAAACTCAACACGGTCAGAAAAAGAGCCTTCGTTTAAAAAGAATAGGAAAAAAATAAGAAGAATAAATAAAACCGCCTCCATAATAGGATTAACTGGTCTGAATATTATCCCAGTTGGCGCGCATTTTCCAAAAAGCTTAACATTCTTATGCAGTAAGCAACTTGGAATGTTGCGTCAGTGATACAGGGATCAAATGGTTATAATAAATAAAGCAGCTTAATATGAAATCTCTGAAAAGTTATATTTAGCAAATAAGAGATCATCTTACAACTTACAACAATACCGTAAAAAACAACAACAACAAAAAAGTTTGATACAGATTTATGTTCGGGAGTTTTAGATTTTACAGCTTTAAAGCTGTAATCGACTCTCAGGAGGCCTTGGATACAGAGCTGGCCCAGCGAAAGTAGAAATAATACATCAGGAAGAGATAGCAGATGTAAAAAAAATCCAGAAAAGCACACATGAAAGTAAATAAAAATCGAATTTTACTGTACTATTTCCCAACATTGAGCTTGTGTTTGTTTGCTTCAATTTACACTACTTGTTGCATTTCATTAGCCTCTTACATATTACGAAACGAGTGTGAAAAAGTTTTACCACTTCCAGAATATTGGTGATTTAACATCATGGACAGGACACACGAAAATAAAATATAATAATAAAACATAAATAAAAGATAGTGTAGAGCCAGGGCTAAAAACACACTGCTAGAGGCTATCCAGCTTTCCATTTCCATTCATTCCCAACTGGTATCTCAGTATGAGAAACATAAAAATGACACTGGCCAAAGGGGAGAAAAAGAAGGATTGTGGCTTAGCATTGCCAAGCAAAAACCATTTTCTTTACCCCAAGCACTCCTCCCTGCTTCACAAAAATAAAACGATCTATCCCAGGGTCTATGTATTTCCGAATCTGAGCATTATCTATATGACATATATATATATATATATATATATATATATATATATATATATATATATATATATATATATATATATATATATATATATATAATGTCTGATTTACATTTCAGAAATCATCTCTTGGGATGTTCATTTTGAAACAATTTGTCCTTGATTAATTGCTATTAAGAATTAACCAGATTTAACATATAATAACTAGTAATGTTTGTTTTGCATCATATTTCTCCATATCTATTCACTTGGACACCACTTGGAACTTCCTACTCAGGCATACTGTAGTATTGGACATTTTCTTTTCTTTTAGAATGAGGACAAACAATATCAACAACAATATTTTTGTTATTGTTTTTCATGTATTCTGTTTATGTAAACTATTTGGGCTGTATTCATTTGTCTTATATAACTCATTTGATATGATTGCCCTGCTAGAACTGTTTAAATAAATTTTTAACTGAAAAAAAAACTGTGAATGTCTATTATTACCATTATTTACTTAACCCGAATTGGTTATTGATTGATTAAGGAAAATTTGCAAAATTGTTTGCATATTGTTTTATTTAAATATGAATAATAGGGTAACTAGGTTCTGGTACAGAGGTCATGGGTAGCTGTGTGGTTAAGGCATTGAACCTTGGTTCAGAAAGTCCCAGGTTCAAATCCCACAACCACCAAGTTGTCCCTGTTGGGCCCTTGAGCAGGGCCCTTAACGTCTTAGATATATAATGAGATAAAAATATAAGTCACTGTGGATAAGGGCCTAATGCCTAAAGTGGAAATGTATAGTAAAGCAAAAGGAACTTGAGTTTCCCACGGTTTTCCGGTTTCCTCCCACAGTCGAAAGACATGCAGATTATGCTAAGTGGTGTTCTCAAATGTTTGGACACCAAGGTCAGCTGTTCTGGAAGTTCTTGCAAGAACAGTATTGTGTCAAGTGTATTTGCAAAACTCATGAAGCACCATGATGAAACTGGCTCTCATGAAGACCTTCCCCGGAAAGCAAGACCAAAACTTGAGGTTAACAGCGCTCCAGACGAGAGCTGTTCCAGTATAAAGGCTAATTACAAATATTACAAATATTGCATATTTTGGATGCCTTCAGCATTGTTTAAAAATGTAGAAAGAAATAACAATCAGGAAAGCCCATGGAATTACGATGGTGTCACATTTTCTGCTAGAATACGCTGGTATACAGTAAATGCATGGTGAAAAAGGTTTATGTTGTTATTTGTCTGAGGTACAAGTTCTTGCATAGTACTAAGACCTGCTACGGTCAGATGATTTTTATTATGTTTTTTGCACAAATATGCATAGAAATAAACAGGCGTGCTACATTTTTGAACATGTAAACACATAATGTATACAACAAAACTCACTTTGAAATCATTAACTTAAAGAAAACCTTTTAAGACTAGACTGTATTCACTTGGATCACACTTGGATCACACCAAACTGTACATCCTGTACCAAACATTATGGTATGAGTCCACATACTGTATGTATATCTTTTGGACTTAAGTCATCTTCTGAATATTGCAGTATGAAGAAGGGTCATAATTGCAATTTACATTCAAATATACTGTTTTGTTTTTTGTTCGCAAAACAGTGCGAGACCAAATGAAAGGACCTCGAGTTGCCAGTGTTAACAGAAATCTGTATCCTCACACACATTCTCTCTTCATACAATAAACATTTCAGCAAACTGGAACAAACCCTCGGGGCATGTTATGAAATTCTATAAATTGTACGTTAAGAAAATGAAACCATTAATTAGTCAATTAACTCTTTGCCTACTGTATACCGTATATATATATATATATATATATATATATATATATATATATATATATATATATATATATATATAATGCAGTGGGAGAATGTGAATCACCCAGACATTTTCCCCAGATAACAGCCAATTATATGAAATTAAGACTTTTTACAGAGACAGACATATGGCTCTATGCGTTATTTTTCTTTCCTTTTTTGTTTTATACTCAAACTAATGTATAGACACATGGCTGAATGGTTTATGATTCTGATAAACATCAATGAAGCGCCTGCCTGGTATATTACCACTGCCATGTAAAGTTACTTCATATAACAGCTGCATTAGTAATGCCAATTAATTAAATGCCACTTCATTAAATGCTACTTTATTAAAGTATTAAAAAGCACAGTATGACTTTTAACCTCCTGTCCATCAACACAAACCTGAACATGAAAGAAAAACCTCACTGTGTAAAATAATAATAATTGTCGTCTATACCGCTTTACTGTATATCCTGTATACAGGGTCACTGGTGGACTTAGGGCACGAGGCGGGGTACACATATGGACTGCATTTCTTTGAATTGTGGGAGGAAACCGGAGTACCCGGAGGAAACCCACCAAGCACAGAGAGAACATGCAAACTTGATGCACACAGAGAATGGGAATCGAACCCGGACCCTGGAGGTGCAAGGCACCAATGCTAACCACTATGCAGTGCAATTGTTAAACACTGCCTCACATTTAGCTTTGATTCTGTGTGCAATGTACAGTATGAAAATGATTGCTCACGCTCCAAAAACAACTTTTCACAATTGGATCCTAGAAAACACCTGTGCCCAAGAAGTATAAACTCTAATGATGTGATTACCGGTTCATTTAGTACACTCAAGTCATCAGCTGACTTGTATTGTATCGCACAGTAACTTTGTTAAGTCTAGACCTGAGCGACCGGAGTTCAGATGCGCCCATCACTCTGGAATAGGTTCAGTCTGGTCTCATCAGCCTACATGACCTTTCCAAAATCCAATCTTGATAGTTGATAGAACATTGAAGCCATTAATGAGCCTATCCCAGGAGTACCAATCCATCTCAGGGCATACACACACATGCTCATTCACACATTATGAGCAATTTGGGAACGCCAGTTAGCTTATTCTCCATGTCTTTGGACTGTGGAAGGAAACCGGAGTATCCGGAGGAAACCCACCAAGCACAGGGAGAACATGCAAACTCCATGCACACAGATCTAAGACGGGAATCGAACACCATACCAGGATGCCAGACGACAGTCCTAACCACTAAGCCATCACGTAAGCAGTGCCACGATCACGTAATTAGCTGTTTAATCATATATTACGGATTAACGTACATACCATCTTGTGTCAAAGAGGGAGATTCTCACTCTTAGAAAGTGCATCTGTTTAGCGGATTAGTGAGTCAGCGAGACTGACGCGTCTGTGTTATCGTTTCAACACACAGAGACATCATGCTTCTAATATTCGCATCTTTTCATCCTGGAGAAAAACGACGGGCTAAAGCAAGGGGAAGAGGATCTGTCTCTCAATTGTTACTGCATTATTAGGAAAAAAAAAAAAAAGAATAATAAAAATGACGGAAAAGACAGTCCTCATTAAGGACACCTCTGTGTCTGAGTGTGCAACATTTTTTCGGTGGCAGCCTGGCAAGAACACAGATGTATTAATAAACTGTCTGGAACAAAGAACTCACTGATGGCTGCCAAGACTAAAGCAACAGAGTGACGGAGGAAGTTTAACCAAATCCAGTTTCGCAGTATTTTGAGCTTCCAAGTGTCAAACTTGGACTAACACTAGGGGTCAGGGGTAGCTCAGTGGTTAAGGCATTGGACTACGGTTCGGAAGGTCCCAGGTTCAAGTCCCACTTCCCTTGAGCAAGGCCCTTGAGCAAGGCCCTTAACCCCAACTGCTCAGATGTATAATACATCTGAGTAAGTCGCTCTGGATAAGGGCGTCTGCCAAATGCCTAGATGTAACACTAAGCCCCATGCAACGCATTCATTGGATGAGAAAACCTCCCTTATCTATGAACATGACATAACCATGCTCCTCACCTAATACTAAGGTGGAATTATGGACAGATAGCTAAAAAAAAAGATATAATTTCAGCAAAGTGAATTACTGTGAATTACTGTTGGGTGTTGGAGGGGTAGTTTCATATTTGTAGGAGCAATGCTGCATAAAGCAGTCCATAACTGTCTATCTTTTCACCTCATTTGTTTGGCGAGAGATCGCACATCCCATAATTAGAATCAGTATGTAATTACAGTCTGCACTGTGTTAACCAGCAGACCCATCACCTTTCATTAGCGGAATAACACTGTCTCACATCAGTGACCTTTACAGACACTCTAAAAATGCGAGACGACAAATACCTAAACGTATTGCAGATATAAACAGAGTGATACACATTTTGAAGTCAAACATTGCATAGAATGAAAGAAAAAAAAATACATATCAAAGATAAATAACAAAAACCTGGAGAAACATGCATCCAAGAGACAAATTTGCAATTTGGCATCTCTCATTAGGGATCACATCTGAGTGCGCACTGAGCGGGGCCATGCATCTCTCATACACACAGTCAGACAAATATTGTCCTAACAAGCTGTTAAGCATCAATGCTGGTTTCAATGTGGGACGGAAACCAGACTGAAAAACACTTTCTTCCTAATGAGGTATCTATAGTTTATTCATCTGGGCCATGTGTTGCAACTCTCTCGAATACAGAGCGATATCTTTGTGATATCTGGTCTATTTGCAAGTAGCTTGTTTAAAATGACCTGCTATGAAGAAGAAAAATCTACAGTATCACAGTATCATAGAATTGTGTAGGTTCCCCATGTGCCACTGGGGCAAGTCCCTCGAGGCATGACTCCATAGGACCTCTGGGGGTGTGTTGTGGTGTCTGGCACCGGGACATTAGTGGCAGGTAATTTCTGAGCTGTAGGTTGCGGGGTGAGGCCTCCTTTGATAAGTCCTGATAGTCCAGTGCATTCAAGGGACGCTCGATCGGATTGGGACGTCCGGATCCAAAACGTTGAACTCTTTGCATGCTACAGTAAGCTCCATACATAGCAGGCTGTGATGCACTGAGGGTACTGATACCAGACAAACTGGCCTTTGGTCTCCACAGGCATAAACGAGCCTTGGATGCCCATGATATTGTCACCAGTTTACTGGCATACACGGCCTCTCTGGGAGGTATCCAGCCATTGTTAGTATAACAAGAGAGGTTAGCCGGCCTCCGAGTGGCGCAGTGGTTAAAGCGCTCGCCCTATCATCCGGAGATCGCCAGTTCGAATCCCGGGTGGTGCTGTAACCTCTCGCAGCCGGAGGTCTAGAGAGAGCTGATTGGCCGAGCTCTCTCAGAGGGGAGGGATGAGAGGTACATAGTGCTCCCACATTAATCACGGCTCTACAGCCAGTCAGGGGCGTCTGTGAGCTCGCGCAACGGAGGGAGCGGATAGCGTGGGGGGCTCGAGTGTGGCCGAGTGTGTTACGCCGCCCCCAACAATGCGCGAGCGAGCAGTTCGAAAAGATAGTCTTCGGCCCTCCCGGCTGAGTGGTAGTAGTAGCCTTAATGTGGGAGCCCCCTAGTGACGGGGAGGAATTGGACACGAGGGAGAAAATCTGGGAAAAATCCAAAAAAAAAACCCAAAAAACAAGAGAGGTTAGCCAAGTGCGGATGCATGAACGATGATGACTTCCCTGTACTATTCACTGGGGTATTAAATGTTGATAAGCAAACTGAGCAACAAAGCTGCATCAACATTGAACATTCCTCCCAGACACTATTTGAATCTTTTATTGATTATGAATGATCATTTCACCTTAGTGTTGTGGCTGATTCGTGTATATGTACACGTAATATTTCCAAGAACAGTAACATGAAGAGTGATCCTTTTTTTCATGCAACAATATATGGTTTACTTAGATTCAATTTTATTTCTATAGCCCATTGAACCTTAGACATTGGCACAAAGCGGATTTAGAGAAGTCCATGTACAGTAGATTTGGATCAATGATGAAACCGGGAACATTGGAAAGGAAAAACTCAACAACATACTGTAACCTTGAAAGGAAAAAAGGAACCTTATGCTTAATTATAAACCAATCCCTGTTCTACAACTATATGATATAAAGTCAATTTTTAGTACAGTATGTGTGTTGAAAGGATGGTCTTTATAAGTAAATGTTCATGAGCATAAGACAGTCTTTACACAGGTGAAATGTCTACCAAAGCATGTGGGACCATTGACACCAGCAAAAAGTGAGACCTATTGTGCAAAAGTAGAGCACCAGGCTAAAAGCGCCTTCGAATTTCAAACCCGCAGACAATGTCCCACTTGTACCAAAGTATTCTAACTTATCACTGTCACTGGCGTTACCAATTGGTACACAAAACAGAGAAGACCAAAGGCTTGATTTGGCATACTTAGAGTAGTGTGGTACCTACAGTATATGACACCATGGCATAGTCTACACTGATTCCTATGTAATTCCCAACCTACAGCTATTAACACCCAGTCAAAACATGTCCTCAAGCTGAGATTTCCTCACCGACTTGACGCAGTCCTCTCAACTACCAGTTCCTTTCCGGTTTATGGAGCAACATGGTGTTCGCATCCAAATCTACATTTTCACTTCCTTCCATCCTGGGCAATTCCTTCCTATCTGAGATGTGCCTTTGAAGCTGAAAACCCAATTAGCTAAAGCTTTCCTGATTACTGTGCAGCCCAAGGCTAAATCATATAAGCAGACCTTCTCATGTTTTTTGCAAATTCAAATAATTAAAAAGGAAGCAGTGTAAATCCTTTTGCTATAGATGTATATTACAGTAAGTGTTTATTTTGGTTTCTTTTTGTAATATCTGGAGCAAAGTTTTATTCCAGGGCTGCACTTTGCACTACATTTTACCAGGGGTTCAATAAACTGAATATGACAGATGTATTCATGGTTGTTGCACACACTGTATGGACCTAACATAATGTCTTTCCTCTTACTTTGACATGCATATCTATCATTCGGGGCAGTGGTGGCTAAGAAAAAGATGTAAAGTAATAGGGGCACTGATAGATATTAAAAGAACGAGGAGAACAGAAACAAGGATATGAAATGCCTTTGGAAGAGCACATTTTTGGCAGACCCATAGGATCCAACTGGCTTGAATACAAACAGTAATGGCAGCGCCGTTTCACGTACAGGGCAACGAACAGGACGGAAGCTTTCACAGCTCTAAGTTAATAACTCTCCATAGAATGCATGAAACCGTGGTTAGCCATGCCAGACGCCGCCCACTCACGCAACCTTTCCTGCATTACACATATAAAAGTTCTGTTCCAAGGCTTAACCAGTTATTGTGTGTTCAGGCCAGGTTCCATCAGGGTTGAGTGGGGATTTAATGTGTCAAGTTGTTGAGTGGTGTTATTAGTGAAGCAGGGTGGAGGGCAAATCTGTGCTAAGGCTTGACACACTGCACCAGTGGAACAAAACTAGAGATTTATGCTGCTCTGAATTCATAGACAGATTGAGGGGGGGGGGACACAGACATGTGTATATGGTCAATGTGATATTGTATGAGGGCTGCATTCAGGAGATGAGTTAAACATATTTTATATGAAACTACAGACCCTTTTTAATGACCTGAGATGTAACTATGTATTTAAATATGAAGTCCCATGTTAATAAAATAGACGTTACATTGGATTCTGACCTTAATCCTGATTCATGTACCTGTGGTATATCCCGGATAGGGTGCCAATCAATCACAGGGCACACAAGCACTCACACACTGGAAAATCTGGAAACACCAATAAGCCTTCTCTGGATGCCTTTGAACTGTGGGAGAAAACCAGAATACCTGGAGGAATCCCTTCAAGCATTGGGAGAACATGGAAACAGACCCAAGATGGGACATGAACCCTCAACCGTGGAGGTGCGACGCCACAGTGCCTACCACTACACCACTGCACTGCCGAATATGTCAGGTTTAAACATGATACTACTAGCTATCAATCAATACTATTATGGTATTTAAATATTTTTAAACATGTTGTGATGTGTGTCTAGGAAGTCTAGGCTCCTAAGTCTTGGCATCCCCGGCCTTGTGCACATAGTTCCCTGAGGAAGACTCCGAGTTCCCAGTCACCCAACACAGGATGAGCAGTATAGAAAATAGATGCATGGATGGATCTATAAAATGTTGGAAGATTGCCAGAATGCAGGCACTTGATGGCCTGAAATTTTGCCAACCACCAAAAGACAGAAAGTCAAATTTGGCTGACCAAAATCCAGAACTTCAATACACTATAATCCAGCTTGGATCCTGGATCGATTCCTGGCAAACAGCTAGTTTCTGTTTTTTTTTTTTTTTCTTTTTTTTTTTCACCTTTCTGGGGCTTCATTATATTTAAATCAATTGTAATGATTCAAACCGAAATAGGGACAAACAGTAGATGTATGCAGCGCTGCCAAGCTAATGATTCCACTTTAGAAGGTCTGCATTTCACTAATCACCTCAAGACAGAACAGCAGACAACCAGATAAATGCCAGAGAGATGCGACGGAAGAGAGTTTTCAAGCCGGGAAAAAAAAAACCCCGAAATCTTCTGCATGGTTAAGGGCATGAGATTGCAAACTTGTCAAAAGTTCTTAACGAGAGGACTAACGCAACGGCGGGTTTTAATGAGCTTTGTGTGCTTGTGAGTTCGGAAACATATGCCACGTAAAATAGGATGTTTTCAAAGATTTCGGGGAGCCTGCTGAGTTTTAATGAGGAATTTGCATTTATTTCCAAGAAATAAACAATAATAAATGTGTAACCCTACCGAGGACAATTATCTCACAAACAGAATCCATCACATGCATTAACATTAACTATTCAGCTGAATGGCGTCTACAGAACTTTTTTGTTAAAGGTAAACGGAAATACAACAAAGGAGAGTCTAAAACAAAAATGTACTTAAAAGTTAAGCCGTAAAATACGTTCATGTACATTGGACCACGCTCAGATTTTTATACAACTTGTATAAGCTCAAGCTTAATTAAATGAAAGTGAAATTGTACTGTAACTGGCAAGCAATGAACAACATTCCTTCCGCCCATGTGGGACTCTTTCTTATTAGCCACGATTGATTTCCCAGGCTCAATTGCTTCCCTTCTGCCCAGAGTTCACATTATTTTTGCTCTCCGTTCTCGCGTACACTTCGTATTTACACTCTCCGATACAGCAGATGGCAGTATGCACCTACATGATTCGTGAGTCGACATTAAAACAAGACAAGAGAACAAGAAAGTTAACCTTCATGCTACGCTTAATATTATTAATATTGCGAATATTTGCTCTTACGCTTTGCATCTTAGGATGTGGTTGGCGCGTGCTGTGCACACACAGAGATCTCAGAGGAGACAGACAGGACTGAAGGCGTGTCATCGCAACAGTGGACTCGGATGTGGTTCCCAAGCGCAGAACGATCGTCATCCTACTGATCAAAAAGAGCCCAATTTTGGGGCTAAGTGTTCTCTGAAGCTTTTGGAAATGTGAAAACGCCCTTGGTTGTGTCCAATCCATCCTCAACATGTTCGCACGTATCAAATAAAATAACTTAATAATAGCAAAGGAAATCACTGATGCACTCGCGCGAACGAACCGAAACAAACCGAGCGCCGGCTAAGTTGTGCATCCGTTTGGGAGTCTTTCAAAACTTGTTTGCGAACCGAGTTTACATATTTTTTGTGGATTTTTTTTTTTTTTTTTTAGTAAAGACATAGCGCCATGGGTTACAAAAATGTTAACAAGGATGGTAGCAAGAAGAAAAGGGAGCCTTTGTTTTTAAAGCTAAGAGAAATCATAAATTAAGGTTAAATCAGGTTTAATGTCTATTTATTTTTTAAAAATATTATACTTCATTTTCATGTCTTTTTTAAAATGTTTTGAGTGTTTTTATGCAAAAATATCATTATAGAGTTGAAAATTGGTAATACTGGTAATATCTTTGGCTGGCTGGAACGGATTATCTGAATTTACATTATTTCCTATGGGACAATTTGTTCCGCAATACGCGCCTACAGTATGGAACGGATTAGATCCATATGCCCAAAGTACTACTGTACCCTTAACAGAGACGGGTGTCCCTGGGCACAGTTCAGGCTTCAAATGAGGACATAACCATACATACGGAAAAGCACCTTTGGCTTCAAAATTGTATTGGATAGACAAATTAATAAAATTACTGCAAAAATAAAATTTCCTACACTGATCCAGTTTGAAAAATTGAGGGGGCATGTGCTCTCTCTCAAGTTGAACGGGTGTGACTCGCTCTTGTCTTTATGCTTGCTCCCACTTCTCTCCCAGGTGTTAAATTCAAATTCAAATTCAAATTTTATTTGTCACATACACAATCCTACACAGTACGATATGCAGTGAAATGCTTAGGCAACTGCCCTGACCTAAGAGAATAAAATTAAATAAAATATAAAATATAGAATATAAAATGTAAAATGTAAGAATATAAAATATAAAATGTAAGTAAGTAAAAAATTGTAATTGCACAAGTGGAAATAAAAATATTGAATATGCAAATATGCAGTAAAGTGACATGTTAAATGATAAAGTGGCTTGTGTGCATATTTAAGTGGCTTGTGTGCATACTACCCATGAGTGAGCAGGTTATCTTCAGTACAGCATTGGTCTGTATTGAGCCCCATTCTTTTTTTTGCCCCTCAACTTTCACCAGGTTCCAAAATCCCTGCTGATGAAAAACATAACCACACCATGCTTTACTCTGGCACTTTTTTGTAGACCTTTCCTAAAAATAAATAAATAAATAAATAAATAAATAAAAGAACAGCACTTTGTGCCGAGACTAAAGTTACATTTGGGCGGCATCAAACTAGAGAACCTTTCTGCTCACTCTGTGAGTCTCATCTGTGTCTCCAAATGGCTAATGGCTTTCTTCTCATCACTCTTCCATTTAAAAGCAACATGTGATCGAACAAGGGGGACTGCTTACATAAGGCACTGTCTGTCTGAACTGACTAAATGTGCCCTTCCAAACCTTTATTGATGAAATGCATTAACCTGGCTTTCAGAATGGATTTTCCATAAACATCCTGGCAATCACCCAACAGAGGGTGGAGAAATACTCATGTCACAGCACACTGCTGTGATCTTTGTATTTATTCTACACAAAGAACAAATATGCCTTATATAAAAAAGAATAACTGCTTGTTGTTTTAAATTTATGAAATATCATTATCAGCCAATCAGACGCTTCCATTTTACTAGATGCGAATGATGGGTTCCTGAGTAAAAAGTGTAATTTCGGGGAAAATCCCTTCGGGAACTGGAAATTTGGTATCTGACGGCGCAATCATTGTTTTTTGCTTCCTTGTATTTCTTACTTATACAAACAACCTTGAAGACACATAAAACACGATAGAAAAATGGTTACGCCACGCCATTTACGTTGCCGACAGTGATGAAGTTTTGACTGACAGCCGCATCCTGAACCTTTTCCTGTCACACTTCCCACTGTGTGACCTGGATCGTAGATGATTTACAAATATATATTTTATGTATGATGGGTGACGTGAACGCATTGTAGCTTTAAAATGTGTAATATTTTGTATGCAAATTACAGGGATTTTGATTCAGATGTGGGTCAGATCCATGCATGGGGTCAGGAGTGTGTACCCTCCTACCACAACGCTTATTTATCGCTATTGGTTAAAAGAAGACAGAAGTGTGGTTGATTTATCTTGAGAAAAAATCACATTGTACATGTGTGTGTGTGTGTGTGTGTGTGTGTGTGTGTGTGTGTGTGTGTGTGTGTGTGTGTGTGTGAATAATACAGGGGCACTCCCTTAAGAATTTAAATTCAAATTCAGATGAACGACCCAGACGGAACAAAGACTACATTAGGTTACGCGTGTGTCTCCGGGAGCTGTTCAATACTTTGCATCAGTGGAAACCCAAGTGAAGCGTGTGAGTTCACAAAATTTTACGCATTTGTGCAAGAAATCATCACAAAAATACATATACATCTCAAGGTGACGTGTTAGTAGTGACGGGTTCTTTTGTTCTTTCTAAACGAGTCTTTAACGTGACTTAGCAGAACGAGTAGTCTCAGAGAGTGATTCGTGACTTTCTACTGGGCGCGCGTGCGCAAAGCATCGCGAAGCCTCTGTAGGTTATGTACAGGAAACAGAATTGAGTCATTACCTTTGACTCTATTAGTCGTTCTTTTGTCACGTGACTTCCATAGACGCTATGCAGTGCAGGACACAGGGAACAGAATTAAACGGTTCTTCTCATGAGTCTTCTAGTGAGAGTCGTTCGTTCTTTTGTCACGTGACTCCCGTAGACGCTACCCAGTGCGATAGATTCAAAAGAATGAATGCCTCGGACTAGAAGACTCATGAGAAGAACCGATGAATTCAATATTTTAATTTTGTGACGAATGTTAAGCCAAAATGTGTGTATGTAGACGTGCTGGGGGTCTGTTTAATGAAAATATATGAAAACATTTTATTTTATTTTTTACGAGTTGGTCTACAATAACAATGTACTTCTGCTTTGTGTCATGTGTCATGTTTTTAATCTTTATGCGAGTAATCCTAGTCATATGTAATGTACTCAGGGTGTACAAGGGTGGTGGAAATGATGGTTCAGGAGACACAACAAGTGCAAGATTATGGGATGGTTACCGACTCCCATAACTAGTTAAGTTTATTACTTTGTTCAGCGACATTGATCCATTTTCTCCACCACCGAGCCATGTGTTACTGTCACTACTCATGTAGAATGTAGACATCCTGCAGGTTGGACAGAGTAGGCGACGTTCTCTTCCGCAAACAACACAGAAGCAGATTTAAAATGATATGAAGTTGTTCGATTTGAATATATTTGCACTTTTTCATTGTGCATCCCTCATTTTCATTCTGTACCTGTATTAACCTAGTATGATACTACTGTACGGTATAGTTCCGTTTGATTTTCTTGAATGCCCTTGTTAAATGTAGGCAACTGGGTGAGCACATTGAACTAGTGTGCTATAAAAATACCCAGCAGTGGACAGCAGCACGAGGGACACAAAAATAGGTCAGTGAGTTGAAGTTCTCTTTGATGTGTGGGGACACATGGGAAAAAATGTGCCCACTTAGCGAACGGTAAACTGACAAGTAATACTCGTCCTTTAACGGCTTTTACCATAAATCAAGACCTCGTCGGTTTTCCTCGTTTGCTGTTTGCAGTGCAACTTTTCAAATGTTTAATGTTTCAGTTCACGAGTTCAAGAGCTGCTCGGTGAGGTCGTGTCACAGCCTGAAGGAGCTCCAAATTCCAGAACTCCCCATAACACTCTACCTGTTCCATTAAGATGAATATAGTGAAAAAAAACTCCTTGTACTAGTTAAAGATAGTCTGTCACATCAGTTAATCAATGTCTGACTTTTGAGAAGTCATGCCCCATGAGGCCAGAGCTGCCCAGACGGTGGCACAAGGGGAACCTACACAATGCTGGGCATAATTTTTTTAAAGGTACTTCTGGTAAAAATTTGCACCCTTTATTCCTTTTTATGTCCAGCAGCATTAAACTATGTTTCGCAAGGTTTCAGGTTCAAATCCCACAACCACCAAGTTTCCGCTGTTGGGCCCTTAAACAAACCCTAAACTGCTCAGATGTATAATGAGTCAAAATGTAAGTCGCTCTGGATAAGGGTGTCTGCCAAATATACTTTTTTACAAGTGTAAAGTGTGTAACTTTTGCATTGTAACGGTGTGTTAAAGTCAAACCGGTACTTCCAATAAAAGTTCTCGTGAAGGAAGCCTTAAAAATTCAAGGGCAGTACGGTGATGCGACTCGTAGCTGCAGTAAAACATTTCTCCTTTGTCTTTCAGCTGTTCCCTTTCAGCAAATCATCTGCCTCCATCTAACCCTATCCTCTGCATCCTCTTGACTCACACCAACGAACTTCATGTCCTCTCTCACAGCATCCATAAATCTCCTCTTTGGTCTTCCTTTAGACCTCCTGCCAGGCACTTCCAACCTCAGCATGCTCACAATCTCTCCTCTGAACCTGTCCAAACCACCTCAATCTTGTCTTTCTGACTCCAAAACATCTAACATGGGGCGTCCCTCTGAAGGACTCTTTGTTCATCCTTGTCACTCCCAAAGAGAACCTCAACATCATCTCTGCTACCTCCAACTCTGTCCCCTGTCTTTTCTTAATTGCCAGCCGTAGAGCATCACTGGTCTCACCACTGGTCTTATACACCTGAACTTTCATTCTCTCTGATTTACACACCCCTTTCCCTCATTTCCACACACTCTGTTGTTCAGGACTGTTGACCCTAAGTGCTTAAAGCTGCAGTAAAACATTTGAATGGTGAAAGGTTTAAAGAAGGCCGGACGTCTATGAATGGCGACCCAGACTGAGTTTGGCTTGGAGCCCACTATAGGCTTTTCCATGAACATTCAGTGATTCAAATGCCTGATCCTTGAAAAGCGGCACTTGTGGAAGACCTGTGGGAACTGTCCACACAATCATTCACCAACACCACCAGCACATTACACAAACTCGACTGTACTGTCCTGTCCTCACTCTAAGCCATTTTGACATATTTAGACCATTGAAGGAGTTCCTGGGAGGCCAGCGTTTCAGATGTAAAGCAGCCTCTCCGATCATGGCTCTGGCGTACTGAAAGAACATTCTATCTGGATGGATTTTAAGCAATATTTAAACTTGTAGTGATAAATGCATTAGTGTAGCAGGGTTTTTTTATAGAGAAATCAAGAGAGCTTTTACTGTTATAACTGTGTTCTGTTATTCTGCGCAATCAGAAGTCCCTGTTTGACCTGAGCGCCCCTCGTAAAATGGGCTTTTCTATGAGGTTTTGCTTCTTCTCTTTGCGCATAAGTGAGAAAAAATAGAAATGAAGAAATGAAGTATGACATGGCTGCTCTGGAATGGAAATCCATCTTACATGACGTGTGGTGTGACACGACCCTTAGGCAGACTACGAACAGACATAAGTGCCACGTAAATGCTCAATACTTCCACTCGTCCACAGCAAACTGATCCCTCTCATACTGTACATCCGGCTTATAATGGCTTGGGAGGACTAACGTTGTAAATAATTTGTGTTGCTACTGTACGTGTATCAAGTGAACAATGATCAGTCCAGCTAAATTCAAAAATATAAACAAATAAACTGTGGTTTAATTAAGTTGGTTAAATATAGGTTCACAGCACAACTGTAGGTTCGTGGACTCGTAAGACTCGGACCCGATTTTCAACGAGCATCTTTTTAGACTGAAAAATCAATTGTCTTTTCAAACAGCAAGTGCTTTCATTTTATTACCCTCAGACCACATTGATTTATGGGAGGTGAGCCAAAACCAGAATGGAGATGCAACTTGAAAGTGCAGAGCTTCGTGATACAAGTGTAAGGATTTCCCAGGAAGGACCATAAACCTGGTTAAGGAGAAATGAACGTACGTCTGATACATACGAGCGGCCGTCATAAAATTTGTACTTATAAAAATGTTTGTCTCCAGAAATGGGGTCCCCCTCTAACCTTGCACCCAGTTACTTCTAACTATTCTACATCTACAGTCACTGGGAGAAACCACTTTGTTGCAGGCGTACAGTATGACGACGACGAGGTGATTCCCAAGGTACGTAGGACTTTTCCTCAAGTGCAAAAAGGAAGGCCTTTAATGATGGTTATCCACCGTTTGGAGAAGTTTCTCGTTAGATGGAAGATAAATACAGAAGAACTAAGCTCACGACCAACATTAAATTTTCATTACGTAACTTTTTTTTTAAACAATAATAACAATTTTATGACCGCCCATCGTACATTGGGGAGACACTCTTATCATTTTATCTTATGTTGCACCTGAGCAATTGAGGGTTGAGGGCCTTACCCAAGGGCCCGACAGTGGCAACTTCATGATGTCGGGGTTTGAACCTGTAACCTTTTGATCAACGACTGCTTTTAGTCAGTGTGTTACAGGTGTATAAATTGAGATTAAGGAAACAACACTCACAATGAAGTTCTACAAAGCTCTGAAATTTCCAAGTATAATTGAAGATCCTTTTATCATCTCTATTCCCTCAGAGCAGCCGCGTATACAATCGATTTTTCAGCTGAAATCAGGACTTCAGTTACGTGTCCTCCTTACCTTCACTGATTTCCTCCAAGATTTTTTTTTTTTTTTTTTGCATAATGCACACAAAGGATCTGCAAATCTTTGTGACACAGTCCAGATTTTTATTTTTTATTTTTTTTTTTTTTGCTAAACTAAAAGGAGGAAATTGACATTTGGTCATTTCCTCCTGGACATCCTTTTAGAAGAGCACCATCGGATGACAGGCCCTTTTAGAGAAAAATCAATAGAACACTAAATTCAAAGCCGTTTGAAAATGAGAGGATTCTTTTATTTATTTATTTATTTATTTATTTATTATTTTATTATTATTATTATTATTATTATTATTATTATTATTATTTTGATGATAAAATGCAGACACTAAAATCTGCTTTGTGAGTCATTTGTCCTGGAGTGGAAGCCTTTTAAACCTCAAACTGGTGCCGCTGAAAATAAATGCAGTGCTAAAACGTCTAGACGAGGGTTGCAAATTTGACTAATTGTTCTTGACTGATAGACATAACAATCAATACTATAATATACAACATATAAAATCATGAAGACACATTTTATAGCAGCACAATCTCGACAAATTAGTTATGCAAGACAAAGTAAAGAAATCCAAACACTCACACACACACACAGAGACTAATAATTCTCAGTGGTTTAATAGACCATACTTGAACCACGATCCGTACTGATTTACCCCTACGGTTTGGAGCGCATGTGAGCCATGGATTAATTGCAAAGTTTATTCTTTATAGTATGAAATACCCTTTTGCTGGCACTGTTTGACATTATTACACACACACATTGTGATCTGGCAACCCTGGAGTGTATGCACCAGGGTTGCCAGATCACAATGTAAAAAAGGGCTAGGCAGAGCTGAACACCTGCACGCTCAGATTAAAAAAATCAATCAATCAATCGATCAATCAATCAATCAAAGCAATTATCTCAACTATTTATGAACATCCATTCTCTTGCTAAAAAGCCCAATCTGGCAACACTGCTCACTAAATTTTGCACAACAAGATAAATTCTGATCAGCTGTTTCTTTTCCACAACACAATCTTAGTTTCAAAACTGTGAACTGCACCTGATCCCTGTTGTGGTGTATAAATGAATAGATATGTGAGCTATGGAGAATTACTACACAAAACAAACATTACCGAGTAATGCATTTTTAATCGGTTACATTTTTAATGCCAGTTAATAGATTAATGATTAATCATTAACATCTATATTCTGGATTCATTTGTCCATGCAAACTGAGTATGTAGTGATTGAGTTTACATTTTAAATGACAAAAAGGAATAAGACCAGCAATCAGTGGTATGTTCAACTTGCACATAAAGATCGTTTATTCATTCCATTCTTCTTTCAGGAAATTGCTTGTTACAAATCCCTTGAAAACACACTGCTTAGGATTTGGTTTCCTTTCCTGGTCTTGTATCTGCTACAAGATTGTGTCGTATCATATCCTCTGTGCCTTTTATGTCCTTGTAAAGTCTCATTCTTTTCATATCGTACTGTATGTTTATTCTATTTTTCTGACATATATTCAGACATGTTCTATGCATGATTATGGATTATGTGCTTCATTTCCATTCTGAGTTTTTCTTGCCTCTTGTCTTTTCACACAGCTTTATGTTTGTCTGAGCAAATATGGATCCAAAGTCTGGATTCATCACAGAGCAAAAAAAAAAAAAACTTTTTCACACATAGAGAGCAATTTACAGCAGCCAGTCTACCTCCTGGCATGTTTTTGAGAGATGGATGGAAACCAGGGAAGCCAGAGGAAACCTACAAGGACACATGTTCCGCATGAGAAACTCTACACAGACAGAAACTCGGCTCCAGATTTACCCAAGGACACTGAAACACCGTCACACAGCTCGTAATCATCATCATAATCCAACACAATTCACTCGACCAAATGCAGATACTGTAGCAGTTGCTGTCCAAGGTTTTACCGCAGAATACAAATCCTTGTCCATCTCCTCCTATATGGTATCTGTAAACCGCAATGAATAAATCTTTCTGTATACTTTCTGTATCATTAAACCTTGCTCAAAAATTTATTTCAAAGCTGAAGGCATCTACAAGAAAAGTTATACATGCAAGGTATGAGAGGTGATCAAGTCAAACTGGGTCTTGTGAAGTAAAACATTTGAAAGGTACAAAAGAATGCAGCATGTCCATGAACGAGAATCCCAGTGCCTGCTTCACTCGCTCCCGTGAACATTCCGCGAATGGAACGTCTGATCCTTGAAAATCAATGGATAACCAATGGTCACACGTTACAGGAACTCGGCTGGGAGTTATTGCCAGTTATAGCCTGTACAGCCCTGACCTCGCTCAAATGCATTTCCACTTGCTTGAAACCTTAAAGGAGTTCCTGGGAGGCCAGCATTTCAGATGTGAAGCAGGCATTCTGATCATGGCTCCAGGGCACTGAGAGAACGTTCTACTCTGTGGAGGGTGTAACTCCAGAAGAACTGAATCCTCTCGGTGTGACTGAAAGGCCGTGCGGTGCTGAATGGACAGGGCAGAACAGTGATATAGCTGAGGGTGAGACGGAGGTTGAGCCCAAGGTTGTGTTACCGCCCTTTGACCCCATATCACCTGCCTCGACGAAGACGAGATTTAATCATGTATTTGGAGGAATTTTTTTTGGAATTTTTGTCTGACTTTTTGTCTGTTTGTTTGTGCACACAAACCTACTGAACAAATTTTAATGGGGTTTTTACAGGTGCATTTGGCCAAGCGTAAAGTAACATATAGGCTTCATTTCATCGCAATCGGCCCACAGGAAGAGAAGATATGCTACTTTGTCATTTTTTATTTTTTTTTACTTTGTAAATGGAAAACGCCCACATATTATAAAAAAATCGACCCAAAATTCAACAGATGGCTTTGTAAAAATTTTAAAACACGTTTATGAGTGTGCGATTACATACCTTGCAGTTAGTTTAGAGAATTAAAGGGAGTTTTTCTATTTTTCTATTCTTTTTAATCAAAAGTCCCAGTTTGACTCGAACACCTCTTGTAAGAAAAACTATTTGGCTAGCCCAGGTTTACATTACCTTTAAATAGGTAAATTATATTTAATAGCCGTTTTAACTTCAATTATATTTGCTAATTCTGTCACTATTCATTCCCAGGTAAGGTTTTATAATTCTTTATAATGGCCAAGCTTTAGGAGATATGACTAAACCTACTGTAAATTACATCATAAATCCAGACTACATGGGGCTGTTTTTCAGGTCGTTCATCGCAGCATTATGAATGTGTTTTGGATAAACCACAGCGTCTCTGAAGAGCCCAAATCCACATTCTGCTCTGAAGTGAGTGTGTATTGTTCAGCAGGTGCAGAGGGATTAGCTGATTGTCCTCTTTTCCTTTCAAACCACCGTGCCAAAACCGTGTGGAGTAATTTCTTTTTTTTTTTTTTTTGCATTCTTTCATCCAAAACACTTTTAAATCATCATTTCAGAACAAAATTTTAAAAAAAAAGAAAAAAAAAGGTTCTTTGGGCACATACTGGAAGTGTCAGACATGATTAAAGTCGTTCTCTCTTTAAGTCAGAAATATCTGAAAAATATTGGCGTACTGAAAGACTTGTAAGAAAATGCTAAGTTACAGCTTTACCACTGACTGTTACATATGCTGACACTAAAACACCCCATGCAAAATGCAGAATAAACATATTTTCACAGAAACCGTCTCCGAAATATTGCATATAAATGCAAACAAATACACTTTACATCAAGTAATCTAATAACTTATAGTTTCTACGATGAAAAACCTCTAGGCATGTGTCACATAATCCAATAAGAAGATTAAGCATTTAAAAATGCTTTCTTGTTTACCAAAGAAATATATATACTGTATAAAATAAGTTGATACAATGACATTTTCTGTAAGGAGAAGTTTATGTAACATTTATTATATACAGTATATACAGTAAGCATAGTGTTTAGTGCTCACTGTTGCCTTGCACCTCCAGGGCTCAGGATCGAATCTGGACTGTGTCTGTGTCTGTGTATGTGTCTGTGTATGTGTGTGCTGTGTGGGTTTCCTTCAGGTAGTCGGGTCCAAAGACATACATTCATGTTTCCAAATAGATTTGTGTGTGTGTGTGTGTGTGTGTGTGTGTGTGTGTGTGTGTGTGTGTGTGTGTGTGTGTGTGTGTGTGTGTGTGTGTGTGTGTGTGTGTGTGTGTGTGTGTGTGTATGGTTTCTTCAATGGGTTGGTGATCTATGAGTTCTAGAGATGGTGGAATTTTTTTTCCCTGATGTATCATGATTCTTTTGTGTGGCAACATATTGTATGACTTCAAATTCTATATTTTAACAGATTTTTAATTTATTTATATGTTTACATTCAAGGCGGTAAAATGTTGGCATTCCTATATAATCCTACGGGTGGTAAAGTGGCGCTTAAATTATTGACGCGGCACAGCGCCCTGAGCAAATTACTTGTTTAGAATTCTGAATAATAATAATAATAATAATAATAATAATAATAATAATATCTAATCAATAATTATTGATGTAAAACCATCATAGTTACAGAATTGCAATAAATACAAATCAAATCGGCACTTAGGTATCATGATAATATCATGTCGGGTGGTTCCTGGTGATCTCCATCCCTAGTGAGTTCCCTGGGAGAGACTTAAAGCCCCCTGAGACCCTACACCGGATGGATGGATGGATGGATGGATGGAGTCTTCAGTGTCACATCTACACTATGAAAGATTTTGTGTTCAACTGTTTATTGCTTAAATCACAATTTGTGTCTCCTTAACTTAAATAATGTTTATATATATATATATATATATATATATATATATATATATATATTGTAGCTCCCATTTTGCCACATTGATTATTTTTCTGCACATTATTTTCTCGTTGTGTTTTATTACTTATCTCAAACATGAAGAAGCGATGAATATGAGTAGCATGAATAACCTGCATGAAAAGCTAAGACTAATAGTGTGATTACACCCTGTCCTTATGTTCAATTAGTTTTGCTAAGACGACTGATTACCCAATTTACTCTCCATAAGCAGACGAATTAATCTAAACGTTTGTGTAACTCAACGACAAGAGAGCTTTGTAATCAAAATGCGAAACGTTTTTGTTAAGAAAGTGCAAAGAAGATTGTTAACACATACTTTACTAAACTGTGAACATCAGTGACATGAAGCTTCACGTGTGCACATTTAAAGGATTTGCTGCCTGCTGAGGAGGAGACAAGAAATTCCTCCAATGTTATCCTTTTGACGCAACAGAAAAAACAAAACAAAAAAAGCTCATAATTAGCAAACTAATCAGAGCACGTTTGATGGTGGTAAGGCGGTGATTTGGACACATCAGTTTGGCTCTAGTCAGCACTGCACTTCTATTTATTTATTTATTTATTTATTTATGTATTTTTTCAATGCCAGTGCATCCGCCTGTGTACAAACAATTTGGTATATATATAAAAAAAAAAAAAAAAGCCAGTGCAGAGTGTGTGTGACTTCATTGGGGTAGAGTGGCAATACAGAAACAAATGAGCCGTGCTAGTGAAATAGAAACTGGACAAGAAGGACGAAAAAAAACCTAATAAAACATATGCAATAACAAAGTCAGTGAAAGCGAGGTATTATACATCCAAAGGTTCTCACGAAACTGGACGCATGGGTCCTGTTCCGAAAAAAATAAAAAATAAAATTAAAAATCCCCCATGGACAATTGACAAGAATCCACATAAGCCCTAAAGGCATTAAGTGAAACTTACGGGTGGATGGAGATGCAGCGCGAGCGCTGGCGCTGATGCTGATGCTGAAGATGCAGAGCAGCCGGATGCATCCCGAGGGCATCATCCTGATCTCACTCTCCATCCTCCAGCACTCTCTCTCTCACACACACACACACACACTCACACACAGTACAGAAGTGCCGGAGCCGATCTTCCGGATTACAGCCAGAGCAGGACTGGGAAATTATTTTCCGCCACGGAAAAAAAAAAGAAAGAAAGAAAGAAAGAAAGAAAGAAAGAATCTTTGATCTGCGCCTAAGCTCGCGCTCTGTTGCTTTTCAAAGCGAGAACTTAACGCGAGAGCTCAAAGCCATTACCGTGTACCAGCTTCCTATCCGGCTCCGAAACTTCCACCGACTCGCCCCTTCCAGCCGCAGCCTTATAAGAACGGAATCCCCCCTTTTTCTTCCACCCGGATTAGTACAGTCCATCACACAGCACATGAAAGAGCCAACAGGGGGAGCTGAGTAGTGGTGCAGTCCTCAGGACCGAATACTCGTTGTAGTGACGTTTTTCGTCAGGAAAAAACAAAAAACAAAAAAAACAAACACTGTATGTCATTTTAAATTCCCACCTGTAATACGTTAATTACAAAAGGGATACCAGAAATATAATTTCTCAGAGCCTCTATAATTTTTATATAATCATTATTGTTGTAATAATAATAATAATAATAATAATAATACTTTATTTTTAACAGTTTATTATTATTATTATTATTATTATTATAGTTTTCTTTATTTGGACAATTTTTTTTGGCTTTTAATGGTTTATTCTTGTTAATTATTATTATTTTTTTTATTATTATTATTATTATTATTATTATTGTTGTTGTTGTTGTTGTTGTTGTTGTTATTATTATTATTATTATTATTATTATTATTATTATATAGTTGCAACAAGTATTGTTGTTGTTGTTGTTGTTTATTTTGGCCCCAAACGGTTAACTGTTTTTTTTTATTAATTAATTATTGCTATTATTATTATTATTATTATTATTGTATGTTTGCAACAAGTATTATTATTATTATTATTATTATTATTATTATTGTTGTTGTTGTTGTTGTTTATTTTGACCAAAAACTGTTAACTATTTTAAATTAATTAATTAATTAATTAATTTATTATTATTATTATTATTATTATTATTATTATTATTATTATTATTATTATTATTATTATTATACAGTATGAGTCAAAATAAAGAGTACTGAATCTCGCCCATCTCGGACGCGCATTTGCGTTTATCATCGAGGCATAGCTCCAGCTAGACGTTTTGCCTGGAGTGAAAAGGTAGTTGTGTTGTGCATTTGTTGTTTGAAATGGCTGTCCTCTCGACAGAGGAAAAAGTATCCATACTTGACTATTATTTCCGCTCATACAGAAGTGGTAGTGAATGGAGTTTGGCAAAATACATTCCTTCCTGCACCCGTCCCATTCCCCCAGTCTTACACAACCTGATGCCTACTTGTGGAGAATGTTACAGGAGAGCGTGTTCAACTATAAAGATCCGCCAAGAACTCTGCCTGCTTTACACGAGCAAATCATCTCCTTTTGCAGGAGGCTGCCACAACCTTTTTTCCGGAAATCCGTGTTGAGAATCTGCATGAAAAATACAGCAAAGTGGTGCACACACACTTTGAACACTTACATTACACATACTGTGGTAAATCAACACGCTAATAGTGTGCATGTTAGCTTCTTCCAGTAGAAATAAACTCACAGATTATTTCTAGATTACAAGAAGGTAATATTTTTCATTTATAAATTTCGTACTGTATATTTGGCGCATACTGTATATTTGGTGGCAATTGTAAAATTCCCCTAGAAGGCATACAGTATATCAAATTCCATTGGGTGCATTTTGTAAACAACCCAAAATAACTGACTTCTACATCTAGGCATTTGGCAGACGCCCTTATCCAGAGCGACTTACATTTTTTTATCTCATTACATCTGAGCAATTGAGGGTTAAGGGCCTTGCTCAAGGGCCCAACAGTGGCAACTTGATGGTTGTGAGGTTTGAACCTGGGATCTTCTGAACCGTAGTCCAATGCCTTAACCACTGAGCTACCCCTGCCCCTGACTTCCTGTTGAGCAGTAGCCATGACATGCACAGTAAAAGTTGTTCCACTCAATAAGATTTAAATGTGTACTGGGTGTGTATGAGCTTTGAAGCAAAATCGCGTATAGAGCCGCTCATGAGTCCTAATGGCAGCAAATTCCAACCTGTGCGCTGATTTTCCAAAAAGCTCCAGATACTAAAAAAAATGTAAAATAATAATTAATCACTCACCATCTACAGTGTTTCATCCTGTATACAGAGTTAAAGGGTCCTGGAGCCTCAAGAGACTTATGTTGCCAATCCATAACAAGGCACACACAGACAAACACTCACACTACAGGCAATTTGGGAAAACCAATTAGCCTAATCTGCATGTCTTTGAACTGTGGGAGGAAAACGGAGTACCTTGAGAAAACCCAGCAAGCATGGAGAAAACTTGAAAACTCCATTCACACAGACCGAGGTGCGAATTGGAGCCTGGATGACAATAATTTCGATAAAAGAATTCTAAAATTAGTATAGTACGATACTGGAAGCCAGTGCAGCTGGATTAAAAAAGCTGTCATATGGTCTGAAATCCTAGATTACATAATAATTCTCGTTGCGGAATACTAAATAAGTTGTAACCACTGTAAATGATTGTTGGGAATGACCCGTAACATAGAGATACAGTAGTCGATGCAAGATTTAACGAGAGCATTGACCAGGATGAAAAAATGCTGAGTGAGTGATTCTATTAATGTGCGCATTAAAAGATACGATGCTATACAAAATGACACCAAGGCTCTTCCGTTGGACAGAACAGAAGACGACATAGACATCATTGCGAGCAAAATTCAATCAATCAATCACTCACTCACTCAATCAATAAATTTTTTTAAAATTTATCTAACACTTATTAAGAACTTCTAGAAGACAAACAGTAAGAAAAAGAAAAAATATTAAATCAACACAAAAATTAAGAAAATTAAGAAATGGATAGACTTTGGAACAGAATGCATGAAACAGAATATTAAGAATATAGATCAACATACAATAAAAACAAAATATTATGAAATGAAAAAAGAATATTAAGAACATAGATCTACTGTACAAGGATAAAAACAGAATATTATTATGACTAAAAGAAAGATATTCTAACTACTAACTAACTATTATATACTGTACTAAAAGTGTATAATAGCCAGTGTAAAAGTGCATTTTTTTTTGGAGGGGTTGGGGATGTAAAAAAAAAGTTGTGATCCATGACAGATCAAATTTAAAGTGGTAATGAATTCCCTAGTTTGGGAGCTGCTAGAGCAAATGCCGATCATCCAAGAGTTTGCATCTACGTAGATCTTGGCATTTCCAGCAGAAGTTGACCAGATGATTGGAGCGCTCTGCCACGGTTATGCGGTATTAAGAGATCTTTTAAATAAGATGGGGCCAGACCATGTAAGGCTATAAGAACAAACATCAATAATTTAAAATTGATTCTAATATGTAGTATCTAGTTGAGAGAATAGAGGATGGGAGTCATGTGATCTCGTTTGGAAATATTGGTTAGGAGATGAGCAGCCCCAGCTCTATTGCCCCCGAGTGTAATCCCACTATCACCTATGGGAATGATAAATCATCAGCAAGTTAACAAGTGCGCAAAGTATGCTACTTCCTTATCTATGTATTTATGATCAGACTACATGTCATTTAAAAAAAACAACAACAAAAAAAAACACTTTTGTTTAAGCAATAAGTTCCTTTGTGCTGTTGCTGACTGCCGTCTCCATCTGTGTTTCATTCAGTTATTCTTTTTTGAACATTAAAACAGAAAAGATAATTTTTCAGGAATTGTTTCCAAAACGAATAAATAAATACAGTAAATATATAAAGTATATAAACCAAATAGTGGCTTATTTGGTATATATACAGAGTGGGTAAAGGTTAACTAGCTGATATTTAATGGCTATAGAACTTGAACTGGCCTCACTGGAGTGTTGATGAAAACAGATTAAATTTTTCCAGCATTGATAGTACACAGTCGATAGAATGCAAGAGGCAGCACATGAAATGTAAACAAAGATGGCCAACCACTTGACTGTTCGGGAGTGAGCTATGATCGCGACATTGAATGCAGCATTACATCCAGAGACAATAAAAAAATTGTCATGCAAAGCTGATGAGCCCAGGCTGGATGAATGATGCAAGGAGAAGTGGCTGGTGCCAATGTTGAAATTTAAAGATTGCTTTAATTTTCCTATGTAATAAAGTATATGTACAATTTCGTTTCAATATTTGTTTATTATATTAGACATTATTATTCAATTTTTAATGTATAATTATTTTTCACCCACCCTGTAACACAAAAAGTGAAAAAGCAAGTTTATTGTTTTGGTTCAGGGAAAAGTGCTTCTTATGCTAACCATAGAAAAGCCAATGTAGCACAAATTCCTGGAAAAAAAAAGAGAATGCTGGACACCATAGAAAGGCACCAGAACACCCAGTGTGCCACAGTCCACCATTTTTTGTGGTTTTGTGGAGTCATGGCCCAAAGAGCCAGCGCTACCCAGGTGGCACAAACGGAACCTACACAATATTGGGCGTGATGTTTTATATTGTAATGTTATGGCTGATCTGTGTATATCGACACCCCTCCTGAAAGTTTAACGCTTTCCTGTGTGGAGTGTGATGTGTTTTTGTGTAAAGACAGGTTATTAACTTTCAAGGACAAAATGATTCATTGCAAAATGTCTGCTTAGACCCTTTTTCGAAAGGTGCTTGGATTGGATTGTACTTTTGATGAACTAGTAGCTGGTAATGTAATGTAATGTAATTTAATGTAATGAAAGCGGCATGATATGACAACCTAATATCACATTGTTCACTCTATCAAGGAAAAAATGGAGATGATTTTGTTTTTCCTGAGGGCCATTTTGGCAAATAGCACTGTTTCAGTTGAGTGAGAACAACATCGAGGAAAAGTAGGAGACATCTCTGAGCGTCTCTGAGCCTAAGGACTGTTTGTTCTCTATGAGAACGTCTCAGATTGATGAAAGAGTTAGAGACATACCATTAGAAATAACAACTCGGGCAACGTTATGAGAATCGCATGCAGGAAAAATGCTTCTTGGTTTCAAATGTACGAGCATAGTAACAGAAAAGCTATTAGTCTGGAACAGCTGCTGGTTTTAAGATTTATATTTATGTCTCGCATTTTATTTCTAACCACACAGAAGGATGAATATGGCTAGCCTGGAGGAAAATACACACTTTTATCAGTCTAACCCGGGGTAGACGTATAAATAATAGTTGTATTCAGCACAGTTTTGTATGATATTCACTTTTGATATAGTAAATCATCATAGGCAGAGACTCGTGCCTCCAGGGCTGGGAGTTTGAACCTCGCCTCTGGTCTTTGTGTGTGGAGTTTGTATGTTCTCATCATACTTGGTGGGTTTCCTTCAGGTATTCTGGTTTTCTTCCAAATACATATGTTCTTATGAATTCCCTGTATTGTACTGTGAGCAAGTGTGTGTGCACCGTGTCCCACAATGCTTGGGCCCTACACTGGGCTCCAGAGCCTACACAGGATAAGTGATTGGGAAAATAGATGGATGGAAGTAACAGTGCATAGATACTGTACGTCTCTGGATGCTCTGGGACACATCATCAGTGATGTTTCCTGAGATCATTGGGTGTTTCAGGTCTCACAACATCAGACACCGTCTCTCAGGTAACCCAGCCAGGGTTGCTCAAGCCCCGACTTGGGCTTGCTGGCCCACTTGGGGACCTCTTGATCCAAATTCACATTGAGGCTCTTCCTGCGGCGTCTGTGATGGACTTGATGGCTCTCGTCTTTGCAGTTCCTGTGATGCCAAGCCTGGCAAAGATCTTGCACAGTGAGCGAGGCACAAAACCTTGGCTGCACCCTACTTCTATGGGCTCACAGCAAGCCTTCCAGCCCCTCCTCCGGCAATCTTCTATGAGCTCCTGGTACTTGAGCCGCTTGCCCTCATTTGCCTCTTCCATGCGGTCCATCCATGGGACCCTCAACAAAAGAACTTGCTTGGAAGATGCAGATGTTAGAACCATATCGGGTCTCAACGAGGTTGATGTTATAAATTTCGGGAACTTGAGCTGCCTGCCCAGGGCAACCCGCAGTTCCCAGTCTGAAGCCGATGAGAGCAGCCTGGCTGATTTTTGCTGTGCTTGTGGCTACTCACCAGCTGTTACGAAGGCAATTCTTCTCTGGCTGCCAGCACATTTGTTGTTGCTCTGCTACACGCTTAAGGACCTGATTGTGTGCTCTCTGCAAGGGCAGGTGGGCAGCTACTCATAATATGCTCCAGGGACCCTCATCCAGGACAGAGTGAACAAGTTGGAACTTCACTTTTGCCCCAGACTTGTAGATTAGTTGGGCTGGGGAGCACGTCATAAACAGCTTGGACAAGGAACTTAAAACGCTTTGGCTCTGCGTTCCAGATGTCATTCCAGGTCAGATGTCATTGTCTTCCTCTCCAGCACTCCTTCCCATCTTATCCATGCCCCCTGCTGCTGCATGCTCACCGCCCTGCTGGTCCTCACCTCCTCGATACCTGCTCGGCCCTCCTCTAGGACCAATTGGCCTCTCGCCTTGCCCTGAGCCTTGTTGTACTGTTGCTTTTCAGTTTGCTCCCAGTCCTGCGCGCCCTGTTACCACTGTGCCTTCCCATTCACATTTCAATGCCTGCTGCTGTTACTCTGGAATCTCCAGAGCCTTGGTAGTCTAGTGCCTCTCTTATATGAGAAACCCTGAACTCCTCATCCAGGCTGCTGATGGGAAGCTGAAGCTTATTGCTCCTGCCATACAGTGCTACGTTAGTGAGATTGAAAGGCAGGTCAAGCTATCTTCGGAGATGGCAGCTGATCGTCCTCTCCAGGGTCTCTCCTGTAGACATAGACACTTCGTACATCAACAGGGGCCAAAGGAACCGTGGCAAGATGCCATGCTGGTATATCCATGCGTTGAATCTGCCAGCGAAACCAGACTTGTCTACTGCTGACAACCAAGCTTCAAGCTTCTTAATAGTTGTCTCGACTGACATGGTGTGTCTGAGGCTGTAGTCGAAAAACGTACCTAGCCTAGTGACTGGTTTCTCATTGATCGATGGTATTACTACACCATCCACTGAGAAGCAAAACTTGTCCACCACTTTCCCTCTCTTCAATCCCATAGACCTGGATTGTATTGACTTGAAGCTCATTCTAGCCCAAGAAATGAGCTTAACTTAACCTGAAGAATCCATCTGCACCCAGGCACTGAGGTAGTGGTGACTGTCAAGTTGTCCAAAAAGGCTCTGATCAAGTGATGCCAGATTTCAGACTTGGACAGGGGGCCTGTGCACTCCATTTCAGTAGCCTTAACCAACATATTCATCGCAAGAGCAAAAGGGATCACAGAAATCGTACAGCCAGTAATGAAAACCTTTCTCGAGCCGGTGCCAGTTTGATGTAATGTTCCCTGATGTAATGCTGATGTAAAGTTATTGTAATAATCCAGAATGAGATCCTTGATCTTACACAGTATATTGTGTCGGTCTAGAGTCGTCTCAACCAGCTTGTGGGTGATTGACCCATATGCATTGGCAAGGTCCAGCCAAAGCACAGCTAAATCTCCATTTCCCTCACATGCTTCCCTTATCAATTGTGTGAGAAATGCCGCCCTTCTGTACCGATGTGTGGATATACTTAGTACTTAGTTATTTTTTAGTAGGAAGTCTGTCATCTTCTAGCTAAAATGCTAAAGAAGATCTTACTCTCAACACTGAGAAGTGAGATGGATCGGAACTGCTCCAGTTTTGTTGAATTCTCCTCCTTAGGGAGCCAGACGTCCTCTGCCTGCCTCCACTGTTCTGCGATGATCCTTCTTTGCCAAATCACTTCGAGAATGTTCCAGAGGATTTGAAGGAGTCCTGGGCAGTGCTTGTACACCTTATACGGTACTTGACTGGGACCTGGAGCAGAACTCGCTCTGGCTACTGTTACCACCTCCTGAACTTCTTGCCAGGTGAGTTCTGAAGAGTTGAACTCCACTAGAAGTGCTGGCCCTAGCTCTTGCTCTCTGTCTGGATCACTCAGGGTGTTTTGCAGGAAGTGATCTACCTCTTCCTTAGGGCAATCCAAACGTCCGCTGTGCTTCTCTCCCAACAGCCTTTTTGTGAAGCCAAGGGGGTGAGCTACAAATGAGGGTCGTTTCCTGGCTCTTTCAACTCTACATCTCGTATGCCACTCTGCTCTGTGCAGAGTGATGAGCTTCTTCCTAATAATCTGCTGAAGCTCGATGAGAAGTGGCTTCTCCTCCGTAGCTGCTCTCCTGAACTGCTCCATCAGAATCCGCAGCTTTTTCCAGAGCTGATGGATCTTATCTGACCTGCGGTCCATGGAATAAGTGTGCTTACTCAACTTGGGCTCCTCCACAACCAACTGCTACAAAGGGGATGTTCAAATAGGATTTAAGAATTGCGTTCAACCATGGCACAAATGTATCACTTGTGCTGGAGACTATGTTGAGTAGTATAAAAGAAGAGTTACTCTACCAAGACATGCAGCTTGAATGACCTACTGTATGTCAGTTAGTGTGAAAAATGTATGCCCACTTTGGCATTACTTTCGGTATAGACCTTGCATGTCAAGTTATATAGAAAGCAATGGTAATGTTTGAGAAAAGTGTTCATTAAAAACATATTAAACATTAATATATACAGGAAGAATCACTTGTTAGGGGTCATATATTCATATATACAGTATATATTTATATATATTCTGGTATTTAGTGATATATATATATCTATAGCCGCTCGCAGCCAAGGGGCCTAGAGAGAGCTGATTGGCCAAGCACTCTCAGAGATCTCTTGATTGAAAGTTTAGGCATCCCTTCATAAATAACAGATTTTGGTGATTTTTTTTTAATTGAAAATATGTTAACACAGTCTGTCTTGTAAATGGCAAAAAACGCACAATATTTTCAGCAAACATTGATGCATAGTTACTTCTTATGCCATAAATTGAACAAAAATAATAATAAAAATATTATGGCACTGTGCAAAAGTTTGGGCACCCTAAGGGTTCCAGAGTCTCAGATTGTTTTTACAAGGTTTCAGACCTTAATCAGCTTGTTAGTTCTGATGTGTGGCAAAAAGCTGTCATTAGTAAATGCCAATTTCAGCTTTACAAATACTTTGACTCTTCAAACACACACTTGCGGACACTCAACAGTCATGGGTTCCTCTAAGCAGCTGTGTAAGAAAATGAAAGTTATTGATGCCCACAAATCAGGAGAAGGCTACAAGAAGATAGCAAAGCGTTGTCGGCTTGCAGCTTCCACAGTGAGAAATGTAATTAAGAGATGGTTGTTCACGAGAACCGTAGAGGTCAACATCTGGAAGACCAAGAAAACTCTCAGAGAGAACTGCTCAGAAAGACAAATCAAAACCCCCATTTGACTGCAAAAAACCTGCAGGAAGATTTAGCAGACTTATGAGTGCTGATGCACCATTCCACTCTGCAGCGATGCTTGCACAGACAAGACCTTCATGGAAGAGTCAACAGAAGAAAACCTTACCTGTGTCCCCATTATAAAAGTCAACGTCAGAAGTATGCAACAGAACATCTACAGAAGCCTGATGCATTTTGGAAACAAGTGCTGTGGACTGATGAAGTTAAAATAGGACTCTTTGGCCACAATGAGCAAAGGCACAGCACTTCATGAAAAGAACACCTTGCCAACTATTAAGCATGGGGGTGGATCTATCATGCTTTGGGGTTGTGTTGCAGCCAGTGGCACAGGAAACATTGCATGGGTGGAGGGAAGAATGGATTTCCACTAATTTGCTGTATACCAGCAAATTCTGGAAGCAAACATCACATCTGTAAAAAAAAAGTTGAAGCTAAAAAGAGGATGGCTTCTACAACACTACAATGATCCTAAACATACCTCGAAATCCACTATGGAGACGCACTCTGAAGGTTTTGGAACGGCCATCACAGTCGCCTGATTTAAACGTCACTGAAAATTTGTTAGTAGATCTTAAAAGAGCTGTGCATGCAAGACGACCAAAGAATATTACAGAACTAGAGGCCTTTTGCAAGGAAGACTGGGAGAAAATCCCAAGTACTGTACAAGAATTGATAGACTTTTAGCTGGTTATAAAAAGCATTTGAACGCTGTGATATCTGCCAGAGGAGGTGTTACTAAGTTCTGATTATGTACAGTAGGGTGCCCAAACTTTTGCACAATGCCACAATAATGTTTTTCATTTTTTTTTTCAATCTTTGTTCAATTTATGACATAAAAAGTAACTATGCGTCAATGTTTGCTGGAAATATTGTGCATTTTTGTTCATTTCCAAGACAGACTGTGTTAACATCTTTTCAATTAAAAAATCACCAAAATCTGTTATTTATCAAGAGGTGCCTACACATTTGCACAAGCACATACAGGACAAACGTACAGGACAAACAATCAATTAAGGCAAAACTACTGTATATGGCTAGAACCTGAAACGTAAAGGAAATATGTGACTTACAGTACAGAAACAGTACACAGGTCAATATGTTTGGGGCTTGCATGCTAACTTAATGGCATATTTGTCAATTTGGATATTAGTACACTGCACACTTGTACACTTGCATTTCTGTGTAATTAGATATTGATGGAGTTGAATATGTGAATATTTGTGTACTTGAATGCATTTGTAGTTGATCACTGGCCTGGTTGCATACTTACAGACTTGTGTATCTGTGGACACACATACAGGTATACATGCATACTTATGTTTGTGCAATGGCATATTTATATACTTATATGCAAGCATGTTTTAATGGTATTAATGTTTTAATAAATATATCCTTATACAGTTGCATACTTTTACACGTGCATGTTTGTATTTTTGTCATATCTGAATATGGGCATGTGTGCATGATTGTATATCTGATTGCTTGCTTGATCGATTTGAATATATTATTAAGCAAGCATTCAAGTACGCAGCTATGCACAGATGCAGTCCAGCAAAATCTCTAGTGAAATTCATTGAGAGGAGCAGCAGGTGGCTCTGCTCACACACACACTGGGTGTGTGTTGCTTTGGTGGTGACACCTGTATTGTCCATTAGACATTAACGGGTTGTAATTTTAACCAGAGATAGTAAAGAAAAGCTCATATTAGTAAAAAGAAAACTCATGGCTCTGAATTGTGTGCTCTGTGGTTAGCCTGTGTGCTCTAGGGCCTTCCAAAGCTCAATCCTGTTCAATTCTACAGTACATGTGTTCAGTTAAAGAGTTGAAATTGCAGTAGAGGAAAGAAGTTCAGCAGTGCAGAAACTCCGACAGTGAGAAACTGCTGTTGGATGAACAGCTGCTGTAGAGGAAAAGAGGACACTGGCACCACCAATCTGATAACAACACAAGGAAGGTTCTTTTCACTGAGCCAGTGGCTGAAACATTACTCTGAAGGTTTTTTTTTTATTATTTCTTGTATCACCACAGTTCAACACAAAGGATTAATGAGTCAAAGGCTCTAGATCAGAGGAAGCGAAGGTGCATCGAATAACCAGTATGCAAACTGCTTGGAGGATTTGGACGTTTCGTTTTCCCTAGCAATACATAAAAGACCTTTTGCATAATAACTGTTTCAAAATGATAGTGGTGTATTAGTATGTATTTAAGTTTTTTTTTTCTTTTTTTCCCCGATGGTTTTCAACCTTGATTTACAAATGAATGCGAACTTTCACTAACCAATGCTAATAAATGGTTAAAGCCAAAGGTTGAAGTTGGAATTTGTTTTATTTCATTTGGTGTAATTTTATATAGTTGCGTTGTGTTGTGTTGTATTTAATTTTCTTTCATTTTATACAAAAGCTAGCAAAACTTCTGGGATTTGCTACAATTCCTGTGAAAACAAACAAACAAACAGAAAACAAACACAGCCCCCCCCCCCCCCCCCCCCCAAAACAAAACATAACAAAAAAACATAATAAAAGACTTTCTTTCCTGTTCATCACACCAGATATCCAAATTAACATAATAAAAAAAAAACCTAAACCAAATATAATAAAAGAATATATATATTTGAATAAAGCCAAATGGTTAATTTAATTTAATGTAATTGAATGTAATTGAATGTAATTTAATTTAATTTAATTTAATTTAATTTAATTTAATTTAATTTAATTTAATTTAATTTAATTTAATTTTTGTTTAAAAGCAGATAGGAATTCATTTGATTTGCAAACAAAAAAATCTGGATTTGTTTAGACGTTTTTTTACTTCACCAAAATAGATTTTCTCTTTTTTTTCTGTCTCTTTCCTACCCCTTTGTTTCTCTCCTTTTCCCTTTCTGTCTCTAAAATTGTAATTAATAGTCATTTGATAATATATATATATATATATATATATATATATATATATATATATATATATATATATATATATATATATATATATGTGTGTGTGTGTGTGTGTGTGTTTTTTTTAACACAAATCCATCTTACAACCCTAGAAGCAAGAACAGTTTCTTTCTAATATAGATACTCAATTTCCTTTTAGAAAATTTAACAGAATGGAAATTCAAAACCTTGAAAGTAAGCTGTAGTACATTCTGCGCTCTGTAACTATGTTAAGTAAGAAGGAGTTTTATAATGAGATTTCTGAGCCTGGAGCTGTGAACAATTTCCTGGTGTATTTCTTACATATTACCTTAATTTCCTTTGATTTATAACCAATTTGAGCCTACAAGTACAAAAGATCTCTGAAACATGAAAAAGGGGATCTTTTAAAACCTGCCGATAATACAGACAGCATGAACAGTCATGAAGAATAATAATCAGGATCTTTATTTATATAATCTTGATGATCACAATGTGCTTTTTTTGTTACAAGACAGACCATGAAAAATATTTATGTAATGACAAAATATGACTTAAATATACAGTATGTAAATGTATAACTCTGAAAATCTCACTCTATCAGTGGTATAACATTAAATGACACAGATGTCTGTTATTTGCTAAGAAAGTTAAGATGCCAAAGGAATGGAATGCAATGACAGTTTAGTGGCAGGTTTGAATTCAAATTCTTGTACAATTTAAACATTGGTCAAACAAACAAACAAACAAACAAACAAACAAAAATGGTCATGCCAGACCAATATTTAAATAAAAGTATGGGACTTATTATTTATATTCTCATCATTCTGTTTTCTAACCTTAAGTATTTTTCCTTACCTCATTGTCCAAATGGTTGCCTGTGTGCCGATAATCTACCTGATGCCAACTGTTTTTAGTTCTTAGTAATTATGTAGTTTTGGATTATAGCTTATTATATTATATGCAGTAAGTACAGTGGTACAGTAAGTATCTTCAATTTATTTTATTATTTTTGACTAATAGATAAGAAACGTTAGAGTGACTCATAAAAGTAAATTTGATACAATGGCAAGAATAAATAAATAAATAATAAAAAAAAAATAAAAAAAATTTAACAAAAAATTTACAAAATGCAAAAATAAAAAAAACAGCACACTGACAAAAGCAAACTCAGAAACAAGAAAGCAAATGTTTTTTTTTTCTCTATGTTTGTTTGTTTGTTTGTTAGTTTGTTTAAAAATTGTAAATAGTTAAAAAAGGTATCTGCTGTGTTCTTGGTTTTATTGTTATCTTCTTTCTTTTTGCCCTGGTGTATTTGATATCAGTTTTACACACTTTTGATCCTTTTACTTATGGTTTTACTGTTGTCCTTTTAATTCTTTTTTATGTTGTGTTTTTGGTATTTTGTCAATTTTTAAAGCAATCATTATGTGCTGGATCAAGGAAAACATAAATGCACTATTCCTACAACAACAAAAAAAAATAAAAAATTACAACTGTTTTATTACATCTCTGCTTTAACCTAAAAAGAAAACATATTTCTTTATGCACACACACACACACAAAAGCATGAAGTACTGTATATATATATATATAGACTTTGTTTATAATCATGCCACAGCTGACACACGCAAGCTATCATAAATAATCTACCATATGCTGTGTTATTTTTAAACAACTTACTTAAAGTGTTAGTAATGTATACTGCTAAATAAAATCTTGCAGAAATGTTTTAAAAGTAATTATACCATAGCCATGCTGACTTCTTAATAATTGATCAGAATCTGTTAATTATGCTTTATATAACAGCTGCAGTGATCATCATGCTGGTTGTAATTATATGGATCTGCTTTTTCTAATGTATTAACAATTCTTTAGTATCAGGTTCAGTAGTTTAACAATGAACATGAACGACATATCTCTTCAGTGCTTTGCTCCATCTTCTTCTGGATTGGATTGCAGCGAATCTCTTCATCTTTCATGTGGACAAAACAGAATGACAAAGTTTAAAATCGTTAGCCAAGAATCATGAGCCAATCACATTATTATTAAGAAGTAAGGAAAATGTCCTTAGTTAGGTTACTTACTTTTTGTAGCAAAGTAAGTACATTTTCTTATTGCAGTTTCTATTCTCTAGGACATTACTTCCAGATTTTAGGGCTCCACAATAGTAAGGACTCCTGGGGCATGAGGCCATTGAAGTCAGGTTTTGCCAAGGTTGCTCGTTCGTGTAGAACCATCGGCCATCCATGAACCGGAGTCCTGTCCATACGCTCGGTGTATTACTTGTCCTGCTCATTATGTTGGCTGCACTCAGATCTTGAGCGGTGGACAGGCTGATTAGATCAGTGTAGGTTGTTCTGCAGTAATTCAGTGCATCTTCCCAGTTCATCATCTGTTGTACCATGATTATCTGTGGTATCCATCTGTAGCAAATGAATGGCATAGTATCTGTGCAATCATAATTAGTCCAGTTATATAGCATAGTAGCCACGCAATTGCTAGAACCTAGGTTGCTTGGTTGACCAGGCTGCCAATTAGTGTAATTTAGTGCAGTTCCATCAGACCACTGAGTAAAGGCAGCGTCTGTCGGGTTCTTTTTAAGGCCGATCCAGCACGGTTGAAGTTCACAATATGAAAAGTTAGTTTTTTTGGTAATTGTCATCAGGTCTATGAAGTTTCCTCTGCAGTATGTCTGAGCATCGGTCCAGGAAAAAGATTTGTTCCTAAAACTATACGATCTTGTGAACAAGCAAGTAGCTTCTCCTGTTAAAGCTACAAAGAGGAGCACAACGGGAACAACCTTCATCTTTCAATGTAACGTGTTTATGCTCTGTCCCGAACAGACCTCTGGCTTGGATCACTTTATATAAGCAATAAACAAATCAATGCAAAAAGAAGATGGTCATCTTTGAAAAATAAGCAATGCAAAAAGGATGCAAGACCAGAATGAACATCACGTGTGTCGTTGTCTCCAAACAGTCGCACTCACTCACCTATCCCCTGCGACAGTCAGGTGTGCAATACCTTTTAGCCTTTTGTAAAGCTTTACAAGAGATTAGTAAAAAAAAAAAAAAAAAAAGTTTAGTACAGCCTAGTGTAGGTTAAACTAATGAATTCACCATATACAGGACAATTACAATGAAGAAAATATATCAAATGAATAATAATAATAATAATAATAATAATAATAGACATGACTAGAATAAAATGTATGTATTTGTGTTAAAGCAATGAACAGTACAATGCAATACAGTCTAGTAGCAATTTTTACAAACACTCACACACACACACACACACACACACACACACGCACACACGCACACACGCACACACACACAACATGCATCTTCTACTTACCTTCGCAGGTGGCCGATAAACAGATTCTGTGAAGTAAAGCATTGTCTGTTGGGCTTTAAACAAATGTACCTCATTTGCTTTTCAGTCTAGGATCCATTTTCTTCGTCCCCAGCATCTGCAGTTTTGTGGCAAACCTTCTGACCCAAGTTCTTAACCCAATTTCACTCATTTTAATATTTTCAATCATTATCATTTTTTTTTTTTACTTAACCTTTCGAAGTTCTTGTTTACTTAGCTTCAAATACTGCACACTTAGACATGATAATATAAACTTTCTTCTCTCTAAGCATGCGTTGGTGAACTTGATTGTCTACTTCAAAATGTGATGTTATGGTCCGTCAGAGATAGTTCTCACTGACATCTCACTGACATCAAAGCAGCAATAAACAGTTATTTCCTCACCAGTCTTTATTTAATATCAGTCTTAGATTTGTGTCGAAGGTACACCATACAAGGCCCTGTGAATGCACTATAGGAACAATATTGTATTAGAGAGCACACATTAATATTGTGCTGAGAACTATTGTCTGAAAAATATAATATGAGTATTATTGTTAATCTTTAGACTGAAAAAGCGTTATTCCACTGTGGTCATCCTATCTCTTACATATAATAAAACTGTTAAGTTGGTGTGTCTGTACATTAAAGATATTTATTACATTAAAGATATAAAAGAAAATGTTTTTGAGGGGAACATAAGATGAGTACTAAAACATATCCAGTTTCCCCTTTTTGAAATTACATGTTTGTCTGTATGTTTGTGCATGCATCACGTGAGGACTACTAAACAGATTTAATTGGGTTTTTCACAGGTGTACTTGGTCGAGATCGAGGTAGCACATAGGCTTTGTTTCGTTGCAATCAGCCCATAGGAAGAAACAATATGCTAATTTGAAATGTAAATAGAAAACGCCCTTACATAAAAAAAAAAAATAAATCAACCTTGCAAAAATGATTAGTTAATCTCAAAATTCAACAGATGGCGCTGTACAATAGTTTAATAGACACTTATGAGTGTATTACAGAATGAAGTTACAGGCACATCTAGTATTAAAATATGGTGATAAATTTCAAGCAGATTTGGTACCAGCTGTCCCTTATATCTGAAGTCACTGTACAGTATGTTCAATCTGGTCCTTTTAAAACCTGTCTATAAAGCTAAGACAATGAAAAGTCATAATAGTCATAATCCTCGGTCCATAATTACTGTATATCATATTCGTCTACAGACTATATGATAAATCATGTGAATTGTAAAGCATTCTCACGGACTAAGATTTACAATAAAAACTATGAAAATTACACAATAACTGTATTCTAGGTATTAAAAACATATAAAATGGCATATATTTCATAAAGTCTTAGTGCTTCTATTTTGCATTCAACTGAAGGCAATAATTTCTATTACAAATTATATTATTGCCAACAGCATGAGTGGAAACTATAATAGTTACTTTTTTTTTAAATAATTGGTATACCCCTGTTGGTACACCTGGCATGACTCCACATGTTTGCACCAAACAAACATGCTTTAATAGAAAAGATGTGCAAAGCTTTTCGTTATTTTACTTAATATTATTATATATATTATTAAATCTTTTCAATATTTCATAATTCCAAAGCCTTTAATTTTCAACTATAAATTAAAATAAAAAAAATAGATATCTAATAATTTGGACCCCAGTGTATATATTTAATATATAATCCACAAAACAGTTAGATGTATGTAGTTGGTATGATATATCACTTGTTTTCTAAGAAAAAAGCATAGAAAAAAATAGGATCTTAATTTAGGAAATGTATTAAATTTAGGATAGAACTGGTCCCATCGCACACATTATATTGAAATAGTCAGTATTCAACAGATAATCCATATCACCCAAATGAGGACGGGTTCCCTGGTGCGTCTGGTTCCTCTCAAGGTTTCTGCCTACCGCCATCCCTGAGAGTTTTTCCTTGTCACCGTCACCCTCGCCATGCTCGTTAGTGACAATCTGATCTTTTGATCCATACATATTAAACATTAAAGTTAAATCATGTGTTTTAAACATCGGATAATTCTGAGTATTTGCATTAAATCAGAAGCTCTTAGACATTTCTACTTCTTTACTTTATACATTTTATTATGTCATAAAAGTCCTAAAAATTAGGCAGGTTTTCCTCAACTATGTGTTTAACTCTTTCTGAATATAATCTTTACCCAGCCTTGAAACTCATCACACCGCCCTATCAAATAATAGCTGCATCCAAAAAATAAATAAAAAAATCATCACAGCTATTGAAAGTATTCTAGAAATTGTCAAATAGATCTAGGATTCAACGTATTATCATAACAAGCAGCATAGATACATTTGAACATATTTACAGAATTTCTACTGAACTAACTTTCGTTAATGTCCTTTGTTAAGCTTAAAAAAGTAATGAAGCGAGGTGAGGCGTATCCTTTTTGCATTTTGGCAAATATATTGAATTGTGGTCATTTGCCTGCTACACGTGCAGTGTTCCAGAAAACTATATATCAGATGTTTTGACTAATAATATACACTGCCTTGCACACAAAAAAGAAACAAAAAAAAAAGAAAAAAAGCCTTCTCCGGCACGTCCCAAAGATTCTCAGTCAGGTTATGGTCCCACGGTAAATGCTACGTTATATACAGTACTGTACATAAAGTGTTTATTTATTTATTTATTTATTTTTTAGCCAGGCAGTGAACCTCTATCAAATTTAAAGGTTAATAAAAAAAAATAATAAATCAACATGACAAATTGTAAGCATGCCACTGCCGTGAAAATTGGAACAGGAACCTGTTACTTATAATCTAGCATCAGGTTTGTGTTATTGTTACATTCATGAAAATGTTAAAATGTTATGATGCTGGAAAAGAAAGAAAAAGCTGATTTGGAAAATATGAAATTAATAGGGAGTTATAAGTGACTGATCTATTATAGAAGACCACAAATCTGTTAAAGAAAGTGATTTTTAACAAATATTATACAGTAGCATAGAGACACTTTGTTTACATGAACCCATTATTCCGTTACTTAATATTTAATGTAGCCAGTTAAAAAAGAAAGAAAGAAAGAAAAACAGATCAAAAACCTTTTATCTCTCATCATTTTCATCTCACTCTTCTTCTGGTTTTGTTTGCAGTAAACCTCTTTACATTTTGATGAACAAATGTACTGTATATCTATTTTTTTAATTTTTTATTATTTTTTTATGTTTAAATGTTTAGTTTGTCAGTGAAGGCACTGCGTTTAGCCATGGCAAAAAGAAGTTATTTTTCTCATTGAATTCTCTGCTTTTCTAGGCTGGTCCAGAGCTCCAAAGTGGAAAGGTCTGTCAGGGCATTAGGGCAGCAAAGCTTCTGCTTTATCTAGAACCACAGGCCATGCATGAAATGTCGACCTGTCAACACATGTGGCGCTTGATTCTTTCAGCTTTTGTTGGTCACACGGCTATCTACAGTATTTCTGCGGTTATGCTTACTGAGTTAGTTTAACATGTACTACAATAATAAAAAAAAAACACTTTTATTGTAGTACTGTACATGTTATTTCGGTTAAATCAGGCAACTGTATAGACATTCTTTGAAGGTTTCATGATAAGGCTAGTCTATATTACTTTATACTACTACAGTACATACAGTACCCCTTTCTGCAATGAGCCTGAGCGTCAGTCCAGGACAAAGATATATTCATAAAATAAAATGTATTTTTTGTTTGTTTGTTTGTTTGTTTGTTTGTTTGTTTGTTTGTTTGTTTAACATGCATTTGGGACACACACACTCACACAACCACACGCACACAAAAAAATGAATCTGAATATAATATGCATAATTCTAATCTGATGAAAATTTTATTTATGTGTAGAGTAAATAAGTAGATATGAGTACTTATAATAACTATACACCGATCAGCCTTAATATTAACCCCACCGCAAGGGTGAACTGAACAACATTTCTCATCAACTATATGATATATGCTGACAAGATCATGGGCACCCAAGGCTAACCTAGGAAGATGCGGTACAAATCGCGGAAGCAAGTCAAAACTGGCCACGCTAGAAGGGCACCAGAACACCCAGTGCACCACATTATGTTTTAAACTGTATAAACTGTACTTTTGTTTCATCTGCCTTTCCTCAACTATGTGTTTAAGTCTTGCTCAATATAAGTATTGAAACTCAAATGTCAAATAATTGATAAATGGTGCACCCAAATATATCATCTTAGCAAGTGAAAATATTGTAGAAGAATCAAATTAATGTACATGTAATGTATTATCATAATAAGCAGCATCAGATACTGTACATTTAAACATATTCACTGTATTTTACTAGCTTACTGTACTTATTTATTTATTTATTTATTTATTTATTTATTTTTTATGAGACAGAAGACATGACTTCGTTTATATTTGATAATCATACGTTAATGTTTGCTTTACATCTGAGGATACATTTGATGCGATGTATGTTGAGGAGACAAGGGGGGAAAACACCCACAAATCCCTCAAATTACAATTGATTTTAAAATTAAATTGACATCCTTTCTTAAGTTTAAAAAGCGAATGCAGCGAGATGAGGCGTAGCCTTTTTTGCATTGTGTTTTATTTGCCTGCTACATGTGTGCTTGTCCAGAAAACTACATGTCAAATGTTTTGACTAATACTATACATTGCCAAAAAGAAACAAAAATGTCATATGATCTAATATTTCATTAAGCCATCTTTTGCATTGTTAATGGCTGTGGCATCATTCTGATAAGCTTTGGCAACCTACAGTATGTGATGTGCAGGTCAGACAAGTCCGCACGTCCACGGAGGCCCCATCTCATAACCCACAGCACCATGGGGGGGGGGTGGGGGGAGTCTGCGTCTGCAGGATGCTGGCAGCAGATCCAATAAAATTTTGATACAATTAAAATGTATAAAAAGCTAACCACTTCTCTTTAAGTCTACATTAGTATGCATGTAAACTTGGTTTACATGCATACTTAATTAAGCAAATTTTGTTGCATATTTAAGCAGTTTTCCTCTGGGATTAATACAATTTTATGAAGCTTTAATCTTGAATATTTCAAATTTTAAATGCCTGCCAATAATATGGCCATTCACCATATAAACCACCATCAGTCACAAGCATGGACTCCAAAACGCCAGTGATTTCTGGCAACGCCCCAGAAGAGAGAGCAGGTCTACTGGATTACGGACCTCATCACATGCTTGCCACCCAACTGGCATTGCATCTAACTGACACATTTTATCTTGCAGGTGTTAAACACACAAGACAGCTCCGTGTCACCATTGAAGGCTGAGCTCGACCAGTTTCAGTGGATGACCGGGTCACCAGACTGATAGATCCCATTAATGGTAATCTGGGTACACCTAGTCTGTTTAATTAATGTCTGTAGGGTTGCTTTTGTCGGACTCCCCCTTATTTAATCTGTTTTACAATGAAAGTTTGGCTGGAAGGAAAAGTTTTTGAACCCCTATTGTTTGCCAAGTCTTCCAAATTGGTCTGAATTTCTCACCGCGTGCAGTACGTGACAATAACGATATCAACTGCGACACATCACATGAATGAAAAACAACATTAAACTGAAATTTGATTGAGGAAAGGTATACCTTGTTTGCCTTTAAACAAATGTGCGTAGACGTTAAAAAATACGTCATTCGTTTTTAAAATCTACCCCAGTTATTTGTTTTTTATTTCCCTGTGCCTACACATTTGACCTACATTTGAAACTTCTCTGTTCAACATTTGTTTTTTATTTGCTTATCGTTACGCCCCGCCCCCCCCCCCCCCTTTTATTTTGGTCTGATCAGAATTTTTAGTTTGATTGTTGTTAGTCTGTTTTTGACTACAAATTTGTCATGTGAAGCAAAATAGGACATAACTATTAAGCAGTAATAACGTACAGAGATTTAACACAAATGTAAATGTACCCTAAAGCTGTAGCATGAGGGGGAAAGTCGACTGAGACAAGACCTCTAATTTTCTAGTGAATCAGACTTATGTATGTTTATGGAAAATCATGCCAAATGTAGTAAATAGTAAATAAATTATGAAAATTATTTTCAAATATGTAGCACAGTGGGTTATGGCTCTACAGTAGGTTCTTGACCAGTGGGTTTGCGGTTTAAGTCCCGGTTCCACCACTGTGGAATGAAATGTTATAAAATGTGTTTGAATCAATGAGCAACCCGGAGGGCGATGGTGGTGAGGAGAAACTCCCTGAGATGGCAATATGAAGAAACCTTGGGAGGAACCAGACTCAACAGGGAACATCTAGAACCTCCAGACGATTGAATCGACTTCATGTCCTGAGGAAGCACAGATCCTTTAATATATGCAGCAGGATGCTGGAAATGTTGTATCAGTCTGTTATGGCTTGTTGCCCTTTATAGTGCCGTGGTCTGCGGGGGGGGTCAGGGGCAGCATCAGTGCCCGGGATGCAGGCAAGATAAATAAAATCATCTGCAAGGCCGAACACATAATCGGACACAAATTTGACAGGTTGGAGACGGTGAAGGACAACAGATCACTGAACAAGCTCCTGTCAATCATGGAAAATCCATCCCGCCCACTACATGATCCCACGCAGAGGCAGCGGAGTTCATTTTCTAACAGTTCGCCATTGCACAGTACAATGACTCACCTCTATGTAACAGATGACAATAGCAACTCTCAAGCATATCCCTTTATTCACTGCCACTTTACACACACATACATATACTAACAATTTGCACATTTCATTTCTTTTTCTTATTTTGAATTGCCAGTTTGCACTCTGTTTTATGTTTATATCATGTGCCATACTTTATTGATTTATGTAAGTTACAACTACATTATATCTATCCATCTATCTATCTATCTATCTATCTATCTATCTATCTATCTATCTATCTATCTATCTATCTATCTATCTATCTATCCATCCATCCATCCATCCATTCATCCATCCATCCAGCCAGCCAGCCAGCCAGCCATCTATCCTCATTGGGTGATAACGGATAGCAGGAATTGTTATGCAGTCATACTGTGTATAAGCTATAAATGGTATAAATGAAAATCATTAATGTATTCCACAAAGATAAAAAAAAAAAAAACTCTTGTTTGAAAAGATAAGGTTTTCAATACTAACTATTGATTCACTCTGAAAAGTGATTTTCCCACCAAATGTCTTTAGTACAATAGGCATTTTCTTTCTTTTAATTCTTGTTAAGTCAGACTTCAAATATCGCACTTGTGTTTGCAATAAAAACTCATTACTCTAGGATGCCTCATCAAATCATCTCCTCCTGCACTCAGTCATTGTAATAGACTATCCATCACAGACTCATCCAATTTTCTCACCAAATCCAAACTCCATCTATAAATTTACAGAAGTTCTAGATTGATGTGGTGTCGGAAAGTTGACTGAATGGTGTTCGAATTGAAATATATTTGTTCTTCTGCTCCCCACAAAACAAAATTGTACTTAAGCAGTGAGACAGCAATTCGCAAAGTCTTCAGCTGCGATATATAACTTACCTAAGAGTCAGCCAGATTTGGTTATAGTTTAATAAAAATAAAATAAAAATAAGTAAAAAAAAAAAAACAGTTGTGAGGGTAAAAACTTCCTTTATTTGTCTATATAATCCCCTGCTACCCTAATGCACTTATCCCAGAGTATCACTCGTGCTTTACCACCTTATACTGAGCAATCTGACTGGATGATTGCCATTCTACGAGTGGTGATAATGGACGGTAACACCACTGGGACGTTTAACTTTACTGCATACAGTAAAGAATATATGTAGAATATATATATATATATATATATATATATATATATATATATATATATATATATATATATATATATTCTACATATTGACCGAAGGGTACCAACAATTTTGTCCACGCGTTGTGTATATTGTTTACATAACCATATGTAATACCAGTCATAGTTGGTGGAGCAATGTGTGCCTTGTTAAATAAACAAACAAATAAAAATCTGTTGACAATAAACGTTGTTTTCAGGGCTGTTGTATAAAAGCAATATCACACTCAATGTCATGCGGTATTGCTGGATGTAGCACAGCTATGACGTTTAAGTGATTTTTGTGACAGGTAAAGCCCAAATTGCAATAACAAAATGAACCCGTTTAGAGGATAAGATGGAAGCACCTGTCAGGTCTGATGGTGAATGTGTTTTGTCACTGTAGAAGAAGACAAAGCCTACTATATGATAGACGAAGACAAAATTTAACAGAATGAACCAATCATCAAACGGTCCGGTGTAGGATGAAGACCACAGTCGACCACTTGTCAAATGACATCATGGGCAAAAATACGATGGACCTGCTGTTCAGATAATACAGATGTTTTAGGATGTAGCCCGTGAGGTTTTACATGTGCTGCCCAACATTTACATGAGCCTCAGCTCCTTCATATGAAGCTGCACTGTTTGGGTATCACTGTTACAGTACAGCAACCTGTGTCTATACTGTATTTCTGCAAGGCTATATACTGTCCCTCAAGGATAGACACTGGTGAAATTATAACTGTAATGAGTGAATAGATTGCATAAAGGATATTTCCTCTATGTTTGCTTGCTTTTGTGTTTAGGCGCACGAACAGTGTGACCTGGAAATAGTCCAGTGGCATAATCAATCCAGCCAAGTGTGACGAATCGTGCTGTCTCGTCCTTGTATTAGGGATCCTTTCAGCCTTGCATTCGTAGCCGTTCATGAATGTTGATGGCGAAATGTTTGTATCAAGCCTGTGTGTCTGTATATGAATGTATACATTCTGTCATGGTAGAAGAAGGTCCTCCCGATCCTTTTTAATGCACACATGCCTAAGTGACAGTTTTGTTTTCATGGAACCATAAGTCTGTTTTTCCTCTCCTTCACTGACGCCAGTTGCTAATTTTCTTATTAAATAAGCAGGTTGGGGAAATCATTACGGCTAATTACAGCTGGATTGAATTTATATATATATATATATATATATATATATATATATTTTTTTTTTTTTTTTTACACTAAGTATAAGTGCCACTGCTCTCTTTTCATCATCACCTGTACTTTTACCCACTGCATTGATTTGAAATTGCAGGCTGCCGTCTTTCCTCCTATCCACATAATGCATCAATTCAAAGGAAAAATGGCACCTTGACTGAGGAGAGCAGGGAGATTAAAGCATTTGCATAAATCCCCCAAAGACATATATCACAGATGTGCATCTCTGAATGTGAACTCTCTCCTCAGCTGACAAAGAAGAGCTTAGTTTTGTAAAAACCTGCTGCGATTGAGCAATCAACTGGAACGGTGCGTGTAGAAGCATCTATTCAGGCAGAACGGAAAACGGAGAGACTTGTTGTTCCCCGCAGTCCTCCCTGACATATAAAGGTGCTCTGTAAATGAACCGCAGTGTTACACTAAGTGCTTGGCCCTCATGGTGAAGGAGATTGAGATTGAGTGGCAGTGCGTGCAGGTACAATTCCTTTCATCCAGCTGAGCTTCTCCATCCTCGACCCTCTCTACGCCGCTTCTTATTTCAAGAACTGCATACTTTAAAATGACCATTACAACCAACCCTTCTGCAGGAAGGAAAAAGCTTAGGGGGGAAAAAAAAGGCAGTATTAGTATTGTACGTACTGTATGAACTGGTCAACCAGAGGTGGTCGAATTACACAAATTCTGTACATGAGTAAAAGTAGCGATTCCCTAGGACAAATATTGCTCAAGTAAAAGTAGAAGTCCTCCATTTACTTGGTTACTTGAGTAAAAACAACACAAGTGCTCAACTTTAAATTAACTAAAATGATCACAAGTACTTTCTTGTGCTTGCATACCGGATGTAGTTCTGGACCCAAGCCCGGATATACAATAATGGGACGGTTGCGTCAGGAAGGGCATCCGGCGAAAACCCCGTGCCAAGCTTGTATGTGCAGATCGAATGGTCTGCTATGACGACCCCTTACAGGGAGAAGCCGAAAAAACCTAAAACAACTTTCTTGTGCATGCATCTTGCAGTAATGCATAATAGTCAGAAGGTGGCAGAATTCCCATTTCAAATAGTAAACGAACAGATGTAAACTAATATAATAAGAAATACACACTATATTGCCAAAAGTATTGGCTTGAATGCCTTCACATGCTTATGAACTTGAGTTACATCCTATTCTCAAGCCATAGGCTGTAATATGATGTTGGCCCACCCTTTCTAGTTATAATAGCTTCCTGTCTTCTGGGTAGGCTTTCCACAAAGATTAGTTAATCCAGTCAAATTCTTCTACACCAAACTCGCTCGTGCATGTCTTTATGAATCTTGCTTTGTGCACTGGTGCGCAGTCATGTTGGAATGCCTGAAAAACAACCCTACACCAGTTCCAACATGACCGCGCACAAGTGGTCCATAAAGACATGGATGAGTTTGGTGTGGAACTTGACTGGCCTCCAAAGAGTCTTGATCACAACAACTCAATAGAACACCTTTGGGAAAAATAAAGAGTGCAGACTGTGATCCAGATCTTCTCGTCTGACCTCACAAATGCACTTCTGGAAGAATGGTCAAAGATTCCATTAAAAACACACTCCCAAACCTTGTGGAAAACCTTCCCAGAAGAGCTGAAACTGCCACAGCTGCAACGGGTAGACCAACATCATATTCTGTGGATTAAGGATTGGATGTTACTAAAGTTCATATGCATGTGAAGGCAGACGAGCGAATACTTTTGGCAATATACTGTAGTGTGTTTACTTAAGTAATGTAACAAAGGATTGCTGTCCTGCGGAGAGTATTAGAACATCAGAAGAAATATTTCAGGAACACGAAACAAAGATGTTGAACCATTATTCCCTCGTTCTTCAGAATTTTGGCTGTTTATGCCCTACTTTGTGTGCATGCGGTGTTGTCTTGGTGCGTCTGGGTTCTTCTGCTGAGCATTTCGGGTGTTTTTTTTTTTGTGCTTTTCATTTTCTACCCTTTATGTGACTGTCACATCAAAGAGTGTGTCACATCAATCAAAGTTATGGCAGATGACAAGTGCCATAATCCTTAGCCCATGACCTCAGGGATCTGACCCACATTCACAGTCTCTTTGCTCCTATTGACTTTTTGTGGTATCTGTTTGTGACTGCACTAAATGCCATGGACTTTGCAAAGTCTTGGTCATGCATTACAGTATGTCTGTGCGAAGCCTCAGCATTTGTTGTTGCTTCATGCTCAACAACAGATTCCATCTAATTTCGACCTGTTCTCTAATCAATACTACTCAATGGCTCTGAAAAACTCTTTGGATTATCTGCAACCTTGCTTATAGTCAAACCACAAAACAACATTTTTTTTTTTTAATTTAACATTTTTTGGAGGAGTCTTCATTATTGGGGCTTTATAAGAAACTTTGTGGTTTCAAGCTGCATGATTCTGTGAGAGAAAGAAAAGCAGAGGCTGGTGAGAAAATTAGATAATTACACTGCCTGGCCAAAAACAAGCCCCACACACTCTAATGTTTTATTTGACCGCCTTTAGCTTTAATTATGGTGCAAAATGTGGTGCCAAATTCATGTTTGAAAATGATTCCTCATGCTCCCAGAACCGCTCTTTTCGTCTTTCGGAGTCCTGTAATAGGGCTGTACCATCGGGAAAGAAAACAACCATGGATGTGATAACCTGGTTATGCAGTCCATTCAAGTCATCAACTGACTTCATTTTATTGCCACAGAATGTCGCTGAGCCTGGACCTGCCCAAAAGAATCAGCCAGAATATCACACTGGAATAGGGTTTGGAATAGGGCCAATCTGGACTCATCATCCATATAACATTTTTTCCATTGCTCCAAAGCCCAATCTTTACGCTCCCTGGTTAACCTATGTATAGTGTTTTTTTTTTTCGGTTTAGCCTCACTAACACATGGTTGTCCTCACACAGCTGTTTAATTCCAGTTTTACGGATTCTTGTCATTTGTGCATGTGAAAATGCTTTTACTTTCACTACTCTGATTTCTACTGTAAATTTATGGTGATGCGACAACTCCGTGATTCCCATTCATGACCAACCAAATTCCAGTCATTTTACATCTCCTTTGTTGCTTTCTATGCTGGGTGCAGGCAATAATTGGTATTTTTTCAGGCATTGTATTCCTAGGAGTGGTGGCTCAGGCAGCTAAGGCGGCTAAATTGGTTTGGGCATCTGAGGATCTGGGTTCAATCCCTTCTCTCAGTGGTTACCACACCCTATACTAACCAGCCTCAGCATGCAGTGCCAGTCCGAAGCGCTAGTAAAAAATTGAAGGGCTGCGTGAGGAAGGACATCTGGCGTAAACCTTATGACATTAGCAGCCAAAGTAACATATTTCAGACATTATATGTCCATGTTATACAAATAAATCAGATTTGTTATACTTGGCATATGAGAAAAAAATCTCTTTGGCATATAGTGGTAAAGGAAAATAACCAGGATCAATACCGTCTTTTTCATTTGGAGGCTCCGCCCTCTTTTCCCAATTATTTTCCCAATACAGAATTAGGTAAAATACTTCATTGTTTGTTTTTGTATCATCCTGATACACACTTATGCGCATTTTCTGTCCCACAAGATTTACTTTCTCATATTTATGTAAAACATGGTTATCCCTTAAAGTACTGCTCTCAACTGCAGATCTCTCATTAGTTTCTGAAATAGATTTTTGTCATGTAGAATGTCAGAAAGAAACTCGGCAGCAGAGAAAACCCATCACGAGACGTACTTCAAACCCGAAGCCATTTCCAGTAGAGTCAGTGTAATTACCCCACCACTGTAATGTGTACAATTTATGTGTCAGCAGTCTGATAATGGCTGGCTGTTTAAAGGCTGCTGTGGGGGCTGCGGGTGTGATGTGCTGATTACACTCACTGCATTTTAAAGAATCTTCGTGTCACATGGAGCTGCTTGAGTAATACAGGCACGGAAGCATTAGTCACGCAGGTGTAATAATCACTGCGCTTCCGCTACATTGATGTTATGTATTCTCCGCGCCTCACACCAAAAGGTACTGAAAGAAAATGTTTCTTGAATTGAAGAAAAAAATCTATTGATTCCACTTTTTTTTTTATCTTTTCGGCAGGTGGATACTATTTTTATGCTGGGAGGCTTAGCAGGATAATCTGATCAGGTCATGGCTACAGTGGAGACACTTTTTCATGTCTGACATTAATAAAAATGCCTCAAAATACACTTTAAATACACTACTTGGCCAAAAGGACTTAATTCGACCGAATTTACACTGATTTTGGTACATTTTTGTACAAAAACACATTCATGTTCGGATGATATTTTAGTGGACTGGGTATTATATTCATCACCAGGCTGGACAAACATCCAAATGCAGTCCATGGCAGCTAAAATTATACTAGGAGCGTTCAAACTGTGATGAAATTTCTCATGAATGAAGCTGTAAAACCAATTGACATTTACAGAAGACTTCAAGCACAGTACGGTGACGAGGCTCTTAGCCATAGTAAAACGTTTGCATGGTGTAACCACCTTAACAAAGGCCGTTCATGAATGATGATCCTGGCTGAGGTAGTTCGCAGCCCACTGCAGCCGTTCCCGTGAGCAAGTGGAACGCATCTGTCTGTGGGAACTGTGCACAAAATCAATCATTCATAAGCACCACTTGAACATTACAGGAACTTGGCTGGAAGTTATTTGTCGCATCCCCCGTACAGTCCTGACCTCACTCCGAGTGATTTCCTGGGAGTTCCTGGTAGGCCAGACAGTCCGATCCTGTCTCTGGTGTACTAAGAAAACCTTCTACATTGGGGTAAGTGCAGCGGTGTAGTGCATCAAGAAAAAGAGAAATATAACCTTAATTAAAAAAAAAAAAAAAAAAAGTGGGTCAGTATGAAAACTGGCAATTAAACCAAAAAAAAAAGAGGCAATCTGTAAAGTGTCTTCACAATAGTAACACATTATTTGATCATTTATTTTGTGAATTTAATTCCTCAAATGATGCCCTCGCAGATGTGCAATTGTTGCAACAATGCAACAAAAAACATGTTGTTTCTATGGCAGTCTATGATGTTTCAAAAATAATATCTTTTTTTGTATTAATGATGCCCACAGACACAGACACAGGCACACCCCCATACCATGACCGACGCTGGCTTTTGGACCTGACGCTGATCAAAGTTGGACGGTCCTTTTCCTCTTTGACCCAGATGACCTTACATGCCAGCTATTTTATAATAGTTTCCAAAACCTATTTGAAATGTTGACTCAATAGACTCAGATGAGACAGAGCCCAGAGAGGTCTTTGACGCCTCTGGATAGTATTGAGATATGGCTTCCTTAAGTTGCAGCAACACGTGATGTTAATGGACGAAGACTGCAAGTGTTCCAGAGCCGACATCATGATATCCACTACAGAAGCAGGATGGTTCAGAGGGATCAGTGATCACAAGTATTCACATATTTTTGCGCCTGCAATATACAATACGCCTTGGAATTTGATAGGGTTTCTTGAATGTATGTAGTAACTAGTACTAGTGCAGTCAATCGATTAAAAAATGTAATCTAGTTAATAACAGTATTAGTCTATGATTAATCCCAATTTTAAAATACTGAGATTTACTTGTATTAAAAATGTGCAATGTTGGAATTAAGAAATGTATGACCAACTGGTTAGAGAAAACAGTTTAGGCAATTTTATAATAGCTCAAACATTAGCAGTTAACAGATGTTAAATTGAACGCTGGCACTGAATGGGACTGGCACTGGATACAGTGTAAGTAAATATGACATGAACTTGAAAAAAGTGGCCGTGTTTTGTTATATGCCTCGAGTATGTTTTTATAGAGCGGCCATCTAGGTGGAGGGAATATTTTCATAAGGCAGTAAAGGAGAATCAAGTTTCCTTTATTAATTCCTGCATGATCTGGTTTTGGGAGATCGCCAGACAGTGCAAAAGGTACATTTAAAGGTACAAGCCCCTGTCAGCCAATCGTTCCATATTAATTAACATTGATGCATAAATAAAGCAAATCATATATCATCATTAGTGTTTGACTGAAAATAGTTATGATAACATTCTAGTGCTTTATTAAAACCAATAAAAATGGAATATTATCTCATAAAATCTGTTCTGGTGGCTCGAGGTGGCTGGAAACTTTTAAACAGGCATGGGGAAAATGCACAATCCTAATTGGTTACTCCTGTTTTTCCAGTATAGCAACTGGTAGCCAATTAAATGTGATAAACATCTGGGGAAAATAATTGTCATTATAGTACACATATTGCATAAAATCATGTTGCTTGACAAGGATCTAATCATCTGCGTGTTATGTTAACCCTTCACAAATAAGCGGAGGAATTTCTTTTTTCTGAATTAAATTAAACCAGAAATCACCTCCAGATATGCCTCAGGCTTTAAGCATGTGCGATGTTCTGAACGTAAATCCTACCGATGTATTTTTCCTTGCTGTCTGTCTCTAGCTTTTTCTCACTTTTAAAATATATTTAATTGTAAAACAGCCTCCTTCATTCATGATTTTGTAGCTGATATTGGTTTAAATGGTGGTCATTAGGTTTAAGATTTGAGAATAATTTTGGCTACATTCACATTACCAGCCTTATGTGACTTGAATCTGATTTTTTATTTTATTTTATTTTTTTTTTACCATGTTTCTGTTTTTTAGGGCTGTCTGAAGGCACAAATTTGATGTTTTTTTAGATTGGATCTGATTTACATGAAGTCCTACTGTAGCTCAGATGTACATCCAATATGTGGTCATGTGACTTATGGTCAATGAGAACGGTCAGATCAGAACTCAGCGTGAGGATTTCGTAGCAATGTTAAACCAGCTAAAGCACAGAGCTCGCCATCCTCCATATCCATATTAGAGTCGGATAAAAGTCACTTGTAATGATGATTGTGAACCGCCATGACATGCAAATTCAATTCATTTTTTTTTTTTTTTTATTACTTTTAACAATGGTAATGGTTGCAAAGCAGCTTTATAGAATCCAAAAAAAATTATGGAAATGAGTATGAAATGTGCGAGGAAATGTGTAAGAATCAAAATGATCAGATTGTCCCTGATGAGGAAGCCGAGGGTGACGGCGGCAAGAAAAAAACTCCCTGGAGTTGGCAACATGAAGAAACCTTAAGTGGAAACAGACTTAACAGTGAACGCTTCCTCATTTGGGTGATAACGGATAGCATTGATTGGCTTATCCGGAGGCTAAAAATAAATTAAACACTGACAAAAGAAGTCTTGACACACACTGGACATTTGATGTTCTGCTAGAAGGCCGTGCTATGATGATTTGACAGATTACTGTTGCTGTACCCATGGGTATTGATGGGTTGTAAAATGTACAGGATGATGCAACTTAAAGACATGCAGCTGGAATTAGAAACAAGAAAAAAAAAGAAGAAAAAAAAAAAAAACATCTTTCTAGCATTAAAATTTACACACATCTATTTTACACACTGGAGACCTGACGTGCATAAGCATTACTTATTGTCAAGGAAGTAATTCCGCTTTCTTCACTCAAAATTTCATTCTGAGCTTTTAGCCTAGGACTTTTCTATTTTACACCTGACATCGGGACTAAAAGCACACCCTTGAACGAACTTTCTAGACAGATTTGATAGACAGATAACAGGTCTGCATTCTAGCGGCAGGTGTACGGATAAAGGCATCTGCAGCATCAGCACCTTCGCCCGTCCAATGTTCAGCATTCATCTCTGAGTAATTCTGAGAGAACACTTAAGTGCAGCTGGTCAAGGTTCCTGTCACTTATATACGCTGAACCGGGTTGAATTGTGTAACTGCTGAAAAGCTCATTGTGTCTGAGATGGCAATGATGGCGACAGCCACACAGAGGTCGTAGGTGGTGCATTAAGAAGTCGTTTACTGAATGTTCACTATGGCATCTAGTGATTTAACGTTCCTGCCCCTCATCCTTACTAACAGAAGCAGGAGTGGAATGGCTTTATGTTCCGTAGACCTTTTATTCTTGTTGGAGCTGCTAAGCATTGAGAGGCATTAATGCTCACTAGTACATCAGTGGGTACATTCTGAGAGGACGATCTGTCCAGTCACTAATAAAGCTTTAAATAAAAATGCAGATGGGTGGAAAAAAATTGAGTAATTTATTGCAAATTTACATGGCGTGAAATAAAATTCAGTTGTTAATGCAGTTTGCTAGTTCTTCTCAAACATCCTCTGCTTTCAGTTGAGACTTTAGCATATTGTTCTAAACGGATTGGATTTGCTCATGGTGTTTCCGTTCGCACTGGTGGGCAGCAGCAATTCTGATTTATTTTTCCACCTTCCAGCAGTTTCTCTCAGGCTGTTTTTTGCTCGATGAAGCCCTGGATCCTTTCGAGACTGACACATTGATCTCTGTCAGCTCTTGTCTGGTGCTGGATGGAAGGAGATGGTGAGGGTCTTTCCCTCACATTGCACAACAGCATACAGGCAAAGTTCAGGATCCTATGGTGACCTGATATAAACATAGCAATCAAAAAATGTTTTTTTTTATTCTTATTGTTTTCTACATAGTAGAACAATGCTGATGGGATTCTCTTAATCAACTTCATGAGGTATGGATGATTTTCCAACAGTCTTAAAGGAGTTCACATACAGTATACAGTATGTTAGCTGCCAGTAGTGTCACACCGCTATCATCAAGGTAAACACTCATATAATCATATAATTCAGTCATGTTATTTCATAATTTTTATGTCTTATTACGTAGAAAATTGGACAGCAGTAGGAAACGAATACATACTTTCAAACTTTTAGCCAGTGCTCTGGATATTTGAAGGGTTTGAGTGCACAATGAGATAAAAAAAAACATTTTGGCAGTTTGGAGAAAATTGACTTTTTTTTTTCCCCCAAAAAGTACTGTAGCAAAATGTACTAAGAGAGAATTAATTAATTAATTAATTAATTACTTTTTTGTTTGTTTGTGGAGGTTAAAACCAAATTCAGTGTGAACTTTTGTATGATCTTGCAAAATGCTATAAAACTGAAACCATTTTTGTCGTAATTGATAAATTGATAAGTTTGCATGTTATCTTCATGCTTGGGTTTCCTCTGGGTTCTCCGGTTTCCTCCCACAGTTCCCTAGTTGGACTACAGAGGATCAATAGATGGATGGCTGTTTCATTATGTATGTTAAGTCAACATATGTGAAGTCCATATACTGTGTATATATATATATATATATATATATATATATATATATATATATATATATATATATATATATATATATATACAGTACAGACCAAAAGTTTAGACACACCTTCTCATTCAAAGAGTTTTCTTTATTGTGTTCTTTAGCCCAAACAAGTCTCTTCTGCTCACTCAATACTGTTACTACATGCCCTTTGAGAAAATCAAGGATTAGTAATTTGTTAACTTATTGATTAATTCACATGAGCAAGGCAGAACAGCATGGTGTTCATGTGACCTGAACACTAAATGATGCATGGCCTTTTTTGAGTGTAAGCTACTGCTGCATTAAAGAAAGACATTTACACATCTAGTCCACTGGTCATTGCTTTACTAAAATGTTATCCTCCGTCTGTTTCTTTTATTATTTAGTCCACCCTTTTACCCTGTGAAACATGAGCCTGAATCAAACACAGCACAGATCTGAGTAATCGAGGGTTGAGGGCTCTCAGTTGGGGTTAACATTTGAAAACTTCAAATAAAATCCCTGTGAATTCTGAATCAGTAAGGATCTCTCGTCTGCTAAATATAACAGCACACAATTCATTTTTAAACAGGTCCATGGTGGGGAGTCTTTAACCCCAGTGCACAGCAACTACAGTTATAGCAAATGTATTCAAAGTCGGAAATTCTAGAAGAGGGTGCATGTACTGATAAGTTTTACACACACACACACACACACACACACACAGAGAGAGAGAGAGAGAGAGAGAAAGAGGGGGGGGGGGGAGGGGGGCATTAATTACTCGATCACTCATTCTTTGGCTCTTCTAATTAGCAAGAGGCATCTTAGCTGTGGAATTAAAAAGAATCATTTCTGCTTTTTGGACTTAAGCCACAAATGCAAAGAAGCAAAGAGACGTGAAGTCAAGACACGGCTGTTTGTCATCCGGATGTCGATTCTCATTTGTTCCAATGATGTGTCAGATTGATAAACGTTAGGTTGTTTATTCCTGAATCTTTCTTTCTTTTTCTTTTTCTTTTTTTTCTGTTGACGAGCTAGGTATGGTAGAGTTAGGAAACTGGAACCCAATAACATTAAATATCCCCAGACTTAGCTTTGAGCATATTATCCTTGATCAAAAGAAGCTAAAGATATATTCTAAGAGAAAATGAATTGCAAACGGCTTACATTTCTATGAGATCCACACAGCTTTAATCATCCCTGCTAATGAGTCGTAAACAAGGTCCAACTTGGCTGAGAGTAAAATATATGCATATAGTGCCGTGAAAAAAAACTATTTTCCCTGTTCTGATTTAAATTTTTTTGCATATTTGCCATGCTTTAATAAATCAGATCAAACAAATCTTAATATTACACAAAGATAACTCAAGTTTTTAAATGATGATCTCATTTATTGATGGAAAAAGCCTACCTGGCCCTGTGTGAAAAAGTCATTGTCCACCATCATGAATGAACTGTGATTTTTTTTTAAAAAGCTGACTTGCCACACATAGGCTTGATCACTCACAAATATTTCGAATCAAGAAGTCACTTAAATAAAACCTGTCGGACAAAATAAAACAAGCTAAAAGATGAGAAACAAAGTAATTAACATCAATCTAGAAAGGGATATCAGCCATTTCCAAGTTCCAAGGGTTTGAACGTCAGCAATCCACAGTGAGAGTCATTATCCACAAATGGAGAAAACTTGGAACAGAGTTGAACCTTCCTAGGAGTGTCTGGTGTACCAAAATGACATCACTCCAAAAGCACAATGACGACTCATCCAGGAGCTCACTTGCCTCAGTTAAGGTCAGTGTTCATGATTTATCAATAAGAAAGAGACTGGACGAAAATGACATCCATGGGAGAGTTCCAAGGCGAAAGCCACCGCTGACCAAAAAGAACACTGGTCTCATTGGTCTCTTCTCACATTTCCCAAAAAATGTCTTGATTATCCGTTGGACAAATATTCTGTGGATTGATGAGACAAAAGTTGAATTTATTTAAAGATGTGCATCCTGTTACGTCTGGCTTAAAACTAACAAAGTTTTATAAAAATAAAAAAATTAAAAAGAATACCATCATACCAACATGCAAGCATGGTGGTGGTAGTGTGATGTTCTGGGGCTGATTTGCAGCTTCAGGAACTGAACAATTTGTCATAATTGATGGAACCATGCATTCTGTTCTGGACCAGTTTGTCAGCTCAAGCACATTTTGGTTATGCAGCATAAATTTTGAGCTGAATTGCTGAAAAAAAAAAAAAAAAAAAAAAAAACTTGATTGCAGTCGTTGCCGCCAAGTGTGGCACAACCAATTATTACATTTAGGGGCAATTACTTTTTTCACACAGGGACATGCAGCTGTGGACAGCTTTTTTCCCTAAATAAATGAAAACATCATTTAAAAACTGCATTTAGTATTTACTCTGGTTATATTTGCGTAATATTAAAATATGTTTATTGATCCAAAAGTGTGACAAATATGCAAAAGATCAGGAATGGGGCAAATACTTTTTCACGGTATACTGCATACTGTATAGTAATAGTAGCTGTATTGTAATGGTGATGGTATTAAAAGCAGTAGTAGTAGTAGTAGTAGTAGTAATGGTGTTAGGTTAAGCATACAGTAAGCAGTGAGAGAAAGAAGGGAAGTGATAAAGTAAACAAAGATGTTTAATGTCTAAAAAAAGAAGAAATCTTTTCTACACAAAGCTACTATGGCTACCATTCACTCGGTTGTTCTCTCTCTCTCTCTCTCTCTCTCTCTAATCCAGGCTACACCTTTGTTGCTTCACACCTCGACCTCATCACCACATCAGCTCCCAGTGCTTTGCACTTCTTATGTAGGAAGCTGTAGAAATGTAAAATTCTCTTGGATCGATACACACTCTCCAGAGATCAGTGTATTACAGCAAGCTAGAGAGACACTACACATCTATTCTGTACCGTTATGGCTGTGAGGACACAAACTTCACCACAACAAAGAAGATATGTTTAATGCATTAAACTGTAGGATACAGACATGCTCTTACATGGATGCAGGGTGAGTCAAAAATCATCCCTACTTCGGTTGTATTAAAACTTCTGTTCTTACTAGAGCTTTCCGTTTAAGGCTACTGTCTCTCCAGTCACTCCTGTGCAGATGTGAACAAGTTACAGTGGAACCTCGGATTGCGAGTAACGCGGTTTGCGAGTGGTCCGCAAGACGAGCAAAAATTTGTAATAAATTTTGTCTTTGACAAGCAAGTCTTGGTTTACGAATACCGAGTATCGTGTATCACGTATGCGCTTCTTGTTTTGACGCAGAGTGTCACGTGATAACAACTGAGCCAATGGTTTTCCTCGCTCTTGCCCCCTTCATCAGTCCACAGCACTTGTTTCCAAAACGCATCAGGCTTCTGTAGATGTTCTCTTGCATACTTCTGATGTTGGATTTCATGATGGGGACGCAGGTAAGGTTTTCTTCTGCTGACTCTTCCATGAAGTTCTTGTGGAATGATGCACCACCACTCCTGAGTCTGCTAAATCTTCCTGCAGTTTTTTTGCAGTCAAATGGGGGTTTTGATTTGTCTTTCTGACCAGCATAAGAGCAGTTCTATCTGAGAGTTTTCTTGGTCTTCCAGAACTCATCTTGACCAGTTCCCCTGAACTACTATCTCTTAATTACATTTCTCACTGTAGAAACTACAAGCTGACAACGCTTTGTTATCTTCTTGTAGCCTTCTCCTGCGTTGTGGGCATCAATAACTTTCATTTTCAGAGTCTTACACAGCTGCTTAGAGGAACCCATGGTTGTTGAGTGTTGTTTGAAGAGTCAAAGTATTTGGAAAGCTTTGAAACTGGCATTTACTAAAGACAGCTGTTGCCATGCATCAGGTCTAGCGAGTTGAAACCTTGTAAAAAGAATCTAAGACTCTGAAACTCTTAGGGTGCCCAAACTTTTGCACAGTGCCGTGATAATGTTTTTATTTTTGTTCAATTTATGGCATAAGAAGTAATTATGCATCAATGTTTGCTGAAAATATTGCGCAATTTTTTTCCATTTCCAAAAGAGACTGTGTTAACGTTTGTTCAATGTTAAAAAATCACCTAAATCTGTTATTTATCAAGGGGTGCCTAAAATTTTGCACAAGACTGTAATTTTTTGGGATGTGGAACGAATAATCTGAGTTTTCATTATTTCTTATTGGGAAATTCACTTTGGTTTACGAGTATTTTTAGATATGAGAATGAAGATTCACTTCTGATGAAGAAGTGATGACAGTGCTGCATTCGTGGCTCACAGCTCAGTTAAAAAAAAAATTAATAAAGGAATACGAAAGCTTGTTGACAGAGGGACAAAGTGTATTAAAAAGCAAGGAGATCATGTCAAAAATTATGTAAGTTGTTTTTTTTTTTTTTATAAAAGTTCATTAAAATCAATTCTATAGCGAGAAAGCGGATACTTTTTAATTCACCCTCCCTGTGTGGCTGTGGTCATCCAGATTAATAGTGAATGTTTTAAACAAACCTCCAAAAGTATAACACACCTGAGCGAGATATTCTATTTCATTTATTAAAAGAATTGCCTTTGATTAATCACATGCAGCATCTTTACTTCTTCTGCACTTCGCATTGTTGTGAAAACTGCTCAGAGCAAATCGCTAATGAGGTAGAAAGCATTCCGAATAAATTCTCTCAACGCATGTGTGTGTGCAAATGTGTTTGAGTCAATACAGGGAAAAAGAGAGATACTCCGCTGAGCAGCCATTAAACATTACTTAGCTGTATTGGTTGAATTGAGACGCTCTCTAAGAGCTCTACTCTTGGTTTGGACACTAAATGAATGAATAAACGAGCAACTGAGACACTCCGAGGAAGTCATTAAACAGAAGCATTCAGCTGCAGGCCATTTAGTGATAAAGAAACACAGCATTGGAGAAAGTATTAAAAGACAATAAATGGAGAATTAATGTGTTCAGTCGAGCGGGTGTCTGCTTATCCGATCCGTCAGCAGCATCGTAATGTTGCATCGCAGAACCACAGCCATGTTGTTTTCAAGCTTTTTATTCCTATCCTGAAGAAAGCTCCCACATCTACAAGGGAAACGATCAGCTTCCTCTTCGAGAGCAATGCAACACAATACCTCACTCCTAACTGGAATAATGATGAAGAATTTTCATTTAGGTTTTACAGAGGAAGCAGCAAATCCACTCGAGCTTTCATGAGCATCATTTCTAATCCATTTACTGCAAGTCCTTCTGCGACCTGTAAAGTGAAAAACCAATATTAAGTGCCAATATTCATGTGAACTCATGTGTGTGCTTAAGGAACCATAAACAAAGCACTGTGACTTATTGACTTTCTGATGATAATAAAAGAAGTATGTTGCTGATGTGGGTTGTTTAATGGTACTAGGGAAGAGAAGAAAAAAAAAAAACGTGCTTTTATCTTGCAAGAAATAAAATAGTAATTGCTGCATTTGGAGCAAAACTGAGAGGACCATGGGAAATTAAGAAAAGCAATGAGGTTAAGTCGCACATGGGAAATATGCAAGTAATTGTATGTGACTTCGCAAAGTTTAGACAATGAGAGAACAACATCACATGATTGAGTGTCTCAAAGAGAAAACATGTCAGAGTTAACCACCTGAATAACAAATCCTGCATCCATCCATCCTTCCATCCATCCATCCATCCATTATCTGAACCATCTGTGTAGGATCTTGGGTGACTGGAGCATATCTCAATGAACTAATACCAATAGGCAGGGTAAACCCTGTACGGACACACTCACACACAGCCCGATCATGCACTGCATCTTGGGAAAGCCTCAACCTGAGTACCAAGAGGAAACCCACCAAGCACAGGGAGAATATGAAAGCACCACAAATGAGATTTGAACCCCCAAGCCTGGAGCATTAACCCTTAAGTTGGATAGATACAGACTATTCATTATGATTACAGCAGCAGGTTCTTAGGAGCAACAGTAACTATGTAAGATTACTCATTGATCTAATGTATGTCAGATCGTCCTTTGAAGAATTGGTTATACTGTACACCGTTTTGTGGGCAGGGTTGTTCAACTCTAGTATTGGAGGGCAAGACCCCTAAATCCACCCACTAAACATAGTAATTAACAGATTAGTTGAATCACCTGTGTTTAAGCAGAAGAACTACCAAAATGTGCTGGACACTTGAGACTGGCACTGAAGAACCCCCCCCCCCCCCCCCCGCCCCCCTTTTTTTAGGACATCCAATTAGGGCCACCTCATAATTGCTAATTTATTCTAAAAACAAACAAACAAAAAAAGAACAATTGTGACACTAATGATATTGAATGAAAACTTAAAGTCAGCCATACCACTGCTGTTGTAAAAGTTCCATTATTTGCAGCAGTACATGCCATAACTGTTGACAAGGGTAACACAGTGTTTCTTCAGGAAGTGTTTCTTCATATTTGGAGGAACAAGAGCTTGGTATTCATTTTTGAATAATAGATTCAGTGTTTTAGCACATAGCCCATATAGCTGATGCAATCTTTAGCCTTGATAATTTTTAAAAAGACCTAATGGTGACAATTAATCGAGTACTGGTGAAAGCCAAAAAAAAATGTCCTTTAACTGAAAAAACCTAATTATAATGGAAGAACAATAAAAATATGACTCAACTAAGACTAATGCATGTGGATGAAAATAACTGTTGTCTAACTCCTTACTCAGTAAGGCCATGCTCTTTAGCCATGTAGGAAAATGCTCCACTGGGACCAGATCCCTGAGAGGACAAGACACAACTGCTTCTTATTAACTTTGCTCAGTTGATCCAAAATAGATTAGAGCCAGAGTGGTTCAAAGGGACCTGGGGAAATGTATTAACCATGTAAAATTAGCAGTTCACTTTGCCATACCATTTAGTACACACCACACACACACACACACACACACACACACACACACACACACACACACACACACACACACACACCAGTTTATTCTTCTTCTGAGGACTTTCCATTGACTCAATTACAGCTACTGTAATTAATGCCATACACACACCTGACCATAGCCTCAATCACAGTGACTGTGATTGACATAGATGTGTCTTTTAGGCTTTTAAAGAAAAAATGCATTTTTCGTTATGACTGGGTGAATTTTAGCAACTTTTTATTTTTTTTTTACATTATCCATTTTTACATTATACACACATGGACAAAATTGTTGGTACCCTTCGGTCAATGAAAGAAAAACTCATGTCACATGAATAACTTTAATCTGACAAAAGTAATAATTTAAAAAAGAATTCTATGCTTCAACAGAATTATTTAAAAAAATAAACTCATGGAACAGGCCTGGACAAAAATGATGGTATCCCTAGAAAATACTGAAAATAATGTGACCAAAGGGACATGTTAATTCAAGGTGTGTCCACTAATTAGCATCACAGGTGTCTACAATCTTGTAATCAGTCAGTGGGCCTATATTCCGAATGGTAACAAAAGAGCCCAGAAAGACTTCTAAAGAGATCCAAGGTGAACTTGAAATGCTCAAGGAACATCAGTGTCAGATTGCACCATCCGTCGTTGTTTGAGCCAAAGTGGACTACATGGGAGACAACCAAGGAGGACACCATTGTTGAAAACAAATCATAAAAAAGCCAGACTGGAATATGCCAAACTACATGTTGACAAGCCACAAAGCTTCTGGGAGAATGTCCTATGGACAGATGAGACAAAAATGGAACTTTTTGCAAAGGCACATCAGCTCTATGTTCACAGACGGAAAAATGAAGCATATCAAGAAAAGAACACTGTCCCTACTGTGAAACATGGAGGAGGCTCTGTTATGTTCTGGGGCTGCTTTGTTGCATCTGGCACAGGGTGTCTTGAATCTGTTCAGGGTACAATGAAATCTCAAGACTATCAAGGGATTCTAGAGAGAAATGTGCTGGCCAGTGTCAGAAAGCTGGGTCTCAGTCGCAGGTCATGGGTCTTGCAACAGGACAATGACCCAAAACACAGCTAAAAACACCCAAGAATGGCTAAGAGGAAAACATTGGACTATTCTAAAGTGGCCTTCTATGAGCCCTGACCTCAATCCTATTGAGCATCTTTGGAAGGAGCTGAAACATGCTGTCTGGAAAAGGCACCCTTCAAACATGAAACAACTGGAGCAGCTTGCTCATGAGGAGTGGGCCAAAATACCTGCAGAGAGGTGCAGAAGTCTCATTGACAGTTACAGGAATCGTTTGATTGCAGTGATTGCCTCAAAAGGTTGTGCAACAAACTATTAAGTTAGGGGTACTATCATTTTTGTCCAGGCCTGTTCCATGAGTTCATTTTTTTAAAAATAATTCCGTTGAAGCATGGTTGAAAAGCAATGTCTGACTTTGTCAGATTAAAGTTATTTCTGTGACCATTGTGGGTTTTTCTTTCATTGACCGAAGGGTACCAACAATTTTGTCCACGTGTGTATCTTGTTCCTGTTCCTGAGCACTTACTACTTTCAAGTTGCTACTGTATGTTTCAAATTGTCTCATCCTCTTTTGTTGTAAATATTATAGCAGAAGAACTTGAATTCCACAGCTATAATTGGTCTCAGAAAATGTAACCATCTTTTAATTCATAATGCATTTCATTTATCTGCTGTGTGCTTAAATCACATGGCATGTGCTTTGATTTACACTACTGTGCCAAATTATACAGCCACCCTTCATTTTTAAATGTTAAATATTTAACAGGCTAAAAAGTGCCTAAAGATACAATCTAAAAATTTGGTTGTTTACAGTATGTATTAACAATCACCAGCCTGATCATCTGACATCGTCTGCAACTGTTTCTCACTAGTTCATGTCTCAAATTATTATTATTATTATTAGTAGTAGTAGTAGTAGTAGTAGTATATTAATTATTATTATTATTATTATTATTATTATTATTATTATTATTATTATTTAATGATTAAATTATTCTTAGGTGACTCTGTGGTTTAACAACAAACAAACAAACTTATCTGATCTGATCAAGTACAGGGACAAGACTGAAAATTTGAAAAAAAAAAAAAAAAAAAAAAGTCCTTCAGGAAGCCTGAAGAACTATCGCTCAGGGCTCTTTGTAAGCAAAATGTGAAAAAAAAAAATGCATGTGCTATACTATACTTAAAAAAGATTATTAATAGCAAATAAATATGGTATAAAATAAGAAATAAAATATAGAAAAACTTTAGCTAAGGAAATATAGAGAATAAAACAAAATATAAAATATACGAAAAACCTAGCTGTACAAATACAGAAAAAAAAATCGAAAATAAATAATTTTTATTTTCAAACTTCCATAAATGTTCTTTTTCTTTTGTGCAGCTGCTTTGAGACAATGAGCATTGTTAAAAGCGCTATATAAATAAAATTGAATTGAATTGAATTGAATTGAAAAAGAAAACTTTAGTGTTGAAATAAAATGTAATTTAAATAGAAATGTCTGGGAAGTGTGCAAATATACATGAATGGGTTTATGTGCAATGAGCAAAAATGAAATAGAAATATGTATATATGTGTGTGTGTATATAGGGTACACTATGAAATCCTGAGCCTCCTATCCATATGTGATTCTTCCCCAAAACACAACCGGAACTAAAGGACCAGGCGAAGCCTGTACCAGCATGACTCCAGCATGTTCCTGTGCACAAATGAGATTCATAAAGACATTGTTTGGCAAGAATCATGTGGAAGAATTTGAGTGGCCCGCGCAGAGCCCTGACCTCAACCCTGCTGCACACACACTGTATGAGAGTAATTGGAACTCAGACTCTACACTCCTCACTCACTCTCTCACTCAGCCCTCCTCACTCTACATCAGTGTCTGGCCTCACTAATGCTCTTATGCATAAATGGGAACAAATCCCCACAGGCTCGATTGAAAAATATGTGGTGAAAAGCCTTTTCATAGGAGAGTGGAGTTTATTATAGTAGCAACGAGGGGGAGTACTTTATACTAATGTTTTATAAAGCACATAGGAGTGTGATGGTCAGGTGTCCACATAATGCATGTAACCATATAGTTTATAAAAAAAAATAATAATAAAAAACTTCACATAATCCAATATTAATAGTAAACTATTGAAATGGTATACAGGTATGAATAGTTTGGCAGTAAAATGCAATAAATACCATTTTTGGAATTATTGTCCTCTGACAAGATATAGGCACGTTGCCTATAACAAAACATTTAATTTAAGAAACATTGACCTTTTATGTTTTTGGCAAAGTATGACAAGTTCTGAAAAGCCAATCGTATTTGTCCTTTCTGTCACATGAACAGTAAAGCCATCACTTTCAGGGAAAAAGGAGCAGTCGTCTTGAGTGAACTAAGTGTGTTCAGTGCATTTTTGGAGAATGTTGAAACACTCCATTACTGCCAGTCACCCCAGTATTAATGAATTCCAACTATGCTTTGCTTAACGTCTGTGGTATATTATTTACTTAACATATGCGAGAGGCGGCACAGTGGTGCAGTGGTTAGCACTCTCGCCTTGCACCTCCAGGTTCCAGGTTCAATTCCCATCTTTGTGTGCAATGAGTTTGCATGTTTCCCCCGTGCTTTGTGGGTTTCCCCAGGACACTACAGTTTCCTCCCACAGTTCAAAGGCATGCAGATTAGGCTCATTGGCATTCCCAAATTGGCCGTAGTGTGGGAATGAATGTGTGAGTAAGTGTATGTGTGTGTGTCTGTGCCCTGCAATGTAGTGGCACTGTGTCCAGGGTGTACCCTGCTTCGTGCCCTAAGCCTCATGCGATAGGCTCCAGGCCCCTGTGACCCCGAATACAGGATAAAGCGGTGTAGAAGATGAGTGAGTGAGTGAGTGAGTGAGAGTGAGCTATGTGGAATAGTTACTGTAACCTGTTTAATTTCCACATTGGCACTTTTCTTTTTTCCCTTCTTACTGCTCCTACTACTAGCACTGGTTTTGCTGCATTTGGGATACATGCTATGGTAATATTTACTACAGATAATTAAGCATACAGGTAAAGCTAAAATCCCCAAGAGAGACATACACTTTGTGCACAAGACACAAGATGCATAGATATGTTATGTTATTATTATTTTTTTTTTCATAACCTTCAACAATCTTTGTAAGTTTTTTGCATGTACTTTTTTTTCCCAATTTGCTGTCAGTGACTCACTACAAGCACACAAAGCATGACTTTGCTACGTATGTTTCTTTATTCAAACTCACACATTCTTTCAGGGCCACAGGAGGCCTGGGTACACTAGAGTACACCATGGGTGGCAATCCACCACGCCCATCACAAGGTCAAACACAACAGGCAATTTGGAAATGCCAGATAGCCTAATATACATCTATACTTTTGGTTGTAGGAGGAAATTGGTGTGCTTGAAGGAAACTCACCAAGCACTGGGAGGAAATGTAAACTTCATGCACACCACCCTGGAGGTGCGAGGTCACAGTGTGACCAACGGCTACGCTATCAAACCATCTTATTAAAACTCAAGTAGGTTTACAGTAATATCTCTGATTAAAATTTTACATAATATTCTGCCATTTGCACATGCACAAACTCTCAGGTGTATGTATGTGTATAATGTTAACATGCACAATTTATGTACGTAGCGCCAATTTTTTTTTTTATCCCACCATTGCAAGTTTTAATGAAACCAAGTTTGCATGTTCTCCCTGTGCTTGGTGGGTTTCCTCCTTGTACTCTGGTTTCCTTCCCCAGTTCCATAGACGTGCAGATTAGGCGAATCGGTGTTCCCAAAAAGTGTGTGAATGAGGGTGTGTATGCAATGGATTGGCACCTCGTCCAGACTCCAGACTGTACCCCGCCCCGTGCCGTAAGTCCCCCCATGACCCTGTATACAGGATTAAGCGGTATAGACGATGAGTGAGTGAGTTTTTTAGCACTGCAATTGTGAGTTAATGTGTTATGGTTAATTTTTGTTCTTATATTATGTATTTCTGAATTTTAAATCTCCTAATTATAAGTATATATCATGCAATTATGGCTCTTAACCTTGTATTTGCAACTGTGACTGTTCATCCTCCTAGTTTGTAATTCAGGTTGTATGACTGCCATGTTATGGCTCATGATTGCAAATGTCTAATCTTACAATTGTGACTTTGTTCTAGGCTACAAAAGACTTTGGTCTATACCCCACCATTACCAAACCACCGCAACACCACATGTATGGCACTGTATCCTGTTCAGCCTTAAATACGCGCCCAGAGAGGTGCCAGTCCCTGCTTACGTTCCGTGTTTACACACTACTGCGTATGCGTTCAGTCCTGTGGTTTCATTATTAGATGGGGAAGTCACAACTATGTTCTATTAACATGTAGATGTTTCAATGGTGAAATATTGACTCACAGTCACAAGATATATAGTTAGTAGTTAGCAGTGGGATGGATTTGCATAAGCTCCCATAATTTCACCATGAGAAAAAATCATCGAACACAACTCATATATCATAATCACAGTTCTCATTCCCAAATTTGAAAAGATAAATGTGACAACTCAGCAGCAGTAATGCGGCATAGCCAAGTGAACTCTGAATTCACACACACACACACACACACACACACACACACATCATTACCTCCAAGTGCTGAACATGAGGTCACACCTGTCTGTCCTTCGCCTCCACATGGACATTTATAATTTCTATAAAAGCAGCGTGTATTTTTCTCAGAAGACCTGGTGTGTAAGCATTATGTAGTGTAAAGATATAATAAAAAGCTGTTCCACTTATAAAGTGTGTGTATATGGGTGTGACAAAGAGAGAGAGAGAGAGAGAGAGAGAGACACAGAGAGAGACAGAGACCGAGCCTCTTTTCCACATAAGGCTGCCTGTACAGCTCCACACATGCATGTCTCTGTGCGTGTGCAGCTTAGTCGACTACAGATAATTATTTATTTATGGGACACCGGTTTATCACAACGTCCCAAGCGCACACACACACATGCATTAATTTACACTGAAGCCCGTTATAGCATTTTCAATCCGCAAATGAACATGTTTTAATAGCAAGGTCAAAGAGAACCCGAGGAAACCCTATCCTAGAAAAAGTGTTCTGTGTGTGTGTGTGTGTGTGTGTGTGTGTGTGTGCGTGTGTGTGTGTGTGTGTGTGTGTGTGTGTGTGTATATACCACTTCATTACCCAGATGCATACTGTTCCTCTATGCCATATTCATAATTATCCCTGGTGCTCTGTGTTAGAGAAATACCTATATATACAGTATAATATTTATTTACATTAGGATTATCTTGTATCTGTAGTCTTTCTTTCTTTATATGAGGATGTATGAATGCATGACCAAACAGTTGAGGTACTGCGGTCCTTTAAATGGAATTAATGGAATTAATGCAGCTAACATAGTTGTCTACATTGGTTTTTATTTCCTCATATTTCATCATTATATATATATATATATATATATATATATATATATATATATATATATATATATATATACCATATTTGCATTAGATGATAAACTACAGATACAAGATAATCATTAATATAAGATTTCCCCCAAAATATAATAAAACTCTGAATTCATGTACAGTAAATGTTATGATGCCGCATAAGCATGTCCGAAGACTGCCACATTCAATGCATGTTGTGATCTAAGGCAGCATACTGAATCAAAATATTAAAGTGTTCATCTGTTGGCTGGGCAGTGTGTGTGTATGATAACGTGTGAATGTATGGATTGGCACTCTGTACTGGGTGTACTCTCCTGAGATAGGTTGTGAGCCAGTACAGAATAAGCAGTATAGAAGATGAATGAATATCATAGTGGTGGGTCGCAGTATTAAGTAATTTAAAAAAAAATAAGCAATAATAATAATAAATAAAACCTGTTGGCAAGACTACATGTAAGTACTCCCCTGATTCAGAAATATTCATCTAAGACCAAAAAACCCAGAAATTAAGATGGGGTACTAACTTTTACACTTTCTCTCTCTATAGGGCAACAGCTATATATATGGCTATTGACATACTGTATAAGGTTGTTGATTTGGCCTTCAAATTCCACAAATCACAATTCAAATATATAATATAATATAATATAATATAATATAATATAATATAATATAATATAATATAATATAATATAATATAATATAATATAATATAATATAATGCAATGCAATGCATTGGAAAACAGATCAAAATTCCTAGCCATGTTGGTCTTCCATACTGAAGGGCTTTTGCCATATTGTGAGGTGTGAACCTGTCCAGTCAACCACTCTCACTCACTCACATTAAGTCAACAGTGAATTCTTTAGCCCACCGCGATACCCATACACACACCTATACCTCCCCACAAAAATATCCAAGGGACGCCCCAATGCAACATCCTAAAAAGCTTCCTGTCATGGAAGGATGAAGCAGCCTATAGATGTAGGCATTTGGTTCTTGAAAAACAATCACTGCAAGAACAATCTCAAGAAACTCAAATTGTGCACAGTGCCCAGGAGCATTCCTTGGCTGTCTCCTTTTCCATACATATACCAGGCTGGAGAAAACACAGCATGCAATATCTTGAGCTATTAAGAGGTCCAGAGATGATCTGTTAACAATTAGACACCAAATGAATGATAAATAATGCTAATCTGAAGCTACAATGAGAAGAAGAGACAAATGGAAAAAATCTGAATTGAATTCAAGCTTTCTTAGTGGATTAGGAGGCTGGTCAGAGGGACCGTTTTTGGTTTGTGCTTTACACTTTATGACCCATGATGTGTCATTGGGGAGAACAGGATTGGACCAGCGGTAGGCTGCTCATTACACTTATGATGGCCTTTACAGCTCTGTATGGTCAGAGTTAACAACCTAGTTAGCCTCATATCCCTAAACTGCCCACTGCTGGCCATTTTAAAAGGTTCAGCTAGGAATGAAGATGTCATTGTGAGTCCCTGACTGCTGTTCATGGACCAGTGATCATTTTGTTCTAAATCAAAACACGGCCATGTATGAAACACACCATTTCTCGTAACAACAAAGATGAACATCATGGGACATTCAGATTAAACTCTCAGACTTGGATCCGGCTTGCATGCACTCACATTGTTGAAGCACTCTCTGGCAACAGTGCAACGTGGAAAGAATGACCTACTGTAGGTCTAACTTTAGAATTTAATTGTCTTGGAGAGCAGGAAAACACTGGACAGCTTCAATCTCGATACCGATCTTCTGACTGTCTGCCGCACATGCATGAAATACACACACTGCACGGACCTGAATACACTCCTAATCTCTAACACAGACCTGTCTCACTGTTGGTGAAGGACTGTAAATATCCAGCTTTAAAGTGAATAGAAAATATGTTTGTGCTTCAGGTTGGCTTTCCACGACAAATACATAAAGGTGTCTGTGCATAAGTCTCAAACATACGTACATTTATCTTTTCATCTCTAGTTGTATCATGTATAAGGCAGAAAGAGTTCAAGGATCCGGGCATATGCACTTGTACCCCAAAATCGAGTGATAAAGCAATTAATGGTAATGAGATCCAATAAAAATATTATAAAACAAGTAATATAGCACCATTCTTTTTTATTTAGATTAAAAACAAAAAATGCATTCCACCAAATACATATAATATATCAATATCTTAAAGAAAAATATATTTAACGTTTCTCAACACACGATTATTATAAAATAAATGAAAGAATGTTTAGGCTATTTATTTTTAAGATGTTCACATTTAAGGTGTTTTTCAAATTTCATTCTCCATTTCTCTTGTTATACATCTGAGCAGCTGAGGATTAAAGGTCTTGCTCTATGGCACAACAAAGGCAGCTTGGTGATGCTGGGGCTTGAACCGGTGACCTTCTATTCAGTAGAACGGCGCTACCACAGCTAGACAAAACAAGATGAGAAAAATGGTCTTTAAATTAAACATTTAAAGCTTTTAATTAAAATGAGACTTTCTCAAGACTAAAATGAGTAAAGTATTTAGAAATAGGAATAACATGAACCAACATCTTGGTCCATCCACTTGTCTTTTGGAACATTGGGTGATGGACACGCCCCACCCTGGATTTATATCCGTCTCTTCTGTGGCAATAACTTAAGGGGTCGGGTTGCCAGATCATTCCAAATTGCCCGTAGTGTGGCATTCACGCACTATGGGCAATTTAGAAATGCCAATTGGCCTAACCTGTATATCTTTAAACTGTAGGAAGAAAGTGAAGTACCCAGAGGAAACCCACCAAGCACGGGGAGAACATGCAAACTCCATGCACACAGACCCGAGGCAGGAGGCGACAGTGCTCCATAGAGAGAAAGAGAGAGAGTTGTAATGTAGACAAATAGGCTTAACAAAAGGAAACATACAGTACCTACTAAAGTAACAAATGTATTCATTAGATATGATATGTGTTAGAGTAATGCAAACCTTGTGATTAAGATTTAATTATTTGTCACATGTTCCGTACACAGTGAAATTATTTTTCACATACGCCAGTTAGGAAGCTGGGGTCACAGCGCAGGGTGATCCAGGATAGAGCGCCCCTGCAGCAGAAAGGGTTAAGGGCTCACCAGTGGCAGTGTGAACGCGCTGGAGCTTGAACTCTGACCTTCTGATCAGTAACCCTGAGCCGTTTGAGCTGCTACGGCCTCATTAGTGCTGTAATTATAACATGTTCTACCCAATTCAAATGCTGCACTACACATATCAGACTAACATTAAAAAAAATTACTAAATGCACTAAATGGCTTAATTAATTATGGTGCAGTAATGTCAAACAATCTTTTTTAATCAGAATATGTGACACTGACAAAACAAACATCAAGGATTTAATTTATAGATAAAGAAAAATGAAGTTAACAGGTTTTGTTTGTCATTACGTGTATAATGTATAGCCTGTATACTGTACGTTGGAACAAAACTGACATTTCTTCAGGACCGTGGTGCACCACAAAACAGTATAGCTACAAAGAAGTTTGAGATCTGCTGTCATCAATGCCTTGCCTCATCACTAAGCATGTACATGATGCAGGCTAAATCTCGTCTGTGTGATGGATGTCTTGCTGTCAGTGGCCGTTCTCTGCTCCAGCTCCAACTCACCTCCTCATTTTTCCTTTCTAGTTTTTCCCTAAAAAAAAACAACAAAAAAAAAAACACCACAGCACAAAAGCTATCTCCATCAGAAAGCAACAGCAAGCGACACAGGAGCAGGGTGTGAAAATAACAGCTATTTTAGAGGCTTTGGAATGTGTGTTGGAAAGAGAAAAGAAAATGGGGGCTGTGACAAGGTTCCACTCTCTGTTTTTGCTTTTCACACCCGGCATCTGAAGAAGGAAGGAGTGCTTTTGAAAAAAAAAAAAAAAAAAAAGAGGTGAACTTTGGAGACACTCTTTGGAGCCTGGGGCACTCAAGTGGCGAGGTGCTAGTGATGAGTGATGTGTGTGAAGGAGGGATTGACAGAGAGTACAATTACTCATTTGTTGTCTGCATTTGGATGCGGATTCATTCTGTTTGCTTAAAACGTTATGAAGAAATGAAGGAAATAAAGGTAAGGATTAAGAGTTCTCCTTTTTTACAGTATGCAAAACACTATGCATACCTACAGTACTAGACCACCTATTTGTCTATGTTTCAGGGCCTTTTTTGTGGGCGAGTGGGGTGGGGGTGGGGGGGATAAGATCTTTTGTTTGGTTACCATAAATGTAAGATAAAAAGCTAGAACTATGTGAGTCAGACAAAATCAAATGTGTGTGTGCGTGTCTGTCTGGCTATATTTCGGTCTGTCTGTCTGTAAGAGAAAACTATAAATAAACCACTGGTTTAAACACTCTGTTATGCTTCTCTGGAATGCTTATGTACTTAAAACTCAATAATTTTACTCAATAACTGTATATGATCTTCATAATTCTTATATTCTTATATTTATACTATATGGTATAATTTATACTATATTGTACATATTGTACATAATTTATTTTATTGTCTCCTTAGTCTATTTTTATTTTGTAAATACACACATACATACACCTTTTTTATTATTTGTATAGTCTGGCATTTGTGCATTGCATTTCACTACTGTTGTACTCTTGTACAAATAAAATTCTTGAATCTTGAATATAAGCTTGACCTATCTGTTTTTTCATATATATATTATTTTTTTAATATGATTTTTCATTTCAGGTGCCCAAATGTTTAGTGTATGCCTAATAAACATGTTGATTATGATATTATGATAATTATACTGTATACCTGTCCAATGTAGAATATGCATCGACATGGTGAATTTCCTATAAATTACTGCTAATACACTGATTTCACAGTTACAGTACCTTGGAGAGCAGCCATATATGTAAATCTGAAATGACTGGCAGTAGGTGCTTTCAGCTCTTTGAAATTAACAGACCCAAAGGAAGAATGTCCAAAGGAAGAATGTCCAAAGGAAGAATGTCATGTTTAAATATATATATATATATACAGACCCAAAGGAAGAATGTCATGTTTAAATATATAATGCGATATATATAATGCGATATATATATAAAACTATGTATTGAAATACTGTAGGTACCATGGTAGTGAGTATGTGTAGCGCTGGCTATATGGCATAGTAGGATCAAAAGTGGTCCACTAGGCACAAATATGTAGCTATCTTTACCTGGACTACTCCCTTTACCCTGGGTCAGCCAGTAAGCTAAAGAGTAGGTCAACCAAACATCTACTAATGTAAATACCACGAGCAAGCCATAATAAAAATCTCTTTCCTTTCCTATGCATGTCATTTCTCCTCTCAATATTCTGCCTGTAACCAGTCAGAAAAGAAGAGGTTGATAAATGTAATCAGTGTTGCCTCTGATTGCTCTTTCACAAACCAGCGGGAGGCATTTAGGAAAAGAGAACGAGGAATTTTAAACGGCGAGACCTCGACTGCTGAGTGTGGGGCCTGAGGCGGAGGCTTGCAAGGGAGTACACACACGCTTTACTATGATTATTTTTCCAACAATCATAGCTGAAGAAACGCATGTACACAACCTCGGTAATCAGGAAGAAATTACAGTTATTGTGGTAAAACTTCTGCAAAATGAATAAACTCACACAACAGGGAAAGAAAGGGTAAAAAAAAAAAATCATATAATTTACAGCTTGGCCTAAGTGGAAAAAAGGAGGTTTGGAATAACACTACAGAGTCACATTATTATTCAGAGTTCTAATGTCTAATGCTTTTTACCTCCTTCAAATTATAGTTCCGTTATTGTGTATACACTGTAGTATGTTTCTTTTCTCATACTATATTAACATGCATTTTACGTACATGTTATATAATGAAAGAAACTCATTCAATCATTCATTTATTCATTTTCTATTCCCTCATCGTGTACTGTACATGATCACAGGAAACCTGGAGTACTTGGGAATTTGGGAACACCAATTAGCATAATCTCCATGTCTTATGACTGCGGGAGGAAACCAGTGTACCCAGAGGAAACCCACAAAGCACAGGGAGACTCCATGCACACAGACTTTGACCCTTTACCTTGAACCTTGGCCACAGTGCCAACCAATATAAGATAAGACAAGATATTCTATAGACCTTTATTCGTCCCACAGTGGGGAAATTTCTTAAAAACTTTTGTGCCGGCCCGTACGGCGATCGAACCTGAGGGGTGAACATCAGTTCTCAAAGTAAATGTGTTGGGAGCAGGAAAAATGGGCACACTTAAGGATATAAATAATACAGTCACATTTGTAAATGCTAGACAGCAGGGTCATAACATCCACCAAACAGCAGGTCTTGTGGGGCGTTTTCAGTGTAAAGCACTTAGTTGTTGTTGGTCTTTGGGCTGCTCCCAGCAAGGAGTCACCACAATGAGCAAGCTTGGCACAGGTTTTACGCTGGATGACCTTCCTGATGCAAACCTCCCATTTTATCCAGGCTTGGGACCCGCACTGCATCCAGTGGCTGGGAATCGAACTCAGGCCCTCCATATGGCAGGTGAGAAAGTCACCAGAGCCCTTGAGTGGTTAGTAATTTCCAAAAATGGTCCAAGGGAGAACAAACAATGAACTAGGAAGAAAAAAAAAAAGTCATGAGCACTGAAGGACTCACTGATGTGTGTGTGGTGAACAAATGCTAGCACATCTGGTCTGCTTCCACAGAAGAGCTACTGTAGCACAAATAGCTGAAAAGTTAATTCTGTCTATGATGGAAAAAGAAATGCCTGAACATACAGTGTGTCACAGCTTAATGTGTGTGGTGCTGTGTGGATGCAGACTGGTCAGAGTGCACCAGGATGCACTATGGGACTAAAACAAACCAGCAGAGGCAGTGTGATGCTCAAGGCAATATTCTGCTGGGGAACCTTGGCTCCTGGCATTTATGAACATGTTACTGCTATGTTACTGTGCTACCTGCCTAAACATTGATGCAAACCAATACTGCACTTTTGCCATAGATTTTGTGTTACCAGCACACTTGATGTACAGTATATACTGTACATCAAGTGTAGGTTGGCAAATCTGATAAAATTTGTATAATCAAATACCTTCCTCATTTTTTGGTCCTGCAATGCAGATCTGTAGTAATTTATCATCTTGTATCATTGTATTTTTTTTATTGGTTTGTCTCACTTGTGTAGCCTTAGGTGTACATTATTTTTGGTGAAGATAATATAAAGTATAAGATATACTAGTAGTGTGCTATCCAATACAAAACACATTTGTAAAAATAATTATTTAACACATAATCAATCTTAAACTCTGTCTGGAAGACTAAAACATTGTGTTCTTTTGCATTGTTTATGACTGTAAGCTAGAAGATTTAGTCAATGCTAAACTAATAACTCAGAGGTTTTGGAACTTTTCCCCACACAAGTATTCTATGTTTCCAAAAAGTATGCATTCTACATTTGAGATATTTTAAAAGAAAATAACAGCTTCAAAATAGTGGCTTCAAAATAGTATGTCACTGATTGTGGTGCATTTTAATAATAATAATAATTATTATTATTATTATTATTATTATTATTATTATTATTATTATTATTATTATTATTATTAGTCGTAGTAGTAGTAGTAGTAGTCTTGGTATTAGTATTAGTATTATTCATTTACATTGTCACTTAAACAATAAACAATAACTTAAACAATAAACAATGGAGCAAAATAATCATGTTTGATGTCAAAACCATAATGTAATTAAGTTCAACACTAGGTTCATATGAAAAGTCAAAATCTTACTCCCACCAAAATACTTTTCTTTTTATTCCTCTCATTTAAGGTTAATAGTTCCTAACATAACTATTATAATTGTTTATTAATGTGCAGCAGTTTATTACTGGGCTGCATGAAGCAAAAAACAAAACAAAAAAAAACAACTAAGAATGGTTTCAATTACTGGAAGTGGGTTTAAGAACCTTTCAACCCATTAATAAACCTTGACAGCTTGGCCGTCAATTTTTTTTTTTTTTAATGTGGTCAGAAAAAAGTCAAGAATGGAGATCACTTAAACACTTGGCGAAGCTGCTTGGTAATATAAATAAGCAGTGAAAGTACGAGCATTTACACACATACAGTAATGCGATGAGAACGATGATAATTACATAACAGCTGTGTGGTCATAAGAAAATTAGTAGACTGATATATATATATATATATTTTTTTTTTTTTTATTTCAACATGATATGAAAGTCAACAAACATAACTGATACTAATTAATTTTGACAGAATGTCACCAGCTTTAACCAAAAACATTGGCATTTATAGTGGTTAAGCAGGATAATTTGAGGATATTATCTATATCAATCTTAACAGACTTTTACTTGCACCGCTTTAGCATTGCTGGGAATCATTAAATCATAAAAATGGCCCAGGCTCTTTCTACAAGTACTCTTGATTACTACTGCACACTGGTAGTCTGTATTTACCGGTATATTAAAAATATAGAGATGAAGAAATACATGGAAAACTGAGAAGATTTTGGCAAAACTTTTCCAAGGACATGTTTAAGGAAAGGCATGTTAATTAGGGAATAATGGGCTTCAGGACATGCTTTTAAAAGAAAGCAATCAGAGTGCAGACCTATAACAGTAGGCTCTAAAGTGCCGTATTGTTCATATGCACAGAAATATGCCAAATGCCCTATTGAGATATAATTACATTAGCGTGGAGTCCTGAGGGTCATTAACTATTTTACTGTATAGATGGGTCAGGTCTTTGTTTTCTCTTTCTTCCTCTGAGAAAATTATAGGCTGAATGGCCGACTGTTCTTTAACCTTAATGGCTGTCTAATCATTTTAGTCCCAGTTGAATATAATAATCTGTATTATAATAGTACTTTTTAAAAGACATTCGATTGCAGTGTCAGAGTTTGCTGTAAATGCAGTTAGGTGTTTTAATAAAACTGCATACAAACAAATCCAAAACATGCGATTTACAAAAATGACAGCATTTCTTCACAATACTATATGCATGTGGCAGTGGAGCGCTTAAATACTATGCTAAGGGATCAGTGTATGCTTAGCCCAGCACACATTGGAAAAGCAAACTGTTTACCTGAATGATGTAGTAAGTTTTTTTTTTTCATATTCAGCTGAAGGTCTGGTGAAAGCAGTCCATCTCTTGGTTTACCTTCAAGCTTTTCTATTTTCCCCTTTTCTTTTAAGCTGAATGTCTTGGTCAGTTACATGTCTTCTGTGATGCAGAAATATCAAAGCTAATTGAAGATATTTTCTGTTGTTTCAAATAAAGTGGACAGTGACTTTGTCCACTCTAAACATGATGGCGGTGTTACTATTCGACTCAGGAAGGTTGGTGATGAATAGGTTACTGTGGTGTTGGAAAGGGCATGGCTTCAACAAATGGTAGGGTTCAGGGACCTTGGCTTGGGAACAAGAAACAAAGCAATGGATATCACGCATCATGTTCAGCCACCACCAAATCGTATTTTAATTTTAGTCATCCTTTTTTTAGCCAGGAAGGTCCCATTGGGATAGAAGATATCTTTTTCAAGACAAGACAACAGCACATATAGTTTCATAAAAACAGTTCTGTAGGTCATTGAATAGCCTGAAGCCGGGCCATTGTTTGCCCTTGTAGTGCTGTGAATACATACCGTCTGTTTTTTGGCAGAACCTGATGCTTTGGATGACCAAAAATGAGCTCCTGGTCAGTGACTACCCACTAAACATAATGGTGAAAAGATGTGTTCTTTACAGGGTTCTTTTGTGGTATCAATGTACGTACTGTACAGATAGTGAGTCTTCTTCTTGTTCCTTGAGTTAACTGAAATATGGCAAATCATAATCTACCCTTAATGGCATGGGATAAATGGCTTGGCTTTGTTGAGATATTCTCATTTTTTTTTGTGGTCAGTGATAGTGGCAAAAGGGTTAGCTGTCTCTCTTAACCAGGAACACAAGTTACTGGTTGACAGTTGGTGTTGTGTTGAATGCCCCGTTGAGTTTTTGAAAAAACATGGTGGACTTGAGCTTTGAATGAGGGGGAGTATGAGAGAAGCAGTCAAACATGTCTCTTAAAGCGCTGGTAATGAGACAATGGAACAAGCCTACAACCTACAGAATGACACATTATTCATAGTGACAGTTTTCCACACTTCACCTTTTCTGATGTGGGCCAGATTATATGTGCTTCTGAGGTCTACATTTGTGAAAATTGTGGTAGTGGAGACTGGTACAAGATTGGTTGTCTATCCATTCAGAGGTGGATTTGTGTGTCTCATTGTCCTGTTACATAACCCAAGTGCGCTTGAGCTTGAGGTTACAAACTGATGTCCAGACATTCTCCTTCAGGATTTCCTGGTAGAGCGCAGAATTTATGATTCCATAAATTATGGCAAGTGAAGCTGCAAAGCAGCCCCCGACCGTCATGCTACCACCACAATGTCTGAGCTTTACACCAGATGTAACGAGACACGCACCTTCCAAAAACTTCTTTTTTTTTTTTTTTTTTTTTGTCTTATCAGTCTATTTAACATTTGCCCCAAAGTCTTCAAAATGTTTTTTGGCAAATATGAGATAAGCCTTTGTGTTCATTTTGGTCAGCAGTGGCTTTTAACTTGGAAGACTGTCATTTATGTAAATCTTTCTTGTTGTTGTATCATGAACACTGACCTTAACTGAGGCAAATGAGGCATGCAGTTCTTTAGATGTTGTTCTGGTGCTTTTAGGAGCTCCTGTATGAGTGGTCATTTTACTCTTGGAGGAGTTTTAATAGGCTGGCAAATCCTGGGAAGGTCCACCACTATTCCAAGTTTTCTCCATTTGTGGATATTGGCTTAATGGAGTCCCAAGGCCTTTGGTTTTGTAACCCTTTCCAGACTGATACACTCACTCTCACTTACTCATCATCTATACCATTTAATGCTGTATTCAGGATCACGGGGGACCTGGAGCCTATCCCAGGAGACTTAGGGCACGAGGCAGGGTACACCCTGGACAGGGTGCCAATCCATCGCAGGGCACACACACACTCACACACTCATTCACACACTACAGCCAATTTGGGAACGCCAATTAACCTAACCTACATGTCTTTGGACTGTGGGCGGAAACCGGGGGTACCAGGAGGAAACCCACCAAGCAAGGGGAGAACATGCAAACTCCATGCACACAGAGACGGGAATCAAACCTGGCCAGGAATCGAACCCGGACCCTGGAGGTGCAAGGCGACAGCGCTAACCGCTACATTACCGTGCCGCTGATACAGTACATTGTAATTACTTTGTTTCTCATCTTTTCTTTAATTTCTTTAAATCGCAACATGGTATATTACTAGATCTTTTAGTGTGTTTCACTTCGTCAGACAGGCTCTATTTAAGTGATTTCTTGGTCTGGCAGTAATCGTGCCTGCATGTGGCAAGTGAAATATACAAATGTACAAAAAAAAAAAAGATAAATCCTTTTTTTACTGCACTGTACCACTGTTTTAGCACTTCTGGGATGTACTCATCCATGGGTCATTGTGAGGTGAGGGGGCAGCTGGCAGGAGTCCAATACCACAGTCATATTAACAGTTAGGTGGCACGCCGGTGGCTTCGGTCTTGCCGAACACATTCCTAAGGTCATGGTTCTCTGATGGTTTGACTATCTGTTTTACAGTATTTCAGTATCTGGGCTCTCACCAGTGGTTGAAGAAAGCATTAACTGCAATAAATGAGGACAGTGTTTGTTGACAGTGGGGAGAGTAAGCTTGTTAATGGACCAGTATATCTCTGGGTCCTGCAGGCACATCACAGAAAACCAGGATGATGGGATATTCAGCAGTTACAGTTACCTTAAATGAGATCTCATCTGGTGCCGAGCATTGATTTGAAGGACAGAGCCAGCCTTGATGGGTCTCTCAGAGATTGCAACAGTCTAACTGCGGAGGAGCATGTGAGGGAAAAGAGTCAAGCTGCTACTTGCCTTGTTTAGCCTCATAGCTTGCATATCAAAGATCCTCTCACAGATATTAAAAACGTTCCTGCCCTTTGAATTGCTGCCAGAACCTTGAAATGCACCAAATTGAAATAAGATTCAACTTCTCGTCTCTACTCAAATGCTTCTTTGACCAATTGGACATCGTGTAATGAAAGGAGTGTAATCAAATAACCACATGGCACAAACGCCAAGGCTCACAGAGAGTACGACACACAGGAAGTGTGTAATTTTTTTTTACTACAGACGTAATATCCTGATAAACTAATCGTATCAGAGTGGAGTAAGTGATGAAAAAATTTTAAATTAGCAATAAACAATGCCTTTTTTTATCAATTTACAATTGCATTTTATATTATAGGTTGTCTATAAAATAAATTAGTTTGGTACCACATTAGAGCAGCTATAAACAGTCATTGACTCATCAGGCTTTTTTTTTTTATTATTTAGCCTAATGAACAAATTATAATCATAGCTCTCCCTGGACTGTTACAAAAACTCACCTTACAAGAAAAAAAATATTACACACTCTGATTTTTTTATTTTTAATTTGTCGTATTTACTAAAGAGAAGCTGGTGATGCATTAAATGTTTATATTTGCTGTAACAATAAGTGGTAACAGGAGCCAACATTTCTCATGAACAACATTAATTAAAACTTTGATTGATTGATTGATTAATTAATTAATTAATTAACTAATTACAAGCACAACATTGCCTTTATGCATTGGCTGTGTCACTGTAGAAAAAAACTTTTTTTAATAATGTAGAAAAATAATTACTTTTCCATGGCTGACTGTAACCCCATTTTGGACTGTGCTACTGTACATCATGTCATTGATTATTTTTCTATAACGCCATGCTTTAGTGAATTTTATTCTTTACAAATAAAATATACACAAGGTTCTTTATTTCTCTGAAACCCAATAGCCAATCACATAATTACAAAACATCCTGTAGAAAACTACATTGCACATATCATAACAAAGAATAGTTAGAATGATGAGTAAAAGGCTGTATTCATACAACGTTTAACTCCAGAGAAAAAAAAGATAAAAATATAAATAGAGGCTAAGTGGAACAATTAAGGGCTTCTGCTTTTCATACACTCAGTGCATTGATAATTGTGTTGGTGGAGAGACATGAATATCATTTTAAATTTTAGAAAATATTCCATACTGTATCTTGTATACCTAGCTTCTTAGGGCACAATCTTAGCCCTCTGGCCTTCAAATTGGTTTATACTTTTAAACAAAAAACGTGGTCCTCACTGGTAAAACCCAAGGCGGAAACATTTAGAGCTATTTATTGTTTCAAAACCATGCTTATATTGTTAATTTAACAGGGAATACCTTGGGGAACAAACATCTGTCAGTCATGCGTAACAATTTTTGATCACTTGAAAAATGGGTGGATTGAAATATACAGTGCCAGGTAATAAGCTGGGTGTAAATTGATAAGGACCAACATCTCTAAGGAATGTTTCCAGCACCCCTTTTTGAATCTATACCATAAAAAATTACAGTAAGGCAGTTCTGAAGGCATAAAGGGGGTCCAAGTCAGTAGTACCTAGTGCCGGTGAGTGTATACAGCTATATACAGGTAGTCCCCGACTTACGAACGAGTTCCATTCCGGGAGGATGTGCGTAAGTCTGATTTGTTCTTAAATCAGACAAAGTAATTCTTATATGACTTTGACACAAATATACAATGTAAAGCATATATGTATTATAGATCTATTATTATATCTATAATATCATATCTATTATAGTACTTCCGGACTGATTCATTGAAACCGGTTAGCGAGTTCTCCTGCGCCCCCACACTTTAGACACTTACACACTAAAAATATTCTATATGATTGTAAAAATTGGTATCTGGTTTACTTCAGTATCCATTTTTTTTTACAATACACGTGAGCTGCTTCCATGAATGAACCAGCGGTAGAACCGGGGTCTGGCGTAACTCAAATGTTCATAAGTCGAAGACTACCTGTACTGTATATCCACAGCATTAAAAACTGTAACCATTTATTCCAACTAGGTTTCCCTTGTGCCACCAGGGCAGCTCAGGACCCTCAGTGCATGGCTCTGGGGGTTTGCTGTGGTGTCTGGTACCACAACGTTGGTAGATGATACTTTAGGTGCTGTGGGTCGCAAGGTGGGGCCTCCATGGATTGGACGTTTTGTCCAGTGCATCTCATTGGTGGTTGATCAGATTGGGATCTGGGGAGTTTGGAGGCCGGATATATATAGAGAGAAATAGAAAATAGATTGGGATAAATTAAACAAAACATACATTCATCATAGATGAAACTGAACATGCATTAACAAGCATCAAAACAGTCAGTATACAGTATGAAGACCAAGCATGCAATATTTCAGTATCAACCATTAAGGACCAGGGAGGCTGCTCGAAATGGCACGTACTGTATAGATAACCAGCTACATACATACATGTACTGTAGCAGAATGACTGCAAAATACAACTTTGGCATAATGTCCTAATTTGTTTTAATTTACATCCTTCGTAGTTCCCTTCCTACGGGTTTTAGAACAATGACTCAAAAACAATAAAACTTCTAATGTGTAGTATTAATGGATTTTGATCAAAGACCTCCAGTTGACCAGTCTGTTAACACTCTGTGAACTCTGGTGACCTGATGTAAATTAAACAAATATACACAACCACATAATGTTTTCACTTATTTTTATGAACCACTCATGTGTTTGTTTAAGCAGCTCACATGCTGAGACTGTCTGTATGTTTCCTCTTAAGATAATTATCCGGAGCTGTGACCTCTTACACTAACAATCTGTGCACAAACACAGTCCTCTTTAAATCACTGTCATAAGAAAATATATATAATTAAGACATACATCCACTAAATGGCATAATTTGCGTAAGGACAAAGAGGTAGCTGTACATATGAAAACAGAAATAAGTGACATTTCAGTGAAGGTTTAAAATGTGCTGCCATTTTGGCTACGGTTCTGGCTTAGTGGTTAGTACTGGCGCCTTGCATTCCCAGGGTCTGGGTTTGATTCCCCCCGCGGGGTCTGTGTGCATGGAGTTTGCATGTTCTCCTCGTGCTTGGTGAGTTACATCCAGGTATTCTGGTTTTCTCCCACAGTCCAAAGACATGCAGATTAGGCTTATTGGCATTTCCAAATTGTCTGTAGTGTGTGAATGAGCATCTGAGCATGTGTATGTGTATGTGTGTGCCCTGCTATGAATTAGCATCCTGTCCTGGGTGTATCCCGCTTCGTGCCCTGGGATAGGCTCTTGGGATAGGCTCCAGGCCCCCACGATACCACAATCTAAAATGTATTTATCCAACATGTTTTTCCATGCCTTTATACTGAAGCAAGATGCAGCAAAAATAGGCAAAACAGATCATCTCTCAACCTGGGAAGCTACAGTAGAATTGCACGATGCTTAAAAATTATGACATAAAAACACTTTTAAATCACAGAATTACTGATGCATTTATGCCAACACCTAACTCTACCCTGTGAAGGAAGTCAAGGAACGAACACACACACACACACACACACACACACACACACACACACACACACACACACACACACACACACACACACACACACACAAGAAGGAGGTGTTCATGTGCATCATCAAGGATTAGCCTCATTAAGCTTCTTGATACTTGTCTGGATTTCTCCATTTCCTGTTTTTCCTCTTCACACTGAGGTCACACTGGGCTAATCAATCACACCAATCGCTCACTGTGTGAAACCACCTCAATCGAATAGACAGAAGGAGATCACACACTTCGTCAGCGCTCACATGGAGAGCATCCTCTTTTACCCCCCACAATTCCGCAGTTTATCCACATCTACTGTAAATCCAACGGGTAAGTGAGATTGTTAGAGCAGAAACACAAGCATTTGTCAACACGTGAGAGTGATTCCAGGATGAGAGTGCCAACACAAATATACTGTATTAACAAAGTAAATATACGGGGGGGAGGGGGGGGGTTGATAATAATAACAATTATAATAATTTGTACTCCTTTTAATGTCCTATTCAACTATAAGTACACTTTAATTTAATACTGTATTTAAAAACATTATTTTTATCTTATTTTAGTTTTAAAAAACAAAAACAAACATTAAATCGATTTCATGGCTTATGCTTTACCTTGTTTAAAAGCATTGATTAAAAGTAAATTATTAGAACAGTTTTATTTAGTTTAGTGTAGTTTTGTTTATGGGATATTACTTTATTTTGTGGCTTTGTCAATTAAAAATAATATGTGAATTGTTAATTGCATCATCATGTATTTTAATTAAATATTTAGAAAATGTATTATTATTAGTGGTAGTAGTAGTATATATATATATATATATATAATATGAAGGATAGCTGAAAATGTTATATAATTTATATATATATATATATTAAAACACATCTGTCTGTCTCTTTCACTCAACTCTCCTTTATGACCTTTCCTCAAGCTGTCTTGAAGAAGCACAGTGAGCCAAGATTGGCATTTTCCTAGAAATTAAAATATAGAAGACGTGAAGATTGGTTTCTTGGAAATGCCACCATGTTTACTGGACCTGAATATCAGCCGTATATTTCCATCACAAAGGAAAGCTGAATTCCTCAGAAGCTTCTGCAGCTCCTTCAATCTTTGGGCCCTGGTGGATTCTGGACATTTCTTACTTCCACTTTGTTTCACTGACCAGATGAACAAAGGAATTTCTATGCACAACCTGGATAGAATCACAGTAGGGTTTTCCTGGTAAATTAAAGATTCAAATTCATACCAGTTTCATCAGTTGCCTTTATTCAGAGTAACTTTTTTTATTATTATTTTTTTTATCTCATTACACATATGAGACAATTGAGGGTTAAGGGGCTGGATCAAAGGCCCAACAGTTGCAGCCTGATGGTGCTGTGATTTGAACCTGAGACCTTCCAATCAGTAGCCCAATACCATGGGGTTAATTTAGGCCCAAAATTAAACAATGCACACCGACAAGAAACACTAGCATTTTCTATGTGTTCATAAGTGACAAGCGACTGTGACCTGGGGTAAATCAGTTTTGTAAATCAAACCCTGCCAGTGCAAACACAGTGTGTTTGAAAGTATGTGCATTTAAGGAAATTTTTTAAAATCATAGGCAAGAAATGCATCAATCTTTGAGTAAATTACCATCTGAAAACGTTCATTGTATTGACAAAATTTTGGTGTATTTTCCCCTTGGTTTTGTTTCTTTTCACAGAGGGAACTAACAAAGTGATCCAAAATGCATCAGGTCAAGTGATGTAAGAACCTTCACCCCTGCTCACTGCTTACATGAATCTGCGGTAGGAACACAAGCAGAGAAAGAAAATCAGTGTTTTGTTTTGGCGAATATTCCAGTGAAAGGAATTTGTTCTGCAATGTAAAGAAACATCACAGCTGGCATTTACTCTTATTGACTATAGTAATTATCTGGGCAACTTTTCAAACAAAACTATGCTGACAGATAAATATCCACCATTGTTCCACACTTTGCAAAAAAAAAAAAAAAAGACGCACAGCCTACATTTGACTTACTGTAACAGAACAAGGAAGTGCATACCTGACTACGGGAGCAGATTAGCCCCACTTGAAAAGTACTTCCAGTAGATGTTGCAGATTAAGTTCATATCATGTATTTACCACAAACTAACTAATCCATGGTTTGTTCATGACCAGACTAAGACTGCATTCACAAAGAGTCTTGGAGTGTTTGATGTGGTCAGACCTGCCCAACCGAACCACAACAAGAGGGAAAACTAACCAAAGTGGACTAAACAAGAGAGGTGTGAACACACCCTTCAAATCCTTCAAAAAGTTCATTATTTGAATTTAACTCCACCTGCTATCTACAGTATCATGTTAGCATTGCACCACCATCTGGTCAGTTGGGTTCACTTTGCCTTTCTGAATAAATTGAATAAATGTCACATCTCTATGCCTTATGTTTCACTTAATGTTATGGAAAAATGTACTTCCTGTTCTCAAAAAAAAAAAAAAAAAGAGTTAATACGAGCAGCTTTTTTGGAAGAGGTAAGCGGTGAGGCAAAAGTACAGCTGATCGTCAATGGCACTCAAACAATGCTACAATAAATTATAATAATGACAATAAACCAAGTCATATTTGTGGCTATATTCCATTTCCTATATTCACACTCTTACCAAAAATACTGAAAAACACTTGATTACAAAATAAATCAATAAATATTAAATAAATCATTACAGTAAATGTGCCATAAACAACCTGACACTGATATTATAATCTTGGTAGAGGTCGGGAAACAGCTCCTTACAGTTTTTTTTTTTTTTTGGCGCGGGGGGGGGGGGGGGGGTGGTTCTGGGTGAATTCTGTCATGTTCGTTAGCATCGTTAATGTCAGGCAAAAATTTGAAAAAAATGAAACAAATTAAACAAATTCGGAATGACTTTTTGTTAACGCATCGTTAACGCCACGGTAACAATTCTTAAGCAAAGTTATAGATTCTTAAACATTCTTACCTATTACAGTAGGGAGCAAAATAAAAAAATTAAGTTAGGTATATTAATGTTATTTGTTATATATTTTGTTTAACATGTGGTAGCATGTATTGCAGAGATATTGGTTATGTAAATATTAGGGATTTCTTTTGTATAATATAATTTGAATTGAAATAATAAATAATAATAAACCACTAAAGAGACTGGTAAAAAACTGTTTTGTTTGGAATAAATCTTATGAAGCCTGAATATATTATTTGACGATTGTATTAAATGTAGATGGAAGCAATGACAACATTAACAAAGATATATTTTAAGGAAAATAGTGATGATTAAACATTACTGAAAGATAAGTTACAGTACATGTAACATTTCTAGTGTGCAAGTCTGATGCACACTAGAAATGTTTTAATCTAAAATATATGTGGCTTGATCATTTATGTTTATAATAACATTCGATGACAAATGTCAAATTTTTCTTCCAATTATATATATATATATATACGAGCCTTGGATTACGAGCATAATTCGTTCCGGAAGTGGGCTCGTATTCCAAAACACTCGTAAACCAAATCATAATTTCCCATAAGAAATAATGAAAACTCAAATTATTTGTTCCACAGCCCCAAAAAATAAATACATGAAAATAATTAATACAATCTATAAAATGAAAATAAAACAAATTAATCTGCACTTTACCTTTTAAAAAAAATACAAATAAATCCTGACAGATAAGTGTTCCCGTTGGCGCGCGCAGACGCCGTGTGTGTGTGTGTGTGTGTGTGTGTGTGTGTGTGTGTGTGTGTGTGTGTGTGTGTGTGTGTGTGTAGCCCCTTCCTTCACCTCGTTTTACACAGTAACACTCCTCCTCCCTCTCCCCACCTCGATTTTTAAGATTCACAACAAAAACACCGTTTTAACAGGAAAAAAATAAATCTTTCTGAGACTGGCATGAGCGTATATTAACAGACTCACTTTTTAAGTTTCACAACAAGCGTATAAACATAGCGGAAACACCGTTTTAAAAAAGCGAGACTGGCATGAGCGCACACTAAAGGAAGCACTTAAGAATCACACACACACAAACACGGAAACACCGTTTTAACAGGAAAAATAAATAAATCTCTCTGACCTGGCATGAGCGCATACTAAGGGAATCGCTGCTGTAAAGTAAAAAAAAATGAACCAGCACCTTACCTTTGAAAAGAATCGCGACAGAGCAGAGTTTCTGTGTGTTTGTGAAGCCGGGGAGGGGGTGAAAAGGGGAGAGAGCGTCTGTGCGTGTGTGTGTGTGTCAGTGTCAAATTGCGCGCGCACGAGCAGAGTTTCTGTGTGTTTGCGAAGCCGTGGGGGAGGGGGGTGAAGGTGAGAGAGTGACGCTCGGTGTCAAAATAAGAGTCGCATGTGTGAAGCATGATACTCGGCGCTCGTAAACTAATACTTGCTCGGTTTCCGAATAAAAAATTATTAAAAATCTTTGCTCGGTTTGCGGAACACTCGTAAACCACGTTACTCGCAATCCGAGGTTCCACTGTATGTATATATATATATATATATAATTGGAATAAAATATGACATTTGTTGTCTATTTTCCTTAAAATATAACTTTGTTAATGTTGTCATTACTTCCACCTACATTTTATACAATTGTCAAAATTTTGCAATATACTGTATATACAGATATATATATATAAATAAATATATATATATATATATATATATATATATATATATATATATATTAGTGGAATATATATATATAGGGTTAGCCTTGAACCCTAGGTTATATAGTGTTACCTTGGATTGCGAGCATAATTCGTTCCGGAAGCGGGCTCATACAAAAATCACACACACCTCTTTTATAGGTCTGCATCTATCCAGGATAATATGAGGTTGTTATCATATCATTAACCTCTCTGTAATTACTCATAACAGTTAATAGCATCCTTGTAATCCCGTTCACGCTACGGTTTCGTTATCGATTCTTTAGGACTCGGTATAAGATTGTTATAGCTTGCTATTGAAATATTATCATGTCACTAACACTTCTTTATTGCCTTATTGTTCATATTTGTTTAAATTGTTAACAGCTCGATGTGTGGTCACTATGCTTGAAAAATTTACCAAATTGGTACCGACCGCAACGACTTCTGAGCCGATGTCCAATTGGGAGATGTCGGGAGAGGTCAGTAGCAAGTTCTGCTCAGTGGAATGAGGCAAAACTGGTTGCAAGGGGTTTCAAGGTGGTTGGGGTGCCATCCTGATATGAATAAGAAATTGAACAAATAAGTCTAGTGAGGAGATCATCCACTCTTGTATAAAGTCCTTGAAAGGGATACTTGCTCGGTTACTGTTCAGAAAAGCCCCAGCATTTTCCGATCTATCTAAATATTCAATATAAAGGTAAAAAAAAATGGAGGAGTTAGAATTTCCATTATGAACTTTATTGTGGCTTACTTTTAATGAAAGTGAAAAATAACATATCATAGTGAGAAAAAAGTGAGTAGTGTAGTAAAAAATCAGCCAGATAGCTGAAAAGGCCAATGATAATAACAATGTTATGTAATGTGTGTTAGTTAGACATTGAAGTTCCACTAAATCAAAATTAAAGGGTTTCCATAAAGATCAAACTCAAGAGATGGTTCCAAAAACATAGAGCAGTTTAATTTTAATTTAATCTATTTGGCATTAAAGTGGTTGCTGAGCCATGCCCCTCAACATACCTTGGAAACACCCCTTGAGCTTTCCCTGAAAATCAATGAATCTGACGGTGTGCAAAGGACCGACATTACTGTACATCTTCACCTGAGTGAAGTATGGGAGTAAAAGTACACATGTTATTCAGGAAATGTAGTGGAGTAAAAGTGTACGTTGCCAGAAATGTAAATAATGAAGTAAAGTACAGATATTTCAAAGTACAGTAATAAAGTATTTGCACTTTGTTACATTACATTGCATTATACAGCTACAGCTGCTAAAACAAAGTGATAACAGAAACAAATGTATTCAAGCACGTTCCATAAATATTCAATACTTTTTTTTTACACATACCTTACAGCAAGTAATATACTTTGAGATTATATCAGTTACTCGTTACTTGTCCAGTTACTTGTATCACAATTTCATCATTTAATATGTTTCAATAACAGGATGCCAAAGTGTTTTATTCGTACATATTACATGTGGATTACTTTGCTTGGTAAAGATTTGCCAGACTTGACCACTGGTATATGATGCATCAAAATGCAACTAATATCAAAATCTATATTTTTATTTTTTTTGCCAAATTTTAACCATATAAAATACATAATAGGAAGAGTACCACTCCATTGTTCACCAAGATGGCTATTTGTACTCACGATTCCTCACACCTTACATTTGAGAAACCTACAGTAATTAGTCTACAGACAAGAGCGAAATAACATCTGTTTTTTTTTTTTCCCCCTATAAGCACATCAATATAATTCATTATCATCCTTTTGACAAGGCCAAGTGCCGCAACCACTGGACTCTTTTTTTCCTTATGCGCACTCTGCAAATGTATAATGAATGCCAGGCTGCTTAAATAAATTAACAGATCACAGTAGCACCTCTCGAGTTGCAAATGTAATGGAGGAGCCATGGGGGGGGGGGATTTTATGATAATTGCTGTATATATTTTCACCCCCAAAGAATTGTCTTAAGAACAGGGACAGGTTCAGTACTCCAAGGAGATTACAGGGAGAAAACCCTAAGGCCATCATTAGATTCTATAACAGGGAACAATCCTGTGGTGAACATTTGGAAGGGATTTTTTTCCTAACACAATAGCACAAACACGGTTATCCCTATGGAATATATGAATCCTGGGAATATATGAACTTTCACATAGGATTCGTTCTAAGTGGAAAAGGTTTCCAGAGTAAATCTTTAAGGGATTATACTGGTCTCGGAATGACAACAGCTACAAAGGAAAGCATTTGGGTAAGATTAAATAAATGAATGAATGAAGGAATAAATAAATTAATTAAAAACTGCCAGGGTCTTGAACTCCATCTGAAAGAAATCTTGTGGAAGTGGAAGAATGTCCATCCCAGTGTGGCAGTTTGGATAATAAGCTGAATGCATCTGACAGTGAAACATGACTGGGTTGATCTGCATTGACATCACTTCCTCTCAGGTATTTCCACTGAAGCAAAAAGCCTCTTTTTCATCAATTTGAATTTACATGCTGCTGCTTTCTTTCACCATGGTTGAGTCACCTCTGCTTTTTTCCCCCTCACAAATGGAAAAACTTCTGAATATTATCAGTGTATGGCAAGTTCACTCTACCTACAGTGGATAAAGTTGAAACTTTGTAGTTCTTCTAGAGTACTCAAGAAGACAGAGATAAATGGTAGAAAAAGGCATTGGAATTAATCTCCGGAACACCAAATCAGAATTTAATTAGAATCATGCACAAATGTCTGCAAATGTTTCTTGCATCCAACTTTTATAGACACCACTATGCTTTTGCTGTAGAACAAAAATGGAGCAAATTCATGATAAAATAAAGCAGCAGTGAACGTAGCTGCAAGGCTACAAATCTTTTAAAAATAGTTTAAAATTGACAGATGAGTTATGTCTCTTCTCAGTCAACCAACCCTCAGGTCATTTGAAACAAACATAAAATCAATACAGGTCTAAACATTTCTAAATGGACATGCAGTAAAAAAAAAAAAATTCAAGGAATAAACATTTCAAGCAGCAGTCTAATATTTGCCTTTGTTATTAAGTGTGGCCATACAGTATGGAATGAAGTTTATTAAGAGACCATCAGCTCTATTCTGTTATAGTAAGACATTCAAGTGAAAATATTTACATCATCAACTGCTCCTGAAATGCGTCCAGTAAACAGCACAAGTACTGTGGATTAGGTCATTAAGTTTCTCCATATTGTACATATTCACATTTATACAGAAATCTGGAGTCTAATCCCAGGAACGATAGGTGTACACCAGTGGATCTTAGCCCTAATTCTGCCCAGCACATTTTAGTGTTTTTTCTGCTTTATCTTCTTCTTCAAGTCAGAGAAGGCTGTTGATTAGTTAAACTGGGATCTTAGAAAACACGAAAACGTGTAGGGCAGGGGGTTCTGCAGGAGCAGGGTTGAGGTTCATCTTTATCTATCTATCTATCTATCTATCTATCTATATATATATATATAGAATACAAAGGGGAATATTTGATGGAAAACCAAAGCCGGGTTATCATCATCCTTATGAAGCATGGTGCTGGTGCCACGACAGTCCTAGAAGAAATTCTGGTTCTGTTCATGAGATTCGACTCTTTCAACAAATCAATGACCCTTAGCATCCCGCCCAAGTTATACTGCCTAAGATCGAAACGAAGAGCCAGGATTTGAAATAATTATCTGGGATATTTTTGGCCTAATCAAATGAATTGAGATCCATGGCAAAACTTGAAATGTTGTACTCATCGAAGGTCTTCTTTCTGACAGAGCTTGAGTCATTTTAACAGCTGAGGCAAAAAAAAAAAAAAAAAAAAAGAGAGAATCAGGATCCAGATGTGCAAAGCAGATAAAAGATATGGAAGCATAATTGCTGCCAAAAATAGTTTCACCATGTCCTCATCCAAGGCATAATGGTATGCTTTTTTTTTTTTCATTTAATTAACCTTTCTGTCACAATAAAAAAACACACCCTGATAGACATACTATGTAAGATCAATTAATTATAAAGTTAGATAAAGAAAGTTTATTTCATGTGCACGGTGTAGCAGTACATAATGTGGAAAGGTTCAAAGGGGTGAAGATTTCTTCAAGGCACTGTACAGAGTATACAATTAAAAGTGTATTTGCATGAGCGTCTAAGCCTAGACACCTTTTATTTCTTTTCTTTTGCCTAAGTCGATTCCTGAAACCTATTTCACAAGCTGTAGAGTTTTTGTTTGGTGATGCATATCAAGCACATAATCCAAATCAATTCACCGCTTAGGGAAAGAAAGCAGAACGGCTTTAGGGTCGATGGAAAGTGATTACCGTTCTTAGGGATTTATCTATTCTATATTTAACATTTTCTAACACAACAGTACTCGGCACTGATCATTTAATTTAAAGAGCATGGCTTAGAATTCACAAAGCTCTCTGTTTACAGCAAAAAAAATTATTAATTAATAAAAATAAAAAATAAATTGAATACCAGCTTAGCGTTACGGCAAACAAATGAATAAATCAGATAAAGGTTTTGTACTAACATGATGCTAACAGGTACACTTTGCTAATCAGATTATTCGGTTACAGTTCTTATTCTACCAGTCATATCAAGCTAAAGGGGGTTACAAAAGGTGTGTCTGCCGCTCTTCCAGCAGCCAAGACAGCATTTTATCTCCAGCATATTCATCATCGCTCTACACCCACTTAACCTGCTGTTACTTCAAACTTGGAAAGCGCCCAAACACATTTTATCATCTGTTCCAAAAGGAGCAGTTGCCATGGCATTGTAGCACAATATAAAAAGCATTAAGGCTTTATGTATAAATCTGAGCTCTGAAACATCCACAGCGTTAAGTATAACAAATGCAAAGGAACAATGAGAACAACGAGCTTTGTTTTGGAGGCCATTTATGCTTAAGGTGATCAATTGTGCCATTAAATGACTGCGAACTAGAGAATTAACTAGAGAAATATTTGCTAGACACTTTGATGATGGCTGCAACGTGTTGTACATACATTCATAAACAGAGAAGTTACAAAATACGAATTTCATCCGTTCCGGCGAAATTTCATATTGCGAAACGCATTTTCCCATTGGAAATAATGTAAATTCAGATAATCCGTTCCAGCCACCTAAAACGACTACCAATATTACCAATTTCCAACACTATAATCATATGTTTAGGAAAGGCATGTAAATGAATTAAAACATATCCCAATTCACATGGGTATCCCAAAACATATCCCAATTAGTATTACCCTGTGACCTCTATTGCAGAGGTTGTCTGTAGTCTTAATCCCATGCGAATCCGTCATGGCTGTAATGTGTAAAGTAAAAATTCCCCCACAAATGTCCTTACTATATTTTGCCGAACACAGAGGTCCCAAGCTAATATTAGTCCAGTGTGAATCAGTATGCCTGTGATTATGGCTGGGTCATATACTGTATTATTGTTTCAAGGTTTTTGTTTCTTGTGCGTCTTTTTATCAATCCTCCGCAAAGAATGGAGGGCTATGCTGGGCTATTAAACCTCACTTAACTTTAATATGATTCCCCTTGGCACTGGCTGCTTTAAAAAATTTAACTGAAAGTGGCTGCCTTTTCTTATTGCCACCATCCTTGCGAATGTTCCTGGGACCCATGGTGCTGTGTCTTCACAAAATCTTGCCTAAATTGCAAAAACTCAAAACATTTATGCGTAAACTCGCATTGCTTGGTTTTCCACTGACACAAACAAGCTTTGAACAAATTCCAGATGTACCTGAAACCAACTGTAGCAGGCGTTCATTCAACCCGGTCTGACTTGTATGCCAAAAATGCTTCGTATGCCGGGGCAAATTACTTGCAAAATTTTAGTTCTTCAGGTGAACATTCATGAGGCGGGGCATTCTTGCGCTGAGGTGTCGTTGTATAAGCTAAGTGATATGGTATTTGGCCTGTCATTAATTTGTTGCCCTATGGTGTTATCTCTGGTTATTTTCTCCTTACACCCTGTTTCATCAATATGGTATCACAAAACCTTATCAATTATCCACGCCACTTTGTCATCATATTTTGCACTCCACTATCGACTTAATAACAAACATACCATGTTCTCACCCTTTTGTCCTGCCTCTCACTGAACAACTCTACACTAAGCTTCCTTTAAGGTCCCATGGTGGCTATACTGTATTTCTGATACCTCATGACTCCTTCTGGTGATGAAAAAAGCACACATAGTCCTTAATCCCAGACCATAAATATTTAAAATTCAGTAGATACTTTTCAGCCTCTGGACCAACGCATCAATGAAAAACATGTTGGTCTGGCCGCACGATGATCTCCTCACTAACTGTTCAGCTACAGAGCAAGATATCTGCTACAACAATCTGTAAACTGGAGGATTCTCTTCTTTCTTTTTTTCTTTCTTTCTTTTTTTTGTCGAGTAGATGAAGGGTTTCCTGTCTAGTATGCTGTTTTTTATCCTTCATTTCCTGCATACTGTGCAATAGAAAGAAGATCAGCACTACATACTGTATACAGAATATTAATGCATCAAGTAGGAAGAAAGAGTGTTTTTCACCAGAGTGTGAGAAGGAAAGAGCGAGAGAGAGAGAGAGAGAGAGAGAGAGAGAGAGAGAGAGAGAGAGAGAGAGAGAGATCATGTCCAGGATTGGTGGTATGTCACCCTACAGTAACACTGAATGCATGATTGAGACCATCTGCCTCTCAATCTACAGCCCACACGCTGTCATGACTCGGCTTGTCCGCACCTTATACCTCCAGTGACTGCCCTCATCTTTCTTTTCTGACTAGAAAGTACACTGACAACCTTTTGTTGAACACAGGAAGCACACCTGCAGTATTATGAGACATGGTTATCTAAGTCAAAATTTATTTTACTATAAACACGATTTCACAACAGCCCTGTAGTTGCTAGAGGTCGTTCAATTCATACTGGGACTGATAAAATGTATTGTTTGTGAAAAGCATAGAACCAAATGACATTCAGAGTAGACTACAATCACAGTACAGTGATAAGACTCTTAACTGCAGTAAAATATTTGAAAAGTGGAAACATTTTCAAGAATTGTTTCAAGAAAACAAGGAAACATTCAGCAATTGGAACACCCGAACCTTGGGGCGGTGGTGACTCAGTGTGTTAAGGCTCTGAGTTACTGATTGAAAGGTCAGCGGTTTGAGCCCCAGCGCCACCAGGTTGCTGCTTGAGCAGTCTCTTACTGAAAAAAATATACTTATATATTAAACAATACATTTCAATATATATAAAACTACAGTAGTGCTATATTTAAAAATATATGAATGGACCATATATACAGTATATATATATATATATATATATATATATATATATATATATATATATATATATATATATATATATATATATATATATATATATATATATTATGGCATGCCGTTTAGGAAAATATTCATGAGAGAACTTAATGAAAACTCTGAATATATTGAATGAAACGTGAGAATATTGAATGGATTCTGAATATATTGATTGAAACTCTATATATATTGAATGAATTCTGAATATATGGATTGAAAACTGATATATATTGAATGAAATCTGAATATATTGAATGAACTGTGAGAATATTGAATGGATTCCGAATATATTGATTGAAAAATATATATATTGAATGAATTCTGAATATATGGATTGAAAACTGATATATATTGAATGAAAAGTCTGAATATATTGAATGAAAAGTCTGAATATATTGAATGAAACATGACGTCATCGAAACACAGCGCCATCTTTAGGAAGGATGAGTGAGTCGGCGCGAAACTTGGTTGCTGCAATTGTGAGAAATGAAGAGATGGTGAACACATTGATGAGTGCGTGTACGGCCCAAAGTGGTGGCACAAACCGCACTCAGTATCAGACTACGGATGAAGAAATATATTCGCTATTTCACCGCGGAAGACCGGTGTTATGCGCTAAAATGCTCCCCTGCCACAGATTGCACCCCCACTACATAATCTCCGTCAAATATTATATTACAACATAAATTCATAGGTTTATTGTAATCAAATATGATATAACTATTATAATTAACCCTAGGCACGTGACAGGTGTCGAGACCATGAATACAAATTCTCATATGTTTATTTTGTGGCACATTTATTTTACAGGGATTTGTCATGTAATACAAAAATGCTTGCACTAAATAAATATTTATGATGAAAAATTTTACGAAATTATTTGTATTATTAAATAAGCAATATCAAAAATACATCTTGTATATAAAAAATAATAATTTATATTTTTCCCCTATACAACATGTAATTTTTTTATAATGCTTATTTTATAATCAAATCCATTTGGTCTAATTTGTAATTTCTAAATCATAAACCTAGAAATTTCTGGTCTAATATAATATTTGACGGAGATTATGTAGTGGGGGTGCAATCTGTGGCACGGGAGCATTTTAGCGCATAACACCGGTCTTTCGCGGTGAAATAGCGAATATATTTCTTCATCCGTAGTCTGATACTGAGTGCGGCTTGTGCCACCACTTTGGGCCGTACACGCACTCATCAATGTGTTCACCATCTCTTCATTTCTCACAACTGCAGCAACCAAGTTTCGCCCCGACTCACTAATCCTTCCTAAAGATGGCGCTGTGTTTCGATGACGTCATGTTTCATTCAATATATTCAGACTTTTCATTCAATATATACCAGTTTTCAATCCATATATTCAGAATTCATTCAATATATATATTTTTCAATCAATATATTCGGAATCCATTCAATATTCTCACAGTTCATTCAATGTATTCAGATATCATTCAATATATATCAGTTTTCAATCCATATATTCAGAAGTCATTCAATATATATATATATATATATATACACTGTATAGAAATAGCAATGAAGATAAAAAACATTATATTTATGCTTTATTGAAACTTTATGAATAATTATGAATGTTTATGAATTATTTTGTTTTAACTACATGAAAGCAACATATACTGTAAGCATATGTAACATACCATATAAGCATATCATAAAAAAAAAAACATACATACAGTATTCAATCAAATTCAATATATTATATATTATGAGGTATGTTGTTTAATATAAAATTAAATACATTAAAATATACATTTGAATATATTTAAATATATTTCACAATATATGAAAAGCGGCAATTCCTTATGTATTTTTCAATATATTGTACTCTATTAACATAATATATTACTCTGTGTATTGTGAATATACTTTTGAATATGAATATCTTTTCAGTTAATTATTAGTAAGTAGTTAGTGTAGCAATGATTAACATTATAAAATCTTTTTAATTCACCAGTAGATCAAAACACTAAATTATTTATTATACTGTATTGACAGTTACACATGTGGACAAAAATTGTTGGTACCCTTCGGTCAATGAAAGAAAAACTCGCAATGGTCACATAAATAACTTTAATCTGACAAAAGTAATAATTAAAAAAAATTCTATGAATGTTAACCAATGAAAGTCAGACGTTGCTTTTCAACCATGCTTCAACAGAATTATAAAAAAAAATAAACTCATGGAACAGGCCTGGACAAAAATGATGGCACCCCTAGAAAATACTGAATATAATGTGACCAAAGGGACATGTTAATTCAAATTGTGTCCACTAATTAGCATCACAGGTGTCTACAATCTTGTAATCAGTCAGTGGGCCTATATATAGGGCTCCAGGTAGTCACTGAGTTGTTTGGTGACATGGTCTGTACCACACTCAACATGGACCAGAGGAAGCGAAGGAAAGAGTTGTCTCAGGAGATTCGAAAGAAAATTATAGACAAGCATGTTAAAGGTAAAGGTTATAAGACCATTTCCAAGCAGCTAGATGTTCCTGTGACTACAGTTGCACATATTATTCAGAAATTTAAGATCCATGGGACTGTAGCCAACCTCCCTGGACGTGGCCGCAGGAGGAAAATTGATGACAAATCAAAGAGACGGATAATCCGAATGGTAACAAAAGAGCCCAGAAAGACTTCTAAAGAGATTCAAGGTGAACTTCATGCTCAAGGAACATCAGTGTCAGATCGCACCATCCGTCGTTGTTTGAGCCAAAGTGGACTACATGGGAGACGACCAAGGAGGACACCATTGTTGAAAACAAATCATAAAAAAGCCAGACTGGAATATGCCAAACTACATGTTGACAAGCCACAAAGCTTCTGGGAGAATGTCCTATGGACAGATGAGACAAAAATGGAACTTTTTGCCAAGGTACATCAGCTCTATGTTCACAGACGGAAAAATGAAGCATATCAAGAAAAGAACACTGTCCCTACTGTGAAACATTGAGGAGGCTCTGTTATGTTCTGGGGCTGCTTTGCTGCATCTGGCACAGGGTGTCTTGAATCTGTGCAGGGTACAATGAAATCTCAAGACTATCAAGGGATTCTAGAGAGAAATGTGCTGGCCAGTGTCAGAAAGCTGGGTCTCAGTCGCAGGTCATGGGTCTTGCAACAGGACAATGACCCAAAACACAGCTAAAAACACCCAAGAATGGCTAAGAGGAAAACATTGGACTATTCTAAAGTGGCCTTCTATGAGCCCATTGTTTGATTGCAGTGATTGCCTCAAAAGGTTGTGCAACAAACTATTAAGTTAGGGGTACCATCATTTTTGTCCAGGCCTGTTCCATGAGTTCATTTTTTTTTTATAATTCTGTTGAAGCATGGTTGAAAAGCAATGTCTGACTTTCATTGGTTAACATTCATAGAATTCTTATTTATTATTACTTTTGTCAGATTAAAGTTATTTCTGTGACCATTGTCACTGAAGTTTTTCTTTCACTGACCGAAGGGTACCAACAATTTTGTCCACGTGTGTAATATATAGAGAAATATATTTTCTTTGCATAAGGCGTCCCCTAAACCTTTTCTATATATCCTTTTCTGACCCCAGCCTACTAACAAAAAGCTGGCATATGAAAAGAATAACGAATTTCACTGTACAGTAATGTGTAAGTGACCAGACCTCGCTAAAAATCATTTCCACATCTTTGCCCCATTAAAGCAGTTTCTGGGAGGCCAGAGATTCAGACGTGAAGCTGGCGGACTGATCATGGCTAAGAGAACGTTCTACCTTGATGGTATCCGAGCACTAGTGAAACGCTGGGATAAGTGCATTACCGTAGCGAGGGGTTTTATGGAGAAATATGGAGAGTGTGTTCTGTTATTCTGCACAATCTCACTTATTTTCAGTCTTTTTTTTTATTCTACTGCCGATCTTTATCTTTCTCCCTTCATGCACGATAGAGCTGGGGCTTCTTCAGTTATTCAACATGCTGTTAAAAAGCTGCCAACATACAAATGACAACTCTCACAGCGGTTTAAAGACCCAGCAGAGCCAGTCGTAGACTAAGAGTGTTTCCAGCGCTACAAAATAAACAACCTTTCAGTTTATGCTTCGTGAGAACAACAGACTCGGACAAATCATTCATTTTCTTCTAGTGCATTTTAGCCACTTTGTGTGTAATAGCGAAGAAACACACTCCAAAGCGGCAAGAAGTAATTTATTCCAAATCCAAACGAGTGAGATAAGAGACGGCATAACAGTCATAGCATCTGCTCACATGATAGACCAGCTAAACTAACCTAATTAAAACTGTAACTAATGCATCATGTCAAGTGTAGCATCAAGCATTATGCACCTTGTTGCATAAATGCATATTTCTTAGCACTCTGCGACTCCTGCCTCCCACTCACACACACACCAGCCCATGACCACGCCCTCACTGATGCATGTTATAGGCGAGCACTGCATCTCAGATTACACGAGGCTCTAATGAGTTATAATTAAAGCTAAATATGAGGTCGTTGTTTTGCTCAAGTTGATTAGTTTGGAATAAACCAACACAGTATTTGAGAACATTTTTAAGGTCTCCACATTATGGGTAATACTGTCTATCATCATCACTAACATTCTTGTCTTAATGGTGCTTTACTGGTTAGCACGATCACCTCACACTTGCACGGTTAGGGGTTCTATGTGTGTTCGGATGTTCTCTTCATGCCTGGTTGGTACTCCAGTTTCCTCCAACAGCCCAAAGACATGCAGATTAGGCTAATTGGTGTTTCCAAATTCCCCATAGTGTGTTTATCCAGGGTGTACCTTATCTCATTCTCTACGTATCCTGGGATAGGACAAAGAAAGACATGCCTTCTAGTCAGTAGCCATTTCCCAGTTGCCCACAGTGGATGACTGGGTGACCATGTGTGTGCTTGTATACAGTAGGTTGGTACTCCATCCAGGGCGTATGTTGCCTTTGTCCCATGTTTCCTGTGACTCTACAAAGGATAATCAGTGTAGAAAATGGATGAATAGATGTTTTTTTTTTCTTTTCTTATAACAATATGGTGGTTTTGTCATAGAAATGTGATTTCTCTATGTTTTTCTCTTGACAATGAGATCTTATTGTTTTTTTCTCAGAAACAACCCACAATGGCTTTTCTCAATAATGTGATTTTAAAAATAAATAAAAAATGATTGTAGGGTTTCTTCATGTTAGAAAATGTGTTATATTTTTTATAGTCATGTAATAAGATTTGCTGATGACGTTTTTTAATCTAACTGACTTATACCATTTTTGCATTTATTTATTTCACCCCGACCCCCCCCCCCCCCCCCCCCCCCACACACACACACACACACCTCCCACCATGAGTTTATTGTTTTCTTTCTAATAAATCATGATGATTGCATGAAGCACAACCAAAATAAAACAAAAAAAATAATAAATTCCCGGAAATACACGTTTTAGAGTCCTAGGAATTGGGCTTGGTATTGTCCATAAAAGTACGTCAAAGAAAAACTCAAGGCCAAATGTGTCAATATTTATAGCCTAGAGCGGATGTAGCGTATCTGGTATAGCGTCTTTTGTCTATTTCGCTGCTGTTGGACAGATGCTGCATCAGTACAGAGTCTCTGCATTCCTCAGCAAAACCCCAGCATTTTAGGTTTGACATATTTTCTCTCTTGTTGCCCTTCATTGCAACAGAACGGTGTTTGGCGTGCAAAGCTGCGGCTCCTGATCCACAACAGGCATCGAACGTGGCAGATGGATTTGACAAATGAGTTTTGTCGTCCACGGAAAGGTAGGTTGTTTGAGTGGAGTGTGTGGGAAATGAAACAGACACAGCTCTTTAAACTGCCCACATGCACTACATGGAACCAGATTACTGCTCGCACAACTCGCACTTTCTCTTCAAGTGTACACTCACTCGCCGGTTTATTAGAAAGACTAGAGCTCATGTTTATCCATGCAATCATCCAACCATGTGGTACTGTATCACAAGGCAACGCAGAAAAGTCATGCTTTTTGTTTGGTAATTATTTAGTTACAGTGAATTAATGAAACCTCCGAATTGGGAACGTCATCTTATTGCTTTTGATCGTAGCATGGGTTGAGCATTGCAAACATTCCAGACACAAAAAAAAAAAAAAAAAAAAACATACAGTGAGTGACAGGTCCGCAGGTGGAAATGGTACTGGAGGAAGTGATGCTTCACAGCTCCAGGTCTGAAGTGTTTGTCTTATGTCCTTGTGCATTTTTTACGTTCCCCTGGCTATGATGGATTACACTAAAATTGCCCCTAGGTCTCTGCAAAGATGTGTGCAAGGTCCTCTGGCGTGTTCCGGCATCCCGTTCATGGTGAAATCCTGCCTCATGCCTTGAGCATTGCTCCTGGATTTGGAACCATTACCAGGATATCAATAGAAAAAAAAAAAAGACAAAAGATAAATAAACAACCTAATTATCATTACTATTATAAAGCATTAGGTCTTTTAATTTGTAAATTAATAAATTTTTAATTTGCTTTGTACTTGTATATAAAATACACAAAGGAACAGCTCTGCCTACTGTACAAATATCGTTTCGGCAAATAAAAACGATTTGCAGCAAATGAACTACAACAGAACGACCCATTTATCTGCTAAAATCCAACAGATGTGAGATATAATCGTCTCACAATCTTGCTTTTACAAATTGGAACTCAAAATGTAATGGGGTTTCCTTTTTTTGCGATGGTGACAGTTGGAGTGGTTTGCATCCAGGAGCTTGAATGCAGATGGCATTACTGTCAGAGAGATTAACGCAGGCAGATCAGTCAAGAGCAGCTTCAAGAATTAATAAATGAGAGTGTTGCTCTCATTTATTTTAGCTTAAAAAAAGTGGTTTAAATGAAACAATGTGTATTATAAAAGAAGAACAAAAATTCTTTGTAGTTTATATTATTTTATACGTGTAGCATTGATGAGAACTTAAGCTACGATCAGTTGCTTTAATTTAATACAAGGATTGTTCAAGTCAGTCCTTTGATTTGTGCTAAAATGTCTTGTGAATGAAGGCGAATCACTGGTTGGTTTGAAGCACAGACTTCAAGCACAGTATCCTGATGAGATGAGATCTCGGCCATGCTAAAACATTTGAATGGTGCAAAGGTTTTAAAGAATCCATGAATGATGGTCCAGGCCGAGGTGGCTCGAAGCCCACTGTGGTCGTTCCTGTGAGAATTCAGCAAGTGAAACGCCTGATCCTTGACAATTGACGACGGATAACTTGTGGAAGAGGTGTATCTGTCTGTGGGAACTCTACACACAATCATTCATCAACACCACTGCAACATCCCCATACAGTCATGACCTCGCTCCAAGACATTTCCACATATTTGGGCCATTAAAGGAGTTCCTGGGAGGCCAGGGATTTATTTATTTATTTTTGGGGGGGCAGGGTTTCCCTGATTTTCTCCCTAACTTAGTCATATCCAATTCACCCCTGTCACTAAGGGGCTCCCACATTGAGGCTACAGTACAACTACTGTACCAGTCAGTTAGGGAGGACCGAAGACCTTCACGTGTTTCCTCCCAACAACTTGACGCCAACCGACCACATCTTTTTGGAATGCTCGCTCACACACCGCTGGAGGAGGCATAACACATTCGAAGGACAAAAACCAAAGTTTTGACTGGTAGTGTATATAAACGTGACTAATTACCACATATAAGCAGGATGATAAGCCATTCATTTCAGTATCATTTATTCACTTTTATATTTATCCATTTGAAACTGTCAGAAAGTTTCATCCCACGGGACCTGACTCTTAGAAGAGTTGGCAAGTAGAAGAAACTGACAGACGAAAACAGTGGTCATTTTTGGGATACATTCCTAATTCACAGCATGTTTTCTTCACTTCAGTGCCAGCGCACACAAATAGAGCTGACAATGTTGATAAAGAAGCAGCTTGTGTTGGTCTCGACCATCTGGAACACACAAGGGGAGCAGCATCCACCCACAGCAATTAACACCACTTTCCTCCTGGACGCCTTTTCATAAAGTCCGTCCAAGTGTCAGGACTAAATTTTAACCGTTTATAACAGGGACTTTCAAATGCTTTGCGGCCAGGGACCCCGAAAAAATCAATTCCACACACACTCTCAGGCCAGATTTGTTTTATGACCTCACTCCAACTTATACAAATTTTGGGCTCATTTTGTTGTTTATGTACTCAAGCCATTGTTTTGTCCCCGACCTCTGAGAGAAAACACTAGGTCAGTAAGTAAGTATTTCTAGGCTACTTGTTTTGGGGTCGTTGACATTTGGATTAAATCCATTTCAATGGATGCAAAACAGTCTAGTAACTATAAATAAATAGAAATATATAGTACATTAAATACTGTTGAGTTGTGATTTCAAAAAGTGGAAAATGGATGTATGAATAAGTAGGTAAGTAAAAAAATAACTCAGTCAATCAATCAATCAATCAATCAATCAATCAATCACAATAACCCTGTGAAAGAACCACTGGATTTATTTGCATAATGCTGTTTTGTTTAAATGTGCAATATGCAATAATCTCGAGTAATGTTCGAACACAGTGAGCTGTATCTGCTGCTTATGCCTCTTTTCAGTTTCATCATGGTGCTTGATGTGCTTTGCAAATGCACTTGACAATACTGTTCTTGCCAGAACTATTCCAGACCAGCTGAATTTCGTGTCTTAAAATATGAACTGACTGTTGTATTTTAACTGATACTACTGTACATTTCCCCTAAAATTTGTAAGTTTGTATTAATAGATACAAAGTTACAGCAACCCTGACCTAAGTTAAGTTGCCGGATATCCTTATCCCGACTGCTTAATTAATATCCAGGAAATATGACACAATATCTTCTCTTAGAATATTACATTGCTCATTTGGACTAATTATTATATTTAAATATTTTATGATTGTATTGTGTTATTTTAATGACTTATAAACATATTTTGCATTACTATAATGCTTTTGGCCCATTTTGATGTCTATTAATATAATATTTCCACTATTATTTAAATAATTGATTAGTTAGCTATTTAAAAAGATCCTGTTATTTCAAGTCGTATAATTATTTACATAATTATGTACATAATTCTGATTAAATATCTACTTATTTCTGCATAGACTTAATTCTTGACATGAAACTAGCCTGACATAACATAAATGTTGTTACAGTTAATGTCATATTTTATTTAATCTTGAGAATGAATTAGTTTGTGTTACCCCCTCCCCCCCCCCCCCCCCCCCCCCATTTATGATATTGCCACTATTTTTCATTTAACGAGATGGGATGTTATTTGAACTTACTATTTGCTTAAACTAAATGCTTTCACCATTTCAAGACATTATGCCATTATATTGCGCTGTATAATTATTCAGTGTTTAGAATATGTTGTGCTTTTGCATTATTAATTAATAAAATAAGACATCACTATGTATTGTATGTTGTTATTTCAACTTGATATCTCATTATTTAGACTTAATAAATTGTTTAAAGGGAATTTCACTGTTCTGAATTCAAATAATATAATACAATATTTTCATTTAATGTCTAGTCATTTTACGTTATTTAAATTAAATTATTATTATTATTATTATTATTATTATTACTATTTTGTGGTAATATTTTCAGCTTTATCTTACTTTCAAGACATCTCTTTATTTAAATGTATTATCTTCCTAATTATAGAAATTGGAACAAATATTTGTCTATTACAAGCTGCAAAGTGCCTAAAGATGCAATGAAAAAAATGACCGTTTATGTAACAACCTCAGCAGCAGCCTCATTTCCCTTCTGGTTCAACCACTCAGCATTTAGCATCACCAGTATACTAACCTGTTTCACACTGGTTCATGCCTTCGGTTAGATGGTTTTATATGCTTTAATAATTTTTAGATCACTGTATTGTAAACATTCTTCTGAAACTGGTTAGGTACAGGGACTAGACTGAAAAAACTTGCCTTAAGCAAATGTGTTGATTCTTAGGAAATAATAATCCAAGTTTAAAGCTGAACTAATTTTAACTCACAGTCTGCCTGTGAAAAGACATATGTGGGTCGCTGCTTATGCTTAAGTACCTTTTATCTGCTCAGATGTTCAATTCATGCTTTAAGAGGCTTCAACATGAGGTACAAAAAGTGAGAATGTGAACGTATATTATTCATAGGAATGAAGGAACTAAATTATGTGAAAGTTAAAGGTTTATTGTTTATTGAATATAAGCACAGATGAGAGTGGAGTCCACTTGTTTTTCACAAACGCTCAAAACAGTGAATCTCAGGCTGTGCTGGGATTTGAATGAACAACATGAACCATAACAATGGTTTTTCCTGTTTTTTGTTTTTTTTCCCTCCCAGGATTGTAATTTTGCTTTAAGAATTCTTGTTTTGACTGATGTATCAGCTTTCTACTTGCTTCCTGTTTAAATGCAAGCTTACTGCCAACGCTGAGATATCTGGGAACTGCTTTTGTTTAAGTTTATCATTGTTTGTAAATATGCTTAATAAAATCTGCATGCAATGATATCCTCAACCTTTTAAATAGCTGGCAGAAACAATATTCAAATCCATGTTTCTGTTCCCAGATAAACTTCCTGCTCAGCACCCTGTGGAGGTCAACCTGCTGGTCTCCAAAACTGCACTTAAAGTATAACTTAAGGTGTCAGCCTGGAACTCGTAACAGATCAGCACCCCACAATGCCCAATCAGATGATATCCTACACCAGCCCTCAGACTATGCCAAACCCTTCTCTTGCAGAAACCTACACCAGGTGCCTTCCAAACCTTATGTGGTGGTGGTGTTGTGTTCAAGTGTGTTCAATAGAATGCCACCTAATTAGAATGTGTCTATTTAGTTTTCTGTTGCAGTGATCCAGAAAGCAATAACGAGCAGAGCCTGCACCCTGCAATGTGTGTGATTGTATTGTAGCGGTTGGCCTGAAGGGAAAATTCAATTCACAATGATTGACAACTGAAAATGATTTCTTGTTCTACCTGAATCATGCCTTGTTTTGCAGTGGTCTGTCAGAGCCATGCCCTGTGATGCACCCTTACCCCTGCCAGCTTTAAGGACATTGTACTGTTGCCACCACCCAAGTTTGAGAGCATTATGCTTGAGCCATTGTCTGGTTTTAAGGACTTTGTGCTCCCGTACTGCTCTTATCTAAAGTCCACGAAATGGCTTTCTGCCCAGAACTCGAACACAATTCCTATCAAGCTTTCACCCAGGGCCCACAAAGCCGCCTCTCCTGTACAACGCCCTAGCCTATGCCAAGTTCCAGAAATCCAAGCACCAGTACCGGGCACACACCAAACTCAAGCATGATAATCACGAGTTAATGTCACATTCTAGTGTGCCAAGAACCAACCTGGCATTAATATCTGGTTTCATTTTTCATATAAATTTTTTTTTTCTTTTCAGTGTACACTCAGGATAACATTTGACAAATAATTATTATTATAGTTTTTCATTAAGAGATGCGAGACATGACATGTGACATGTGAACTTTTATTACTATTTATGGAACTATTGCTTTTATTGGTTAAATGACTATGTGTGTGTGTGTAGAGAAAGCCAAGTTTAGAGAGAGTAAGAGTAACTTTTTTTTTTAGCATTGCTTATGGTTTATACTGTAAATGATAAACTTTTCCTCAATGCAGCCATGGCCAATGCAGCAAATATATTTGAATTAAACAAATTCTTTATCTATAATATTACTTATCAATACATTCAAGAAGCTCCGTACAAACATATTTAGTTGTTAATCAGTCATAGAAAACACACACACACACACACATGCTAAAACCAACCACCACCAAGTGACCAAACATAGCAAAGCGAGTATTTCTTTCATTCACATCCAATTCACCTTTTCTGTTATTTTGCTCCAGACGGCGCCTTTTTGGTGCTTGAACAAAGCCAGTAGATGGCAATTACCCTTCCCATGAACAACACGCAACATTTTATTGGAAAATCGTGTCCGACCATTTTGTAGATCGTAAAGTTGGGTCGACCTTTAGAAATGACTTTTACATTATTCATGAACACTGAATACTAAAAAAATAAAATATTATACTTCTTAATACAAATATAAGGTTCACATTTAAAAGTTCAAGCACAAATGTAGTCTCTGAGGATCCTCAGTTTCTAATTAAACTCAAAAGTCAAAGTTAGCACAGACATACAGGGTAAGGGGGGAAATCATATTTACAGAATAGGCTCTGCTTCAGAAACTACCCTCAGAGCTACTCAATGAGATATCAGTTCACCTGGAATCAAACACACTACATACTCAGCTAACATTCACTAAAGGTTACACCTGGATATTTTAAATTAAGGGCCGATATACGGGTCTGTCCTACTTACTGTAGATAATAGCCTTGGGGTCATTGAAAATATCAACTCATTGGTCTCATGTGCAAACCTGGATGTGTTTTCCAAGATAACTACATAAATAAATAAATAATACTGATTTAGAAATTCCGAGAAACTAATTACTAAATATTCAGGAATACAATGCAATTGTCCCATTTAAAATTTTAGTAAGGTAAACTATATTACATACCATAACATACCATAGTATTACTGTAGTACTTCAGCCATTATCTTAGTAGGCACTATAGGACTATAGTGTACCAGGGTAAGTACTGTGGCATTTCAGTACATGAGTTCATTGTTTACTGAGATCTTCCTCATTTTTTGAGGAGTATATCTTGGACAGGGTGCCAATCCATCACAGGGCACACACATTCACACACTCATTCACACACTATAAGCAATTTGGGAACGCCAGTTAACCTAATCTGCATGTCTTTGGACTGTGGGAGGAAGCACATGCAAACTCCATGCACATAGAGGCAGGAATCGAGTTCAGTTCATCTTTTTATAAACGTCCTTTTAAATTTTGAACTTGTCTTGGCATTGAATAAACTTAGAATACTACATATTTTGGACATATTACATAATAAATAGAGGAATAAGAGAAAGAAGACAAACAAAGACTAAAACACACAGTGAGACAATTGTACAGATTCCTTTTTTTTTCTCGATAATAAGGCAATTTAATTGATAGTGTAACAGGTTCAGACATGTTTAATCTGTTTTTCAGCAGACGCTCCATTTGCACACATGCACTTACACTGATCTGAGCACTGGCTTTGACTCTGGCTCTTTCATTTCTCCTTCCTGCCAAGACAAAGGAAATACCAATAAATAACTTGTTAATGAACCACAGGTGGAGCAACATTATGTGTTGTCTGTCAGTGTCACCTGTCCCTCTCCATCTCCAGGCAACACTCGATCACATCCCCGCTGCTACAACTAAGTGTCCTGATTATAAAATTAAACATTTTTTTGTATGTACAAGTTGTACAAATTCTTGCTGTGATAACCCAAATCTTTGAAGTCATAATGGAAACATGGCTCAGTGTGACAGGTGGTAGACCAAGCGATCTATTACTTGAATCTTAATAGTTATTTAACGTATTTATCTAACTACAGTGGAACCTCGGATCGCGAGTAACTCGGTTTACGAGCAGGTCTTGGTTTACGAGTGTCGAGTTTTTTGACACCGACACACACACACTCTCGCCTTTACACCCCTCTCCCCGGCTTTACACAGACACACACACTCTGCTCTACACAGAAACTCTGCTCTGTCGCGATTGTTTTCAAAGGTAAGGTGCTGGTTCATTTGTTTTTTGTTTGTTTTTTTTACTTTACAGCAGTGATTCCGTTAGTCTGCGCTCACGTGAATGTCATTAGAAAGAATTCTTTTTTTCCCATTAAAACAGTGTTTCCATTGTGTGTGTGTTTGTTGTGAAACTTAAAAAGCAAGCTGGGGGGAGGGAGGAGGAGTTTTACTGTGTAAGATGAGGCAAGGGAAGGGTCTAATTCCACACACACACACACACACACACACACACACATACACACACACACATACACACACAAATACACGGTGTCTGTTTTATTTTTACTTTATATATTGTATGAATAATTTTTCTGTATTTATTTTTTTGGGGGCTGTGGAACGAATTATTTGAGTTTTCATTATTTATTAGGGGAAGATTTGATTTGGTTTCCGAGTGTTTTTTGGAATACGAGCCTGCTTCCGGAACGAATTATGCTCGTAATCCAAGGTTCCACTGTACTTTCATCCCAAGATATGTTTTTACTAAGCACATTCACTCATTTACAAAAATTCTTTTTGTCACATTACAACCACAAAAGTAACATATTTTATTGGGATTTTATGTGATAAACCAACTCTAAGTGGCACATAATTGTGAAGTGGAAGGAAAATGACAAATGTGTGTAATTGCCCTGCAGGACTTTAGCCCCAGTCTCAAGTCCTTTGAAGATTCTAAAAAGTTTTCCTCTAAGATTTCCCTGGATTTGACTCCATCCATCTTCCCATCAACTCTCCTTGCTGATGAAAAGCATCCCCACAACATGATGCTGCCACCACCATGTTTCACAGTGGGGATGGTGTGTTCTGGGTGATGTGCAGTGTTAGTTTTCCACCGCACATAGCATTTTGCATTTAGGCCAAAAAAGTTCAATTTTGGTCCCATCTGACTAGAGCACCTTCTTCCACATGTTTGCTGTCCACCTCCATATGGCTTGTCACAAAGTGCAAACAAGACTTCTTATCACTTATCCTATTCTTTCAACAATGGCTTTCTTCTTGCCACTCTTCCATAAAGGCCAGATTTGTGAAATGCACAGCTAATAGTTGTCCTGTGGACAGATTCTCCCATCTTAGTTCTGGATCTCTGCAGCTTCTCCAGAGTTACCATGGATTTTATTTATAATCCAACCCTGCTTTTAACTTCTCCACAATTTTATCAATGGCCTGTGTTCCATGATGCTGTTTGTTCAATAATGTTCTCTAACAAATGAGATTAAATTACACAGGTGGACTCTATTTACTAATTAGGACACTTCTGAAGCCAGTTGTTTCCACTGGATTTTAGTTAGGAGTGTCAGAGTAAAAAGGGGCTAAATACAAATGCAGACTTTTCAGATTTTTTTTTTTTTTGTAAAACATTTTGAATACCATTTATCATTTCCCTTCCACTTCAAAATTAAGTGCCACTCTGTGTTGTTTCATTACATAAATGCCTCAGATGCAATAAATAAAAATAAAATAATTAGATATCTTGAATATGCTCTAAATCTTGAGTACACAGTATGATTTTTCATGAAATGTGATGAGCCTTGCTGAACTCTATGGTCATCAGAGTGTACGATTTTGGGATCGAATTAAGAAATTTAAGTAAAGACCCTTTACTTCTTCAACTTTATTCACTTACTTTTAAGAAAATTAATTTTACAGCATCACAAACAAATTAGCAGAGCTCTATGAGTTCCCCTTCCAGCATCTCATCTTCTGTACTCAATAATTTTCAAAAACAAAGTCACAGACACAGCAGAAGTCTCACAAGATCATTAAATAAACAAGTTAACTTTCTAATGACATGATTTAATGCAGCATATTTATCACTCACATTTAGCACCTGACAGTCAATTAAACCCTTTTCTCCCCTAACGTGCATATTCATTGCTGTACTCTAATTGCACTCATTATTAATGTATATGGAAAATGCCATTTACAGGATTTCAGAATATAAATACTGTATATAACACGGCACGTAGCCCAGTAGCCCATCTTACTAACAGACAAGCTGCCAAACAGCGGTGATTTATAGATACTACCTGACCTTCATCTCAGAATTCAGAAACTTATATAAGCAGTTTGACAGTTTTGCGGATTTTTTTTTCTTTTTTCAAATGGGTTTCTAATGCAAAAATGGCAAAATATTTTGTCAAAATTGTTTGGCTTATATACAGTAAGTGTGAATTTTGCCAAATTTTACAAAAAGCTAGAATTCCATCTCCCACAGTTTGGGCAGAATGAATATCTCAGCCACAGTTGTGTTTGTGTTTATTTTAAGCATAGAATTTAGTAGCAATATGTTGACTATGTTGTTTAAATTTTAATAAAAATAAAAAAAAAAACAGCAAACACATGCTTTGATTGTGACTTTGTGACTTTCTGAGTCAAACAGAAAGTAGCAGCAGGAAATTAGATAGGAGGAAAATGTAACAAGCAAGAAAAAAATTGAGATGCAAAGATTGTTGAAGATCATGAGAAAAAAAATAGGATAGAAAGTATAGAAATTTTCAGTTTAAAAATAAATAAACTTGACAGTCTCCCACTGCTGCTACAGAGTGTTTACAGAGATAACAAGAGTGATGTGCACAGATAGATGAAGAAGTTTAAAGAAGGGGAAAACAAAACTGAAGACAAACCATTCCCAAGAATACAGCTATGGCATAAATCACCTGCTGGGATGCTGTTAAAGGAAAATAATCAACATCTAGGCATTTGGCAGACGCCCTTATCCAGAGCGACTTACTTTTTTTTTTTATCTCATTACATCTGAGCAATTGAGGGTTGAGGGCCTTGCTCAAGGGCCCAACAGTGGCAACTTGGTGGTTGTGAGGTTTGAACCTGGGATCTTCTGAACTGTAGTCCAGTGCCTTAACCACTGAGCTACCCCTGCCCAACATCTTGGTTTAATGGTGGAGTTACAATATGGTTACCAGCAAAAATATTTCCTTTTTCCCCACCTCATTAAGTTACTAAGATAAAAATTGACAGCTTTGGGTGTTACTAGATCACATAGAGGTTATGTTGACATGCTTTTGTTTTGGTTTTGTCCTTGTCTTCACCCCTGTCCTGTCTTGTCTTTGGTTTATTACCCCATTGTGTTCACATGTTCGGTGTCTAGCCTATATAATGTTCGGTTGCAAAATGCATAGAATAAAACAAAATAAGATAAAAAGAAACAAAAACAAAAAAATAAAATATAGCACTATAAAAGTAAATAAACAATAATCATTATAATAAATAAAAACATAAAAAATAGATAAATAAGTAAACACAAAATTGATAACAAAAAAAAAAGGAAACATAACATTTTTTTTTTTTAAAGTGGATTTGACAGGAAACCTTTGGCAACCTTAGACTGAACTAAAAGCACCTGAGAAAAGAAGAGCGTTCAGCTTTGATTTAAATCTGTCAATATTAGGAGCAGACCGAATGTGATGTGGAAAGTTAATAGTGCACAGCCTAGGCACAGCGATGGCAAAAAGCCCTCTCAACTCTGGACTTTAAACGAGTGTGTGCAATTAAGAGAAGCTGTATAGACGTTAACCTGAGTGACCATGGGGCAGAATGTGGGATTAACAAATCAACAGCATATTGAGGGGCTAGACCATCGGTAGGGTTAAAGACAAAAAGTAAAAGCTGACTGTTGACTGTCTTTAGTTTTCCTATGTGTTCCTATTACGATATCTTGCCTTTAACCACAAGTCACCCTAACATCCTTTGTGTTAACTATATTCATGCATTTAACATATGTGCTTAGTTCAAACTAATAATACGGTAGTAATGAATAGTTTTATACATGGATTCATTTCAGTGGTCTACATATTACAAGCCTTCAAGTGTGACGGTTAAAAATGTGACAGCTTATAACAGGTTGTAAGCTTTTCGTTTTTGTTTTGCTTTTTTAAGTGGCAAGCTCAGATCTACAGTAAATTCTATCCTTCACACTTTCTCACATTGTTTCTGGAATAAGTTGGCAGAACACAGTTTGATTTAAACTGTGTCTCGGTGCAAAGCTTCAGTAAAATGTTCAAACGTGTCACGCTTCCCATAAACGGTTTTAAAATCCCCACTTGCTCCTTTTGATTAAGGAACTAATTTGATGTTTGACATTTTATTGGACTACCAGGAACTTTAATGGCTAAATCCAAGATCACTACACTGTTATCAAGCCAAGTTTCCTTGGAAACCAATCGTACTATTTACTGCTAGGTTTGTAAAGGGACACTTTGTTTTTCTCATGCTTCTCTTAAAAGTGAAATTGTTTGTCATTTTCTCTGAAATGCTGGTGGAAGTGTAGTTTATTGAATTAACACACTTGCTTCCATCCTAATTTGCTGTTTCTTGTTTAGAATGTTAAGGCTGTTAACGTCTAATTGCAAACCACTCATGTCCTAGAGGTCCCCGGCCAGCATGATTTCGGCTATGTGCTTACTGTATAAGCCTCACATGACTGTTCACACAGTATGTGGCTAGAAGAAAATTGAAATGTTAAGTATTAAAGCAGTTTAAAAGATAAATATGCAGCAAGATTAGACTCTTAAGCAACCATTACCGATATGTAAAGTAATTAAACTGATATTATTTCTTGCCTATTCATTAATGCCATTATCCAGGCTACATGTCTTGTTTCAGTTACATGAATGTGTACATGCATTTCTGCATGGGGGTGTACTCACAGGAGGAGCTGAAACCTCTGGAAACCAGAATGGAGCATAATTAAGGCTGAGAAAAAGTAGGTGTGGCAGCAGGGGTGAAAAGCCAAGAATATAAAAAGACATTAATCTCCCCAAGGTTTCTTCAAGCATTTATTGTCACCAAAACCAGTGGGTTAAATTCGTCTCTCATAAAATATACTCAATGTCCCAGCATTTCATGAGGTGACAAAAGCGCATTAGCTTTCTGCTTTATGATGGGGTCTGTGAGAGCAATCACTGACAGGCGTCATCAGAGCAACAGCTGTACAGAATAAAAGAGGTATTCATGTATTTAACATTTTTGTTGATAGATTCCTATTTTCGGCATTTGGATGCAAATTAAAGCATAACATTCAAGCATGAAAACCTTCGCTTATAGAGTTTCCTGTTTGAAAAGGGCATAAACCCAAATGCCAAGATCGTGTCAGTCTGGCATCATTTCTTACATATCGTGCTTACAGTTAGGGTCAGAAGTTTACACGGACTAATCATGAACATAAATGTCATGGTAATATCGGCCTGTCTAGGGAATAGATGGTCTTTTTTGGGAAATACTCAAAAAGTTGAAACACACGGTTTATTTTGCAGTATTTTGGGCTTCAACCCAGGGTCAAAAGTATACATTATAATTATACACACTGATCAGCCATAGCACTAAAACTACCTAGGGTTCAGTTTCCCTTGGTGCTACCAGGGTGGCTCCGGTCCTGCAGGGTGCAACTCCACAAGAAATGCGGCTTGGGCTCGTTTGTCTAGCATATCCAGTGGGTGCTTGATTGGATTGGGATTTGGGAAATTTGGAGGCCATGTTGCCAGTCGGCCAGCCTTTGGCTGTTTGCCTGCTGGACCACTAGACTGTGGTGCACTATGTCTATCATGGCCGGCATTGACGTTTTCTGTAATTTGTCCTGCATAGGATTTTCTGTGGAATCCAGACCAGAAGGGCTGGCATTTGGTCCCCGCAGGCATACATAAGCCTTGGAGGACCATGAGCCTGTCACCCCTTTACTGATGTATCGTTGATGATCAGTTTACCTGGTTGTGCCATTGAAGTTATGGCCCCTCAACTTTTTATTAGTAACCATGTCTGTCTCCAAATGCCTGGTTTCTCTTTGACAACATACTGTATAGTATAAGGGGGCTGTTTGACAGCACTAATTGGAGTATCCAACACACAGTTGAACAATGAACTCAGTGCAATTCTAGGAAAAATGAGAGTAGAGTTACCCAAGTTGGAAATGTTGAATCCATTTGTAAATTGTACATTCCAACTGCAAATCAGTTCAAACATTTGTTTTAAAAATAAAAATAAAAAGCTGTAGCTGTAGCTGCTTTTCCTCCTTTCCATGTTCTGAAAGAAGATCCAAACCATAACCCTCTGCTGAGATGAATTATTCTGACGGTTTGATGGTCAGGAACAACTTAGGAGCCACCAAGACTGGAACTGGAAGCTATTGGAACAAAAATGTCACTGTGTTCACAGCTCTTGCCATGGGTTGCCATGCCGTGTTCCAGCCTGCACCATCTCACAGCCCAGGTTAAATTTAGTCTCTTTCAAGTTATAGGACACTAAACACCAACCTGCTTCCCATGCCAAGTTCCTGCCTGGCACCTTTGACAAATTCCAATCCACAGAGGACTGGCCAAGCTCAACCTCAATCACTGTGCCAAACACCAGCCCAATACCCATGCCAAGTTCAGTTTTGGTTCTTGTGCCAAGCTCTAGCACAGCCCACATGCCAAGCTCCTATCCACCCCTCATGTTGAGTTCATGTGTATTTTCCCATGTTTTTTCTTCCATGTTTTCTTCTTATTTTTTGGCTTTTGCTGAGCTGACACTGCCTGAATCACAACCTGTATCCACTCAGAACTACGAATTTAGAGAATTCACAGTAAACACCAGTGCAATCAAACACCCCCCCCCCCCCCCCCGCATAAGTAATCAGCAACTGTCTTTTTAAGCACATAATCCACACCTCAAACTTTCTGAGATAAATGCTCAGACTTACTGATTTTACTGAGCTATTGCTTGATTCTTGCCTACTGTTTATTTTTAACGCCTTTACTATAATTATATTCTGTATTCGCCACATTTTCTGACAGATTCTTTTTTGTAAAGCAAAAAGATTCTTTATTTGGATGCTAAATTAGGGGGGGGGGGGGGTGCATGTGGTTTTAAAATATATACAGTACTCATCCAAACTGACTCTCTAAGAGGTTGTTAGTTTGAAACAGAATGTATGAATAGGTTTGTGTGTGTGTGCGCATGTGTGTTTGTGTGCCTCTGTGTTCAGTAGGGAGGCCATTCAGGATGGACTCTAGAATAGACTCTGGGCCCAACACAGCATAAGCAGGTAATAAATAAACATAACAAAAATATTAAGCATGACCTGTAATATCATTGTTTCTCAATTTTAAAGGTTAATCTCAATGAATTTCACAATTAGCGTCGTCATGATTAATCATATTTTAAAATACTCAAATTTACTTGTATTATAAATGTGCAATATTCGAATAAACAAATGCATGACAAACTAGTTATCGGAAACATATTATGTAGTTTTAAAATATATCAATCATTAACATGTAATAAATGTTAAATGAAAAACAGCATGCAGCGGTGTCATATTCTGAGCCCTGTCTGTTCCTATAGTCCTAATTTTGTCAGTTACTGTATCTCCTTTTCGACTTGGCTGGCCTAGTTGCTTTGGCAAAATGTCATTCTTCAGTTTTTTACACATCTATGGTGAATGAGTGCAGTTGCCATTTGTCATCAGTTAGGTGTGCTGTTACACCGAATAGTTATGGTTACTTACTGGTGTCTAGTGAGTGCAATAAAATTAGCTTCTGTATCACTTTAATAGTCCATTTGAGTGTCTTACATTTAATGTATTCTTGTAAAAAAAAAAAAAAAATTCCCCTTGAAGGTAGCTCAAGCACACAGCTTTGGTTTTATCCAAACTTCCACCTAGAAGCTTTATATGAAGAAACTGGCAATTCAGCACACCTGGTGATGTTTCCTCAGTCACCATATTATCCGCATTAAATGTGCCATTATCACACACAGCCGGGTAACCGCACTGCAATTATGGGAAGCCATTAGGGTCAAACCTGTTAACGTGATTAATTTGCGGGTAAAAAATACTAATATATTATTATTTTATATAATATTATATTGACAGCCCTAATAAAGACATAATATCTTAAAATAACGAAATAATTATAAATAAAAGGTGGATAAATAATAATAAAGTGAATTAAGGTAATATTTTAAAATGACTAGATGTTAAGCTAATTACTGTCATAACAAGACAACTCAAAATTATGACTTAGTATCTTAAAGTCTGAACAATATGTCAAAATGGCAAACAAAGCCAAAATAAGATGCCACGTTAAAGCAATCTCATGAGATACTGTACAGCGGAACCTTGGATTACAAGCATAATTCATTCCGGAAGTGGGCTCGTGTTCCAAAAACACTCGTAAACCAAATAGAATTTTTCCATAAGAAATAATGAAAACTCAAATTATTCATTCTACAGCCCCAAACAATAAATAAATTTTTAAAACATTATACAATATATAAAGTAAAAATAAAACAAATTAACCTGCACTTAACATTTTTAAAAAGTACAAATAAATCCAGACAGATAAGTGTTTCCGTTTGTGTGCGCAGGCGCCGTGTATTTGTATGTGTGTGTGTGTGTGTGTGTGTGTGTGTGTGTGTGTGTGTGTGTGTGTGTGTGTGTGTGTGTGTGTGTGTGTGTGTGTGGAATTAGCCCCTCGTCTTAAACAGTAAAAACCTCCTCCCTCCCCACACCTCGCTTTTTAAGTTTCACAACTAACATACACAATGCAAACACTGTTTTAACGGGAAAAAAAAGAAATCTCTCTAATGATACTCGCGTGGGCATACTAACGGAATCACTGCTGTAAAGTAAAAAATAAAAAATAACAAATGAACCAGCACCTTACCTTTGAAAAGAATCGCGATAGAGCTGAGTTTTCTGTGTAAATAAAACGTGTGTATGCAGCCGGGGAGAGTGTGTGTGTGTGTGTGTCGGTGTCAAATTACGCGTGCGCACACAGAAGCGAGAGGGAGATGTTGATTATACCAGTAAGAGACGAGCACTAAGACGCAGCAGGGGAGACGATTACCCATAATTCCCGCAGCGCAAGAGGAAGAAAAATCATTGGCTCAGTTGTGATCACTTGCCGCTCGGTGTCAAAATAAGAGTCGCATGCGTGATACATGATACTCGGCGCTCGTAAACTAATACTTGCTCGGTTTCCGATTAAAAATGTATTTAAAATCTTTGCTCGGTTTGTGGAACACTCGTAAATGACGTTACTCGCAATCCGAGGTTCCACTGTATATTGAAATCTCAAAATAATCATTTAAGGTAAAATCTCAGGAAAAAATAAGATCAGTCTAAATAATGACATCTTAAAATGATGAAGCATAATAGAATAATACTACAGTGCTTTTGATAATTTGAGCCATTTTTGGGATCATTTTCATCCTGAACTTTAAAAATCAACAAGATAATCCTGTGAACACTAAGATTACAGGAATAAAAGCAGGGTAATTATGATGCAGAGAGGGAGTGGAAAAGATGTTTAAGCTAACCACGTGCTCACATCCTTTATCTCTGTCCCCAGTGAAGTCCTAATTAAAGCAACAAAGTTAAACCAATTAATGGCTTCACTGCCTTTCTCCTTGATGTAATTTGTTATCTTTAAAGGTGCTTTGAATCTGGGAAGAGGACATAAATGAATTGTGGTGACGCGTTCTTACATTAGGGGGGGGGGGGGGATTTCCGAGGCTCCGGTTGTCTTCGTGTCAAACTTATTAGCACAGTGTGAAATGAAATTAAGCAGTAATCCTCTCTGAGCTAATGCTCGTTAGGTTGTTCCTCATGAGCAAAGTTATGCATGGGGAAGTCTGCAGGGACGTTTTTCGTTTTACCATACTCTCCTTCGGGTGGGAGAAGTTCTTTTGAGAATTTAAGTCAGGAACACTGGAATTAATTCAGTTTAAGTTCTCAGTCGAACTACCGAAGCTCAAAGTTATAAACCAGACACGCATGATGTAGCTGACAGTGTGACAGGCTATAGTGTTGAGACATGATAATGAAGACAAAGTTACACAATGCGCCTCATGCAAAAAGCAATATACGAACAAATTTTCTCTTATTTTTCGATCACATGCAGAATTTTTTTTCTTCCTTATTTTCTCCGTACCCATTCATTTCTGGGATTCACCAATGTTTTCTTATTTTTGCTCTTCTCTTAGGTAAGAGCTCATTTTAACAGATAAAAAATAAATAGATAAATAAATGAATAAATAAATTCAATAAATATCTAGTTTTTCTTTTAGTGCAGAAACATAGTTTTAAACTTTAGGTTATTATATGTTTTAGGAAAATCCTGGGCTTAAGAGATCCCAATTAAGACAATAAAAACCTTTTGGATGCTTGCATGCGTTTGGCTTCTGAACTGTTGTTAGATGCTTTGGTCATCCAGGGCTTGAACAGACAACACATTTTAAGCATAGGTGATGTTAGCCCCTTTATAGGTGGCTGTAAGGTTTTTTGACTTGGGGCAGACACACAGACACCAGGTGAGGTCTTACTGGAGAAAGGTAGTGTTTATTAGGAAACTGAGGGAAAGAAAGGGATTTTAAGAAGGGAGAGAATAAAGAAAGGGAGCAAAAGAGTGAGGTTGTGCGTGTACAGGTTCAGAAGCAGTGCCCAGCTGGCATGTAGGCACTTGGCTGGCAAGCAATCGGCTGGCAAGTAATGGGCTCTCGTAGACTACTCATCAGCACGTTTTCCAGCCGGCCCCGCCCAGTCTGTCTATGATGCAGCTGCAGGCAGGACTCAAAATGCAATGCAGCCAACATGGCTGACGCTTCTCCAGGAGCTGCAGCGGCATTCTCGACTGGGGAAGGGGACCTTAACGTCAAGGCAGTGGCCTTTTCCTTTTCGGCGGCTGTGTCGCGATGTGTGGTCCTTCAGCACTTGCCGCTCGGCAAGCGAATAAACAGTGTTATACTATCCACACTCCTTTACAGCCTCTGGGGCACATGGCATGGCTCCTTTGCAAAGTGGATAGGTGGAATTGTGTCGACAGAAGCCCTCCTCAACTGTGCGGTTGCAGCGGCTACAGATGTGAGTCGAACACGACGATCCATTACCTGGGCGACTATCCTGACTGAGAACACAAGGCAGTGGACTTTTGCCTTTTGGCAGCTGTGTCACCATGGCTGGCTCTTGGCGAAACTGAAAGCACCAGGGCAGGTCATGCAATCATTCAGCGGCTGTCTCTTGCCCGACGATCAAACAGCGTTTTACAGTCTGTCCAGCTTTAAAGTTCCTGAGGCACATGGCATTACTCTGCTCACATTCCACTCTCCGTGTTAACCAAATATTTTCACCTTGAGGTAGAGGTGTTCTCTGTGTACGCTACCTCTTGTGTTTTTGTGTGTGCATGCTAACTAAAGTAACATGGTTTGTACTTTTCCACCAAAAAGGCCTACAAGAGCAATAAGTGGACAAAGATTGAGATGAACTGCTAGAAGTGTAGGAAGTAAACCAATAGCAAAGATAAGTAGGTAATAATCTGCCTGTCTTTGGACTGTGGGAGGAAACTGGAGTACCAGGAGGAAATTCCACCAAGCATGACGAAAAAACCTGCAAACTCCATGCACACAAACCCAGAGGCAGGAAGCAAACCCCAACCATAGAGGGGCACGGCGACAGTGCTAACCACTAAGCCATCGCGCCACCAGCCTTGAGTAAAAGGCGACTGCATCAAATCAACCTGAGCAAGGCACACAGGTTAGCTCAAGAAGCCTTTATCACTCCATAGCTAGGCAAAATGTAAAACCTGACCAACACAAATCTTCATCAGGATGCAAATGTCAGGGAAATATGTCAAATGCCATTCTATAGTGACATCAATTTAAGAAATACAAAAATAAATTCATGATATAATTAACTTATAAATAAACATTTCTTTGAGGAAACAATGATACTGTTTCTGCATCACTGCAGGACAGTGATGATGTTTTTATAGTTGGTTGAAACAATACTAACCCCTATATATATATATATATATATATATGTCACAAAAGTGAGTACACCCCTCACATCTATAACTAAATATTTAGTTATATCTTTTTATAGGACAACACTGCATAAATGACTCTTTGACACAATGAAAAGTAGTCAGTGTAAATTTTGTATAGCAGTGTAAATTTATTGTCCGCTCAAAATAACTAAAAATACAGCCAATAATAGCTGAACCCCTGGCAACAAAAGTGAGTACACCCCTAAGTGAAAATGTACAAATTGAGCATAATTGGTCATTTTCCTTCCCCTCTGTCATGTGACTCATTAGTGTTACACTGTCTCAGGTGTCACCAGATAGCAGGTGAGTTAAATTTGGTATAAAAGCTCTTCCACTTTCTCAACCTGGCCACTGAAAGTTCAACATGGCACCTCATGGCAAACAACTCTCAGAAGACCTGAAAAAACGAATTGTTGCTTTGATGGCCTTTTTTAAGATGGCCTAGGCTATAAGAAGATAGCCAACACTCTGCACAGTGGCCAAGACCATCCTGCGCTTTAAGAGGACAGGTTCTTCTCAGAACAGGCCTCGCCATGGTCGGCCAAAGAAGCTGAGTGCACGTTCTCAGCGTCAGATCCAAAGATTGGCTTTGGAAAACAGACGGATGAGTGCGGCGTCCAGCATTGCTGCAGAGACTGAAGGGATGGGAGGTCAGCCTGTCAGTGCTCAGACCGTACGCCGCTCACTGCATCAAATTGCTCTGCATGGTTGTCATTCCTAGAAGGAAGCCTCTTCTAAAGATGATGCACAAGAAAGCTCACAAACAATTTGCTGCAGACATGCAAACTAAGGACCAGGATTACCGGAACCATGTCCTGTGGTCTGATGAGACCAAGATAAACTTAGATGGTTCAGATGGTGTCAAGCGTGTGTGGTGGCAACCAGGTGAGGAGTACAAAGACAAGTGTGTCTTGCCTACCGTCAAACATGGTTGTGGGAGTGTCATGATCTGGGGCTGCATGAGTGCTGCTGGCATTGAGGAGCTACAGTTCATTGAGCGAAACATGAATTCTAACATGTACTGTGACATACTGATGCAGAGCATGATCCCCTCCCTCCAGAAACTGGGTCACAGAGCAGTGTTTCAGCATGATAATGACCCCAAACACATCTCCAAGATGACCACTGGCTTGCTAAAGAGGCTGAGGGTAAAGGTGATGAACTGACCAAGCATGTCTCCAGACCAAATCCCCATAGAACACCTCTGGGGCATCCTGAAAAGGAAGGTGGAGGAGCACAAGGTGTCAAATGTCCACCACCTCCGTGATGTTGTGACGAAGGAGTGGAAAAGATTCCAGTGGCAACCTGTGAAGCTCTGGTGAACTCCATGGCCAAGGGAATTCAAGCCGTGCTGGAAAATGATGGTGGCCACACAAAATATTGACATTTCACATTTTCACTTAGGGGTGTACTCACTTTTGTTGCCAGGGGTTCAGCTAGTATTGGCTGTATTTTTAGTTATTTTAAGGGACCAATAAATTTACACTGCTATAGAAACTTTTCACTGACTACTTTTCACTGTGTCAAAGAGTCATTTATGCAGTGTTGTCCTATGAAAAGATGTAACTAAATATTTGCAGAGATGTGAGGGGTGTACTCACTTTTGTGACATACTGTATGTATATAATGCAATAAATGCTCTGGGTCTTAAGGACTACTATGTTTTGTTTTTTTTAGATGAATGGTACAGAACTATACAAAAGTGATATCCAGTACATACTTTAGTACTATGTTTGTTATGGATTTTTTTGTTTTGTCATATTAATTTTTGTCTTGTAAATTTTGTCTGTCAAGTTTTGTATTATTAAGTCAGTACAAAAAAAAAAAAAATTCAAATTTTCAAAATCAATATTCCACCACAAAATTAAAAGTTACACCAACCACTTTTTAGAAAAAAAAAAAAAAAAAAAAAAACTAAGCAAAATGGAAGCAGCAGCAAAATGAGGTGCGGCTGTGGCTGAATTCGCAGGATGCTCAGTGAACTTAGTAGCTAGTTTTCTTGCACAAATTGCACTAATGAGACTAACGGATCCTCTGAGCTGCGGCACACTAAATACTGACTTAAATACTGATATAAATTTATATACAGACTCAAAAATGTATACCCAATTTAGAAAAAAAAAATTTTTATATATATTTTAATACTAAATGTATTGCTAAATATTATATATATATATATATATATATATATATATATATATATATATATATATATTGTGTGTATATATGAAGGATACTATTAGGAAAATATTATTAATATTATATTAATATACTGTACTATTTTTATTATATGAATTTTATTACACAAAACAAGGACTAGATGGTAAATAAATGGAAAGTGATGATTTGATGAGTTCTGTGTGGAAAAACTTGTCTGGCCCAAACACAGAGTCCTGGGATCTCAACCCCATCAAGCACATTTGGGATGAACTGGAACGGAGAATGCAAGCCAGGCCTTCTCATCCAACATCAACGCCTGACATCATAGATGCTCTATAGAATAAATGGGCATGAATTCCCACAGAAACACTCCAAAATCTTGTGGACAGCCTTCGAAGAAGAGTGCTGCAAAAGGGGAACCAACTCCATATTGAAGTATATGTTTTTAAATATAATGTCGTTGCAGGTTTGGCCAAATACAGTGTATTTATTGATGCAAACCTAACCACAAACATGGGTATTACAATTTTGTCTTTGATTTGTTCTTAAAGTCTCTTGCTGATGCATGGGATTATGATACTGCTCCGGAATCCTCCACCACTCCAGCAAATCCAAATTTTGCTAGAAGATCCTGAGAAACACTGTGAGCTGGAATTCCTTCAGCTGATTTTTTTTTTTTTTCTACCAGTCCATGCCACACATAAAGTATGTATCTGTGTTTTGTGTGTGTGTGTGTGTTTTTTAAAGCACTTGTAGCAAAGATTGTCTTTTTTTGCCTTTTGCACTTTCTACCACCTTAATCGTTATGCTTGAGACACTTGACATAACAGTTTATGGCATGCCATCACTGGGGTGGAGTGTCTTCAATAGATGGAGGTATTTTCAAAAATGATGTTGTTCGCGGAAATATCCATATACATGTGAACAAGATCTGAGAAGACAGTGTGTGTGTGTTGTGAAAGTGCCTAAAATTGAAGCATCCTGTCTGCTTTGCTTTTTCACCTCGGCCTCGTCCCAGTGTAACAGAAAGTGACAGTTATATAATGCAGTTACAGAGGAAGATGAAGGGAAGGGAATGTTTGGTTTAAAATGCTGGCAGCAAATCAAACTAGGGAGGGTTCGGGGAGAGACCACATGACATCTGCAAACGTGTGGAATCTTCAATGATGGCTACACGGCACAAAGCTTAATCTCTCTCTCTCTCTGACACACACAGACACACGCACACACACACACACTTAATCTCTTTGAACAGCTATTACCTCAACCTATTCACTGCTATTATGGATGACTCATGTTCCTGTTCCTAATGCATAAAATCATTTGGAGTTTGGAAAGTCAAAAGGAAGTGAATTTTGCTCCGAGTTTTAGCTGATGAGATGAAGAGCATGACCTCACGACTTGCGTTTCTATAGTCTATGCTCATCTAAAAATCCAGAAGATGACATAGAAAAAAGCGATTATAGAAGTGATTCACCTGTTATGGAAATAACAGAGTTCCAAGAAAGCAGTGTGATGGACAGATATAACGGTTTCAGAATAGTTCATTACAGCATTTTTTATCTGCCTGAAGAGTACAAAAGTGTTCTCTGAGGTTTATGTCTATGGAATAATCAAAAAAGTGGTAACCCCCCCCCGTCCCCGGCCCCCCGTCCCCCCCTCTCTCTCTCTCCCCCTGCACTATCAATCATGTATGAAAAAAAAATACTTCTCTGTTTTTGCATCTTTTGTTTATTTATAATTATAGAATATAATAGATTGTGAGTTTGAATCCAGACGATACCACAGCCGTTACAGTAAAAGTACCAAGGGCGCAAAATCGACTGTGGCCTTTGTGTGGAAGGGATGGTATACTCATAGTGACACCAGCCAATGATGAGCGTTTGTAAGCTCATTTATGCATTACTGTTGAGGGTCGGAAGAGGGCCCTCCTAAGTGCGTTACACAGAACTGAGACACATCATAAGCGGCACTTTGTAAAGAGGCTGGGCTAGGTCAGTAGTCTACCTGTACCATGATATACTATAGTATAGTATACTACACCACATTATACCACAATATACTATACTATACTATAGTTTAGTGCGGTGTAGTGTAGCGTAGTGCACATGGTTCTTCCATGGTACATTCTTTGATGCAATAGTACATGTGTTATAGTACGCTACATACAGTACCGGTCTGGACACACCTTCTAATTCCATGGTTGTTCCTGATCACTCTAAATGAACTTCTCCTCTGCAGCAGAGGTAAGTTTTGGTCTTGCTTTCCTGGGAAGGTCTTCATGAGAGCTGGTTTCATCATAGTGCTTGATGGGTTTTGCAAATACACTTGACAAGAACTATTGCGGAACAGCTGACATTGTGTCTGAAAATAACGATTGATTGTTGTTGTTTTTGTTTTTAATTAATGACATAATGCCCTATGGGTTATTTCATAGTTTTGAAATCTAGAATATTGTTCTATAATGTGGAAAACAAAAACACTAAAGAAGTAGAAGGTACTGTGTGTCCAAGCTTTTGACTGGTACTGAGGTTCTACTGTACTGTATGTATGGCAGGATGGTACCATGGAACACATATCAGGATGCTGTAAAATAATTATGTCATACAGTATATGTTTATGTACCATAATGGTAATATATAAAGTTTGCTACCCTTGTATGTATGTAGCATAATTTAAATATCATCGTATACAGTATGGTGAAACTCTTAATAGTACAATAACATGGTTATTAGTGATGCACAACGACTTTTCATTTCTTGGAAGAAAAGTGTGTCCATGGTTGTCTGACAAAATAAGATCCTTTTAAATAACCAGAATTAGAACGTAATGTGAGATTGAGATACATGCAAAAGAGAAGCAAGGTATTTTGTTATGATTAGTAGAAAATATTTGAAGGGTTCTCCCAAACCTCCAAACATATTGAACGGGCAGAGAAAAACACAATGTTTTTTTTTTTTTTTTTTTTTCCCACAAAGTGCTGTAGTAAGTCAATTTCCCCAGATGGGTCAATTGAGCAGTTGCTGTTTGCATTGCGCTGGTTTGAGGAGCTGCACTGTGTTATTTTAATAATTCCTCAAGCACCTATTACAATAAATAATGAAGTGATGTTGCTCCCCAAAACTCTAATCAATACCCACATGAATCATTCAGAGCTGAGGAGCTGCCACTATCGTATCAATTAATATAAAAATGTCAATCAAGCACTGGCTAGGTGAGACCGCTGTCGATATAATGATCTCTTAGAACATTCCTGATGCTCAACCAAAGCCTAGGGAATAACAGAGGCATAAAATCAAATACAATGTTAACCTTAACAAACATTATTTGCAACATCATTTAACTTTTACTATCGTCCAAAAACATGGTATTGGTGCTAAAAAAATGTGACTCATGTAAGTGAAAAAGCAAATTTTCAAATAAACACAATTTTTCACACAACTCTTATTTAGTTAATGCTTCTTATCTCCTGATCCATGCATACAATGCATACATTGTATTGGGTGGGTCATAACTTCCTATACATAGGAAAAATAAATGTATTTTGCACAAACACACACACCCACACCCACACACATACTGTATATATATATATATATATATATATATATATATATATATATATATATATATTTTTTTTTTTTTTTTTTTTTACAGTACAGACCAAAAGTTTGGACACACCTTCTCATTCAAAGAGGTTGAATTTGTATTATGGCAAGAAAAAATTAGCTAAGTAAACAAAAGCGAGTGGCCATCATTACTTTAAGAAATGAAGGTCAGTCAGTCCGAAAAATTGGGAAAACTTTGAAAGTGTCCCCAAGTGCAGTCACAAAAACCATCAAGCGCTACAAAGAAACCGGCTGACATGCGGACCGCCCCAGGAAAGGAAGACCAAGAGTCACCTCTGCTGCGGAGGAGAAGTTCATCCGAGTCACCAGCCTCAGAAATCGCAGGTTAACAGCAGCTCAGATCAGAGAGCAGGTCAATGCCACACAGAGTTCTAGCAGCAGACACATCTCTAGAACAACTGTTAAGAGGAGACTGTGTGAATCAGGCCTTCATGGTAGAATATCTGCTAGGAAACCACTGCTAAGGACAGGCAACAAGCAGAAGAGACGCGTTTGGGCTAAAGAACACAATAAAGAACACAATAAAGAAAACTCGCTGAATGAGAAGGTGTGTCCAAACTTTTGGTCTGTATAAATTTGGGGGTACCTGAAGGCCATGGTATATCAGGAAGTAAATAAGAGCCATAAATCATTTGAAGGACCACATCACCAACGCCACTGCACACACATCCCCAGATGTGCTGATGCATGTTCACCAACAGTGGGTGAAACATATTATAATGTGTTTTTCATGTAGCGCATATTGCATGAATAGATTATTATAAAATATATTTATTTTTCCTATCTATGGAAACTTATGGCCCATTAATCAGATAGAAAAAAAAACACATTTGCTAAATACAATTTTGCTAAATACAATTTCATGCCCTTTTCATGGTAGTTTCCGTAACATTTTTTTATTCAAATCTTTCAATGATCTTAATTGTCATTCACATGAAACTCAGCCAATTTATTTTTCACATGAAAAAAACATAAACCTGAAATTGTATTATTATAAAAGAGTATTATTCTAAAATGCAAATGTGTTAAGATATTGCAACATGAATGTGATGTGGTTACAGACAATACACTTTTTTTTATTATTATTTGTTTTACTTTTTAAGCTTTTACCAAAAAATGACATGCTTTAAGCATTTTTTACAGGTCATATGCTTTTAGTATCAATACTCAAAGAAATATGATTATTTTTAAGTATTATTGTTTGAAGCAAGACTGCTGAGAAATGGCCATTTTGAAGGCACAACGGCTGAAGTTACCGTAGCAACTACCGTGAAGCAAGATTGGTCACTTTCAACTTGCATGAAATTCAAATGTACCTTCTTTAGCACACTTCTTTGCATTATATGCATAACATAACATAAAAAAAATAATAAATAAAATCACACCCAATACCATTTTGGCCAATATACAGTATGTATACACTTTATTTTTAAAGAATTAATTAAACATTTTAACACTTCAATATATGTCTGAGTTACAATTGAAATAAACCATAAATACAAATCATATGACCAATTTGGACAAAATATTATATTTTTGTGTTGGCTTAATAGCTGCTGCAAAAATATCCACACCTTGATACCTGAGTTGAAAGACATTACTTAACATTTAGTAGTTTGTCAATTAATTTACAAATGATCACTTAATTGAAAGTTAATAAAACAATATTTTGAATGAATCAGAGACAGCGTCGTGGGGCCATTAGGTTTTCTTTCACCAATTTTTTTGTTACTTAGTCTATATTTGTGTTTAATATTCCCCTATTCCCAAGACACTGGGGGAGCCAGAAGACTTACTGTAGGGCACGAGGTGTTGAACACCCTAGATGGGATGCCGATCCATCGCAGGACACACACACACACACACACATACAGTACACACACTCACTCACACACTAAGGGAAATTTGGGAACCAAAGCACCAGGGGGAAAACCACCAAGTTGGGTGAACCATGCAAACTCCATGCACACAAAGGCGGGAATCGAATCCAGACCCTTGAGGCGCAAGGCAACGGTGCTAACCACTAAAACACCTTGTGATCAAGATTTAGCAAATTGCTCTTCATTTACTTACAGTCCTTTGCTTTACCTTTGATTAAATTAACATCTTACCGTCACTGTTGTGATGTCATTATTTTTCGGTCTTGACCATCAGTATTTGTCACTCGCCTCCATACTGTATCACCAGCTTTTCTCGCCCTGTCAGCATCCTTGTGTTCTCTCTGTGTCCCCCCTCTCCGTCTGTCTCTCCAGTACTCTCTATACTACGAATGCACCAAAGTGAAAGAAAGAAACATTATCAGTGAATGAGGGAAGTTGCTTGCCATGGTGTTCAGGAATGACTTACTGACCTTTGACCATCTGGATACCAATTATTTTATCAGTAAACGTTCACTCATCACTTGTAGTGCCTTCTGTAGTGTCATCTAACTAGTGCTCATTTTCTCACTGCGCTCAATTGGCCTTTTCCTGTTTTTCTGAGCCTGCCTGATTGGTAAGCATCACTGCCGCTCATCCTCTGGCTCATGATGATACTCACTGTGAATAAAAGCTTACTGTAATAATACAACGTGCACAACATTCTTATGCTATTTATTATAAGTCACTACAGCTATACAGTATTTAATACAAATACACTATGTGAACTAAACACTATGTGGAACCTCGGTTCATGAACATACAGTAATTCGTTTCTAAGTTCGGATTTGGTCATAGACCAGTTCAGGTTTTTTTTTTTTTTTTTTCCATAGGAATACATGTAAATAGAATTAATCCGTTCTCCGCTACTATGAATTATATATAACTTTTGATTTATTTCGTTTAAATCACAAAATTTAAAATAAAGTATGAAAGAGCCTTAATTATACAAAAATAATTATGCACTTAATATGGATATAAACTGTACGGGAGAGAGCGAACATTTCATTTTTACATATATTGCATGTTTCTTAGGGAGACTCGCAGATGTGAAAGAATGAGAGCAGAGGAAGATGGGTGGGGAGGAGGATAATGTTTGGAAGCATAGTCTCCTTCCATAATAACATGTGTAATTCTCCTTCAGGGGTTGTCTCTCCTCCTGTGGTTCGTACGGGGCAGCTGGTTTCCACTAAAAATCTTTCAAGAGACATTTATTTCTTCTGCTCTGCGCACTTGCACAACTCCGCTGCACAAAAAAAGCTGCGGTATCGTCCATAAGGTGTAGCACGCACTCTGTTCACTCTGATCGGCACAGTTTTGTTCGGATGATACTTCTTGGCAAAGGCTTGGATGTCACTCCACTTTGCAGAAAACAATATTTTATCATGTGCATGATCAGCTGGGTCATATTCTAAAGAGTTCAGGAACGGAGAAAAAAATTAGACAAATTGTTTTGGTCCTAAACCAATTTGTTCGTACTCCGGGGCGTTTGTGAACAGAGGTTCCCTTTCAAAAGCTACACTCAATGCTGCGTGAAAACGCTATGGGAACATCTCTTTGTTGCCCGGTTGTGAAGCTTGTGCATGTCAAACCCGCCGAATACCTTCGGCTTATAACCTGTGCAGGCATGACGTCACCGAACAAGGTGCACCTGCAGGATATAAATAGGAGTGAACCGGAAACATCCTCAGATCTTTTTGTCTTCAGGACCGCTTTGTGTTTGCACGTGCATGCAAGCCGTAACAAAAGCAAAATAAAAAATAACAGCATTAACTCACCGATATGGCAGAGTTGCTTAAGAGATGCGTGCCTCCGTGTGATAGATCTCTTTCGGAGGGCGATCTTCACGAGTTTTGTCTCGAGTGCTTGGGGGAAGAACACGCTCGCCTCGGGCTTCAGGGAGAATGTGAGTACTGTGATCTTCTCCCTATTAAGGTGCTTCGCGCGCGGCTCGCTTCCTTTAAAGAGAAACCGCGAGCCGCGGCGCATTCCTGGGGCTCGCGTGCCGATCTGGCAGACGCGCACGAGACGGAATTCCCCCTTTCTCTCGCGCTCTCTCCGGATCAGGAAGTTTTAGCTTCCACTTCGCAAGCGCGCTCCGGCGCTTCTTGTGAAGGAGCGGAAGAATCTTCCTCTCTCGCTTCCATGGAAGTAGCCTCCTCACAACGCTCCTCCAGTGCTCACAGAGCTTATGAGGATTTATTAGAGGTTATAACGCGTGCGGTCGAGCGATTGCATATCGACTGGCCGCAGCAGCGAGATTCCCCTAAGCGTTCGAGATTAGACGACAGGTTTCTGTCGGGTGGCCGGGGGGAGGAGCCTCAACGTCTCTCTCTCCCCTTCTTTGGTGACCTCCATGATGAATTAACCCTTTCATGGAGCAAGCCGTATTCATCGCGTGTTTTTGTGCCATCGACTTCGACTTATTCGAATATTGTTGATGCGAAAGCACGCGGTTATATGATGATGCCCCAGATAGAAGAGACGCTTGCGGGCTATCTCTCTCCTGGGACATCATCCTCCCTGAAAAAGCCTACCCTCCCCTCCAAGCCGTGCAGAGTGACATCTGCTTTGGTGGGCAAAGCTTTTCAGGCAGCAGGACAGGCTGGCGCTTCACTGCACACCATGGCGGTTTTGCAGGCTTACCAGGCTGACCTGCTGAAGGACCTGAGCACCGGCGGGGTTATTGATGACAAGGCGTTCGCAGAGCTGCGCCGAGCCACAGACCTGTCTCTCCGTGCAACCAAGCAGACGGCCCGTGCTGTGGGCCGTTCTATCGCTGCCATGGTATCCACGGAGAGGCATCTGTGGCTGAACCTCTCGGGCATCAAGGATAAGGATCGTGCTGCCGTTCCGGCCTTTTCGGCGACGCTGTTAATTCCGTCGCCACTAGGTTTCGGGAGGCGAAGCTATATGAACAGGCTTTTGGGAGGTTCCTTCCCCGCCGTGCTCAAGAACCGGGACCGTCGGCCACCCGGCCCCGGCCAGGTCTGGCCCCTATAAGGCGTGAGGTCCAGAAGGAGAGCGTGACCAGCCGCACACCCCCTCGTAAAGAATGGGGTGGGGCTCGCCGCCCTTCCCAGAAATCTGCCTCAAAAAGACCAGATCTGAGGAGCTTCCTCTCTTCGAAGAAGAGGCCCTGAGGTTCGTGCGCCTGGGGCTGTGGGGGTGCCCCCCCCCAGGGAGGGGCGCCTGGATCTTCATCACAAAGCAGGGCCTCCTCCCTGGCACTCCCTGGAGGCCGGTGTTCAATCCCCGCCACCACTGGTGTTTCGGGGAGCGCCGGTCTCCAACGAAGAGTTGGGTGTTTGGGTATCTCCTGCCAAACACCTAACACCCCCCCATCCAGCCGAAGTGTCAAAGCTCGTGCCCCTTTCGGAGAAGCTGGCAGCGTGGAAACTACTGCCAGGCATATCTCCTTGGGTAGAAAAGACTGTAGGCACAGGCTACAGGATTCAGTTTGCACATCGTCCTCCGCGTTTCAACGGCGTGGTCTCCACTTCCGTGAAACCGGACCGAGCACATCTGCTGGCCCAGGAGTTAAAGACTCTGCTGGGCAAAGGGGCCATAGAACATGTTCCCCTTCCAGACAGAGAGTCAGGCTACTACAGTCGGTACTTTTTGGTGCCCAAGAGAGGGGGGGGGTTGCGTCCGATCTTGGATCTTTGCGGCTTGAACCGCTATCTCAGGAAATCCAGATTCAAAATGTTGACTGTCAAAATGATTGTTTCTCAAATTCAACTAGAGGATTGGTTTGTGACAATCGATCTCAAGGACGCATATTTCCATATAGAAATATTGCCACAGCACAGGAAGTTCCTGAGGTTCGCCTTTGGGGGCGAGGCTTACCAGTTTCGGGTCCTTCCATTTGGCCTAGCTCTGTCACCCCGCACATATACAAAATGCATGGATGCGGCTCTGGCTCCTTTACGACTCCAGGGCATCCGTATTTTGAATTACATAGACGACTGGCTGATTCTGGCCCGGTCTCACGAGCTAGCGCTTCGACATCGGGATGTCGTCCTAGCCCATCTTCATTCTTTAGGATTGAGACTCAACGCCACGAAAAGCGTTCTCCTTCCTGTTCAGAGGACAACATATTTGGGTGTCACATGGGATTCGGTCACGATGCGGGCACAGTTGTCTCCTGCTCGTGTCGAATCCATTCTCAACACCCTGAAGGAAATCAAGCTAGGCCAGAAGGTCACTGTTCATCACTTTCAGAAATCTTTAGGCCTCATGGCGGCTGCGTCCACGGTGATACCTTTGGGCCTTCTGCACATGAGAGCGTTTCAGCTGTGGCTAAGAGCCAGGGGGTTTCATTCAAGGGCCAACCCCCAGAGGCTAATAAGGGTTACGCGCCTGGGGCTTCGTACCCGTTCTATGTGGTTCAGACCCCGGTTTCTGACTTTGGGTCCCACTCTAGGTCCGTCTTGTCGTCGCAAGATGCTAACGACAGACGCTTCCCTCACGGGCTGGGGTGCGGTCTTGGATGGCCGTCCAGCACAAGGGAGCTGGAGAGGTCATCTTCTCGCGTGGCACATCAATTGCCTCGAAATGATGGCTCTGTTTCTGGCCCTGAAACACTTCCTCCAGCAGTTGAGAGGCTACCATGTCCTAGTGCGGGTGGACAGCACTGCGGTAGTCTCGTACATAAATCACCAGGGTGGACTGCGCTCGCGCCGCTTGAACAAGCTAGCGCACCAGGTTCTGCTTTGGGCTCAGGACAAGTTCCTGTCCCTCAGGGCGATTTACATTCCAGGGCACATGAATGTAGGAGCAGACTTGCTATCCAGACAAGCTGTAGAACAGGGGGAATGGAAGCTCCACCCCGAAATAGTCAGTCAAATCTGGGAAAGATTTTACGTAGCAGAGGTGGACCTCTTTGCCTCACAAGAGACAGCACAATGCCCCCTTTACTACTCTCTGACTCCTCCAGCTCCCCTGGGTCTGGACGCAATGGCCCACACGTGGCCCAGGTTACGCCTTTATGCGTTTCCGCCTATAGTTCTGCTCCCGGGAGTCCTGGCGAGGGTCCGTCAACAAGGGTTGCGCCTCTTATTGATAGCGCCCCATTGGCCGACCAGAGTGTGGTTCTCGGATCTAATATCTCTCCTCGACGGCTCACCCTGGGTGATTCCAGTGAGGAGGGATCTTCTGTCTCAGGCGCAGGGGACAATACTTCATCCCCGGCCCGAGCTCTGGAACCTTCACGTTTGGCCCCTGAACGGGACCAACTGAGACAGGCTGGGCTTTCAGCCAGCGTAATTGAAACCATTTTAAGTGCCAGGGCTCCCTCCACTAGGAGAACTTATCCCTCAAATGGAGTGTGTTTGAAAATTGGTGCATGACAAGACACATAGACCCAGTTCACTGCCAGATTGTTTCAGTGCTGGAGTTTCTGCAAGAAAAGTTGTCCTCGGGCTTATGCCCTAGTACGCTCAGAACGTACGTAGCCGCTATTTCGGCCTGTCACGCTCTGAACGACGGGGTTTCTGTGGGCAAGCACCATTTAGTTGCCTGTTTTATTCGTGGAGCTAAACGGTTGAAGCCGCCCACTAGAGCGACGGTCCCTTCGTGGGACTTAACTATCGTACTCGAAGGCCTGGCTGACACCCCGTTCAAACCACTAGAGTCAGCGCCTGTCAAGCTTCTGTCTCTTAAGATGGTTTTTCTGATGGCTATTACTTCTTTGAAGAGGATTGGGGATCTGCAGGCTCTGTCAGTCTCCCCATCCTGCCTAGACTTTGCCCCTGGGCAAGTCAAAGCTATTCTGCATCCTCACCCGAACTATCTTCCCAAGGTTCCATTCTCAACCATGCACCCAGTTGTTCTCGAAGCCTTCTGTCCTCCGCCTTTCACAGCTCCGGAGCAGGAAAGACTTCACTTACTGTGTCCAGTACGTGCTCTTCGGATCTACGTCCACCGCACTAGCCAGTGGCGTAAATCAGAGCAACTCTTTATTTGCCATGGGGGTCGCAACCGGGGGGCGGCTGCCACTAGACAGACTCTGTCACACTGGGTGAGAGATGCCATTGCCCTAGCCTATGAGGCGCGTGGTCACACTTCGCCTCTGGGAATCAGGGCTCATTCAACCAGGGGGATTGCCTCATCGATTGCCTTGGCAAGAGGCGTACCCCTGCAGCAGGTGTGTGATGCGGCGGGCTGGTCCTCTCCACACACGTTTGTTAGATTTTATAGTCTGGATGTCAATGCTACTCCAGGTTCGCGGATCCTTGAGTCAGCATCCCAGAGCTAGGTCTGAGACCTCCTCGGCTTGTGCGCACACGCTACACAACCTGGGGGTCCAGACACTTGCAGTGCGGCGGCGTTGGTATTCTCGTTCCCATAGCGTTTTCACGCAGCATCGAGTGTAGCTTTTGAAAGGGAACGTCTCGGGTTACTTGGCTGTAACCCTGTTCCCTGATAAAGCGGGAACGAGATGCTGCGCTCCGATGCCGCACTGCTGGCGTGCCTGGACGTCCTTCAGACAAAATTGACCTGAGGATGTTTCCGGTTCACTCCTATTTATAACCTGCAGGTGCACCTTGTTCGGTGACGTCATGCCTGCACAGGTTATAAGCCGAAGGTATTCGACGGGTTTGACATGCACAAGCTTCACAACCGGGCAACAAAGAGATGTTCCCATAGCGTTTTCACGCAGCATCTCGTTCCCGCTTTATCAGGGAACAGGGTTACAGCCAAGTAACCCGAGACGTTCCACTGTACTTCAATATGGAGTTGGTTCCCCTTTTGTAGCTATTATATTTTGTAGCTTCCACTCTTCTTGGAAGGCTGTCCACAAGATTTTGAAGTCTTTCTGTGGGAATCTGAGCCCATTCATTCCATAGAGCATTTATGAGGCCAGGCACTGATGTTGGATGAGAAAACCTGACTCGCAATCTCCATTCCAGTTCATCCCAAAGGTGGTTGAATGGGTTGAGGTCAGGGCTCTGTGCTCGGGCCAGTCAAGTTCTTCCACACCAAACACATCAAACCATGTCTTTATATTCCTTGCTTTGTGCACTGGGGCACGGTCATGTTGGAATAGAAAAGGGCCTTCCACAAAGGGGGGCAGCACTGTACTGTCTACATGCAATTACACAGGCAAGATTTCACATGGACCACCTGAGTAATAAATTACTGGTTATGGTTGATTGATTAGGACTCTATAATAGAGCTTTCACCAAAAAATTAAGCGTAGTTATTTGTGCAACAACAAACTGGAATCCTAAACTGGCCACCCAGTCTGCACTCAACGTGGCACAGCCTTTACGCCTGGATGCTCTCCCTAACACAATACAACACAACCCTCTCATTTTATCTGGGCTTGGGACCCTCACTGCATGCAGCGGCTGGGTAGTACGGGGTGTGACAACCCACCGACAGCAGGGCTCAAACCTGGATCCACGGATTCCCCAAATCAACAACCTAGAGCCTCAGGAACGTGAGTACCCACTCCCACAATGAATAGTAATCATAAAGTTGCACAAAGTTAGTGAGCGTTTAATTAATTGTAGGCTACCTACACACACTGGTCAATGAGCAGCTTCTGCTGGGGTACAGCAGCACCACTGAAGTGGTAGTAATAATAATTACATTTTCTAACGATTATTCCAAAGGTGGTTCGTGGCTGCCTTTCATAGTTTACTTCTATATTTTATGTTATTATTTTAGGCATATTTTAAGCATTTTTAAATATAAAATGCATTGTAATTATGGCCGTATAACGAGTACAAGTAATAACATTAACGCAATGAATTGTGATAAACACAATGTGCATTAGAGACTTAATTAAATCAAATCATTTGCTAAACCATTACAAAGTCTTTGCTCATGTAAAACACTGAAATTGTAGACGGTATACTAAGGAGAATATGATCGAGCGACGAAGACCGTAAGCCCAACAGACTTTTATAAGGAGCAAATGTTCTGCAGTAAAGCCTCCTGACACTAATAGACAAACTGTAGCATCTGGAAGAGCCAGGATTTCTTCTCACTTCTGTGGAGGGAAAAAAAAATACATAGGGGGAAAATGCAATGTTGTGAAATTTATCTGCGCCATCTGTTGTATGTCTCCAATAGTGGTGGGGGGGAAACAGCAAGGAAAACGTCCTGGTAGCAGAAACAAGACAAGAACCAAGGAGAAATAAAGCCACTCATGTTAAAGAGCACAAAAATGACAGCTCAGTATAAGGCGTCTAAATGACTGACGGTATTCCTGCTCGGATTACTTTACAGGAGTACAGGTGATATTAAAAAAAAGAAGATCACTGTTTTGTTTTGTTTTTTTTTTGTTGTTGTTGTTAAAAAAAATTGACATTTGTTAATATTTAAAAAGTTATAGTTCAAGGAATTTTGGAACGCCCTATCCTTGAAAATGAATGGATACCTTGTCACCAATTTGCAGAAGGACACATCTGTCTGTGGGAGCTCGACACACAATCATTCACCAACACCACTTGCACTTTACAGGAACTCGGCGTTGGAGTTTTTGCTACATTTCAGGTACACCAAGTCATTTCCACATTCCGTGAGCCATTAATAAAACCCATGCGGCACAGGTAAGTGTCACAGCATAGGTCAATGATGACTAAAAGCATATATATGTGCTCATATGGAATCCTTGCCAGTTTGTGCTAACAGGGAGGTATTAGACATCAAACTGTGCATTCTGGTTTTCAGACAAGTCAGGTAGAATAAAAGTTATCATTATTTTATTAAAGGGTAAATTTTACCGGAAAATGGGAATGACGCTGCAAAAATGCAGAGAGAGCATGTTATTCTGAGCATTTCGTTATTCTGCACGCTAAAACGGTCCGGGTTTGACTTGAACGCCCCATGTGTGTTTATAGTACAGTTTATATTCCAATTATATTAAAACTCTACCTACAGAACCTAAGCATTTCGGTCTGCCCCAATGCAGTAGCAAAAAGATTACTTCAATAATTAAAAATCATATCATTTTCACTCTATTGTATAAACCCATTTAAAATCCCATGGCTCATCCATTAAGCATAATGAACGAATCTACATTTCAAACTGGAACAACCATCATTGAATGACCTACTTTTATTTAATCTCATGAAACCCAGACTCTATTGTTATGTACATTGCATTTTCTCCTTAGTGTTTCTCTTCATCTGCACTTGATATCTACAGTATGAATTTAATCATCTTCAAACAGAAGAATTATACCTAAATGGTCCTCATGTGAAAATCACACTATATAGACACTAATATATAGACAGTGTAGTTGCGAGAACATTTCACACCCTTATACAATGTGAGGACATTCAGTTCTCAAATGGTTAAAACTCCTTTGTGATTCAGGTTGCAGTCTTTAAACATCTTAGGCTGTTCTTGTTGAAAAGTTGTTTTATTTTTGTAATATAATGTAATTTCATATTATTGCAGTAGGATGGGCAAAATATGATGTTTGGCAGGCTTCATTCTTCACACAGGAAACAAAACAACATTTGTTGTTTTGGTTTCAACCTTTATTATTATTATTATTATTATTATAACAAGACATCACGCTACATTACAAAAGCTTTCATTATGGGTGAACAATGAAGTGCTATAAATATACTGTTTCCAAACCCTGTCACTGCTAAAATACTTTACGGCTCAATAAGGCAATGTGTAGTGTTGTGAATTTCTCATAAAGGAGGTCTACCACAGGGTGCTAAGTTTTCTGAAAAGCAAAAAGGGATACGAGTAATTTGGGTTTTATTCAGAAGCGTATAATAGAAAATGTATTCAACTTTTACACTTGACCATGTCCGCGGCTTATATTGATGGATGGTATTTAGCGTTCAATTTTGCTTAGCCGGAGATTTAAGGCCCCCGTTCTTTCTATATGACCTTGTGAAACCAGTGGCCAGCGGGGAAAAATAATTAATTTATGTTTCAGAAACACCAGTGTGACATATTGATAGGATCGACCCTATAACAATAAAAATACTGTACTTAATTATGGTAAGTTATTCAGCCTGTACTATTACAATAGGTACAATAAATACACACGTGGACAAAATTGTTGGTACCCTTCGGTCAATGAAAGAAAACCTCACAATGGTCACAGAAATAACTTTAATCTGACAAAAGTAATAATAAATAAGAATTCTATGAATGTTAACCAATGAAAGTCAGACATTGCTTTTCAACCATGCTTCAACGGAATTATAAAAAAAAAATGAACTCATAGAACAGGCCTGGACAAAAATGATGGTACCCCTAACTTAATAGTTTGTTGCACAACCTTTTGAGGCAATCACTGCAATCAAACGATTCCTGTAACTGTCAATGAGACTTCTGCACCTCTCTGCAGGTATTTTGGCCCACTCCTCATGAGCAAGCTGCTCCAGTTGTTTCCGGTTTGAAGGGTGCCTTTTCCAGACGGCATGTTTCAGCTCCTTCCAAAGATGCTCAATAGGATTGAGGTCAGGGCTCATAGAAGGCCACTTTAGAATAGTCCAATGTTTTCCTCTTAGCCATTCTCGGGTGTTTTTAGCTGTGTGTTTTGGGTCATTGTCCTGTTGCAAGACCCATGAACTGCGACTGAGACCCAGCTTTCTGACACTGGCCAGCACATTTCTCTCTAGAATCCCTTGATAGTCTTGAGATTTCATTGTACCCTGCACAGATTCAAGACACCCTGTGCCAGATGCAGCAAAGCAGGATCTCTTTAGAAGTCTTTCTGGGCTCTTTTGTTACCATTCGGATTATCCGTCTCTTTGATTTGTCATCAATTTTCCTCCTGCGGCCACGTCCAGGGAGGTTGGCTACAGTCCCGTGGATCTTAAATTTCTGAATAATATGTGCAACTGTAGTCACAGGAACATCTAGCTGCTTGGAAATGGTCTTATAGCCTTTACCTTTAACATGCTTGTCTTTAATTTTCTTTCGAATCTCCTGAGACAACTCTTTCCTTCGCTTCCTCTGGTCCATGTTGACTGTGGTACATACCATGTCACCAAACAACACAGTGACTACCTGGAGCCCTATATATAGGCCCACTGACTGATTACAAGATTGTAGACACCTGTGATGCTAATTAGTGGACACACCTTGAATTAACATGTCCCTTTGGTCACATTATTTTCAGTATTTTCTAGGGGTACCATCATTTTTGTCCAGGCCTGTTCCATGAGTTTATTTTTTTAAATAATTCTGTTGAAGCATGGTTGAAAAGCAATGTCTGACTTTCATTGGTTAACATTCATAGGATTTTTAAAAATTATTACTTTTGTCAGATTAAAGTTATTTATGTGACCATTGTGAGTTTTTCTTTCATTGACCGAAGGGTACCAACAATTTTGTCCACGTGTGTATACTATATACTGTATGGGGTAGTGATGCATCAGACATTGCTGATCAGATGGTTGATCCCTGGTACTGGCACATTGCCACTGTTGGGCCCTTGTGTAAATCCCTTAACCTGACACATCACAAGGGGAGGAGTAACTCTCTGATGTAAAGGATGATCCTGAGAATGGTGTAGAGTGGATGGTAACTGAGGAACGACTGAGATTGGAATGCCTGGAATCCTCAAAAAATAAATAAATAAATAAATAATAAACATACATTCATCACATAATTGAAACTGGGAAATATAGGAAACAACCACTTTCACTCACTCACTCATCGACTATACCACTTTATCCTGGGTGACTGGTCTGCTGGACCCTATCCCAGGAGACCCAGGGCACACTATGCGCAATTTGCCGTTGCCAATTAGCCTAACCTAGTTGTCTTTGAACTGTGGGAGGAAACTGCAGTCCCCAGAGGAAATCCATCATGCACGGGGAGATCAGGCAAACTCCATGCATACAGAGGCAGGAATCGAACCAGGACCCTGGAAGTGCAGGGCGACAGTGCTAACCGCTGAGCCACCATGCTAGTCTTGGGAAACAACCAAAACACTTTAAATTCCCCTAAAAAATCTGTTTTCCGAAATGGCAACAGGACTTCCTATGACCACAATTTCACTCAGCCAACAAAATATGTGATCCACAGAAAAAAACTGACCTGATTTCTCAGCAGTCCAGAAATGAAAATGGTGCTTGAATGGATACAATAAGTTTAATGACAGAGGAGAGCAAGTTGCAGATAAGCAACAGCTGTAATGAAACACTTCTCATTAGTGCTCCCAGAAAACTCAATCTGGATCAGAGATGTGCTTCTCTGACGCCGTACTGTCACTGGAGCGCTGATTGGACAGGGCCCTGGGTTTGAGGATTATATCAATTAAATCCAATGTCCACTGGACCATGTATCTGAATTAGCCTTTTATCATGAAGAGACCCAATTAGCCTGCTGTTTGGCCTTCTAGTACAGCACTGGGACTTGCTATGAACAGCTGGCCGTGTGCTTCAGTCTCCACCATCATCAAGATGATCTTTGTTGCGAAAATGGCACACCATGGGTATTTGTTAACAACACTGGACGCCATTTTTTTGGGATAGCAGCTACTGTAGTATGGAGGTGTTTACAGCATAAAGGTCCTCAGTTAAATCAAGTTTTTCCTCCAAGTTCTCTGGTTTCCTCCTAATGGTGTGTTCATGATGTCATGCAATAGACTTTTTGCATCCAGAGATAACTACCAGCATCATGCCCAGTATAGTAGGAGTAAGATAAGGTAGGCTCTGGGTAAAGCATGACCTCGGTTATACTTAAATGGTAACATTTACACAATTTATTTATTTATTGCTTAATCGTATTAACATATTATTGTATATCATTGACTTGGAACTAGGCCACTGCTTCCTGAATATTGTGATTTTTTTCTTTTACAAAAAAATATAATTCTTTGTGATTCAAGGTATAAACATATCGCATGCCCAATGTTTCCAGTATATGCTTCAAAACCACCATAATCCTGACCAGTATAAACCAATTACTTAAATTAAATGAATGAATTATTTTTTTTTTTAAACAAGCTTCTTATTATTAATCGATCAGAGCTCAAAGTAAATCCCCAGGCAAACCACTCTATGCATATTTCTTACAGACTTTGCCACCATGCAACATTTATCTAAAAGCTGCGTCTATGCATTATTTATATCTAAATTCAGCGGTGGAGAATTTCAATAAATTTAACCTCACTCCTCTTGTCAAACAAAAGCTCTTGCCATTCTCAGAAAAGGAACAATCGCTTGTAAACAAATTAGCGAGTGCACGTATTTCAGCCCACAGCTGAAATAACAGCGATGGATACAGGATCGTTGATTGATAATTATGAATCTGCAGCACTGATAAATCCATAGTTCACCGAGCAGAGAGGCTTTTTGATCTTGTTTTCCCAGCCTGGGAGTCAGGAGCGAGGATGGAGAGACTGTGTCCTCATTAAGGCCTCTCTGAAGATGAGTGAGGCTGATAAAGCTGTAAGACACTTCATCCTTCAGCATTAACTGGCAGCTCGGTGGATGGTGGCAGACACCGTGCTTTCATCAGGAGATGGACTGCCATTTTCACTCTGCAGGCTTCCGTTCCTGAGACACCGTGCACTTCCTTATTTCTGACCCTCTGGCAGCAGGCCTGATTGAATGGGTTTCTTGGTAAAAATGGCAAAGAGGTGGACATGAATCCATCTAAGCCTTGGGTATCGGTCTTATTTCAGGCTATCTGGAAATAAAAGCCTATCAAACTGATGCATAATCCCATAATCCCTCAGGAATGTTGGACCAGTTGACTACTCACAGATATATGTGTTTTAAAGGGCATTTTCTGTATATATTGTATAGATTAAAATAGATGTATAGAATTCCTCCAAAGGAGTGGTAATGTGCAATTTCTTTGTTTACTTCCAAAGAGCCAGACTTTCTTGTATTTTTCATGTAATGTTGAGAAATTGTTATCCAGGCTTCCTCAAGGTCTTTTTTGGCTCTCGTTTTTGGCAGGATTTTGGTTCTCATTTTCAGTCCAGTCCCATGAACCAGTAAGAAACAGGTGCAGATGATGACAGTTGATCAGGCATGTGCTTAGTATACTGATGATATACAGATGATGCTGAATGCTGAGTGGATGAAACAGACGAGAGGGAAAATGAGGTTGATGCTGAGGCTGTTGCATAAACGTAGAATTTTAAACACTTTGCAGCCTGTCAGAGTAAACGATTTGTTCCCATTTCTTTCATTTAATCTATGCAATTACATCTAATTTCATATCCATTCATTTATTCATCATCTATACCACTTATCATGTGTCCCGGGGGGGGGGGGTCTGGAGCCTATCTCAAGAAACTTAGGTCACAATACAGGATATACCCTGGACAGGTTGCCAATCCATCACAGTGCACACACATACACACACACACACACACTATGGCAATTTGGGAACTCCAATTAACCTAATCTGTATGTGGGAGGAAACCCAACAAGCATGCAAACTCATATGCACACAACCCTGATGTGGAAATCGAATCCTCGACCTCGGAGGCGCGAGGCTACAGTACCGTGCTAACCACTATCCCACCGTGCCGACTTTAATTTCGTTTCATTTCATTTAATATATACAGTAGGAATGAGGGATGGCACATGCCTCATGTGCAAATTAAACTTCCAATTAAACATCATCACTGAATCCTCATTGGTCCCAAGTTGTTGAATAATTTCTGGAACAGCAGCTCTGGCTGTTCTTCTGGCTGAAAGACAAGTGATTAAAAATGACTTCATTACAAATGAATAACAATAACATTATTTTTATAATAAAAATATGATTTATTCTTCATATAGTTCCAGTATCATCAAATAAACCCATGGCCTGCATATTCATTGAAAGTGATTCAGCACCACGTGCCAGTTAGAACAATAAAACCGCATGCCTTATTTGTGTGCAAAACATTATTAAGCTTCATTATCAACGTGTTGTGTATTGGAGCATGTTTATCATAGACAACACAAACCCATCAGGAGGGCAATAGACTGATGAGGAGCAAATTACAAGATGCTCTTCGAATCTCAATTATTACCGAGCTACAAATCCGAAAGACTCAAAGCCCAGATTAACAGCCGATCACTACAGATGTTGATCGATAAATTGCAGGATGATGTTATTGACTCCTGAAAGCCACTATATAATAAAGGAGGGGGAACAAAAAAAAACCAACATCTCGATCTTGCTGTTATAAAACAAAGAATACAAGTCTTCCTTCTGTCTATCTTTTTCGTGTCCCTAGCTCTTTCTCTGTCTCTAGTACACTAGAACAAGGCCACACTCTATTACAGTTGAGAAATGTGTCATACTGTATATCGGTGGAGAGATTTGGGAGTATTCATTCACTCCATCCATCTGTCTTTCGTCCTATTTTACGCAGGATGATAGTGTAACATTCAGCTGGGCATACTTGTCTGTCAAAGTTCCCTATCTGAAGTAAAGGATAGGAGGTATAAATGGACAGGTTTAGCTAGAGGATACCGCGAGTCAGTGCCATGAGGCAATTCTACAGTAAATCATGACAATGGACACAAGAACAAAAGAGATAGATGAGAGTAGCCTCTTGCGGAACGACCTTGCTGGAAATAACGCTGGATATTCCAAAGAAAGTAGACAATTTGAAGTAATGCATAAATAAAATAAACATATTAGTTAGTAAATAAATAAATAAATAATACGATAAATAACCATTTTTAACAAAACTATGCACTGTACAAGAGGTGTTCAAGTCAAAGCATGATGAAATTTCTCATGAATAAAGGCAAAAACTGATTAACATTTAGAGTTGAAGCACATTACGGTGATTTGAAGCGTTTTTAAAGATCTGTGAATGTCCATCCTGGCCGAGGTGGTTCGGAGCCCACTGCAGTCATTCATTCAAAGCCATTTCCACATGTTTGGGCCATTAAAGGAGTTCCTGGGAGGCTAGCGTTTTAGACGTGAGGCAGCCAGTACGCTCAAAAATTTCTCCCTTGATGGTATCCAAACACCAGTGAAATCGCTGGATAAGTGCATTGGATTATATAGAGAACTAAAGGAACTTTTTATTCTCATAACTGTGTTCTGTTATTCTGCATAATCAGAAGTCCTTGGCTTGAGGACCCTTGTATAGTGTTTGCAAAAAAAAAAAAAAAAAAAAAGGAGGTCAGTTAATCTAATACTTTTGTTTTGTCCACATTGTTTACATTAACATACTGTACATTCCTATAAAATAAAATGTTTATTTTTTTTTTTTCTGTCCAAAAACTCTTAGGATGCTGATTCTATTGCCTGCAGTTCTCGACTGTGATGTTCTTTGACTAGGGTTGCTCTGGAAGGTTGTCAAAAGTTTATACAGTAGTGCTAAACATTAAGTCCAGTATTGTGTACATTCCCCTTCTGAATCCACAGGATCGCTTGTTGTGTCTGGCACCAGAGGCTGGATCAACAACCTAGAACTCTTCGCATGCTATGCCCCAAACATGGGAGGCTGTGATGCAACGGCTATTCTGGTGCCTTTATATTGTAGCCAGCATTGACCGTTTTTAACAATTCGTGCTGCGTTGGGTTTTTCTGTGAGATCGGACCAGACAGTCGGGTCTTTGGCACCCACATAAATTGTTCTTTTGAATTCATTCGTTGTTGATTATTTTCCTATAGAAACACTTCTTTGCCATGTGTTATTCCCTACCTCACTCGCATTATTTGCCCTTGAAAGCCAATAGAATTACTTTTCATTAATAGGTTAAATAAGAAGAAATAGAGCCCTTGATAACACTGACCTTTCAATTCCACACACACACACACACACACACACACACACACACACACACACACACACACACACACACACACACACATTAAGAAATAAATTTACTTTAGGTAAACGTAAGAGCTTATAGAGCTATATATTCAGTTTGCAGGTTGAGTTTTGGGTCTGTAAGATTATCACATTTTTCAATAAGATTTAAAGAACTTTTTTTTCCCCCCATAAGCCAATTATCCCAAGGTTTCCACAAGCAGACCACACACCTGTGAGTACACCAATCCCTCTGGACTATTACTCATCTTGGAAAGTGTAGCTTATGACTTTTACTGGACGACATAAAAGCTCCAGATGCAATAGTCCTATATTTAATGTTCTTGCTTCTCGAATCTGCAGACACCAGGCCATGATTAATGAGGTTAACAGCATTATCATGAACAGCATTATATTAGGCGTCCTCAGCTGTCTTTTCGACTCGCTGCTGCAAATCTGGCAACTTCTCGCATTTGAAGCACCACCCAAAGGGAAAAAAAATATATTATTCTGTTTTTTATATATAATGGTGCTTACGAAGCTGTCTACAATTTTATAGGGGAAAAAAACAAAAAAAATCAATGCTGCTTTTAAAGGCAACATTAAGCACGCTCAATAATCTGGATCCAACCGACATTCATCCCGATTATTTAACTGTAGTGCGGTGATTAGAATTCACTGCATGGACTCTTTTCCCAGAGAATGAAACAAATAAATCACAGCTCTCCATAAGCTAGAAAGATCAGCTTTCCTAAGTCGTTCCTGTTCCATGTGACACACGTACAAATTTGTAAAAACGTTTTCTTCTCTACTGTCAACAGAAACCCAGGCATGCATATATACAGTACAGCATGTATGGTTACGTTATATAGACCGTGACCGTCTAAGCTGTTGACAGCATCAAGACGGGAGCATGGAGCACAGGGGGCAATTTTGGATAGCAGTTCTAAGAACGACAAAATGTAACATCAAACTGTGACAGTTGTTGATTTCCTGGAACAGCCTGAAGTTACAAAAAATTCAATTCCCCAAGGCAGGGGCACCGGCAGCCCTAATCCTGTATGCACGGTGCATACTTTATCCAGTGAATGCATGTCTCAACCTCCTTTCACATTTGGCTTATGTTGTATGTTAGGAGGCAAATACGTAAGCTAACAATGAGCAAAAGAACAGACACACAGTACAGTATGTCTGAGTCCGGCCTTGCATGCAGTAAGGTACAGTAATCAGAGTTTATGGTGGTGTTGTGTTGGTAACATCACCATCGTCCTCTTATCATCTACGGACATAAACCTGTTCCTTTTTGAAATAGCCATGTACCTCATAATACTGTATGTCGTTACATCATGTTAGGTATCAGGTGTCTTCACAACGAAATCATCGTCCTGCACAAACCAATGGCAAAGGCATTTCTGATTTAACCCTCTATATAAACATTTGCCAGAAATGCAGACAATGTCCTGTACAAAAATGTGATGTAAACACACTGTCCCCTAATAGAGACAAATAAGTTGGTAAAGTTAAAGTGAAGCGCTGAAAATCTGAAAATGAAACACCATTGTGAGCTTGTTAACAGCCTGACAAACTCATGCAAATGAAACAAGAGACAAATATTGTAACTGGCACTATAAAAATAAATCATGTTGAGCAGAAAAAAAGTGAAATGTCGTACAACTAGGTGTTGATGCATAACAGTTTAAAAGTGTGGTGCTGTTATATGGTAGGCTGAAACAAATACTGTAAGTTTGGCATGTAATAATAAACAGCGATCAGCCAAAACTTTAATGGCACCTGCCCAATATTGTGTCTGTCCCCGTTGTGCTGGAATAATACTTCTGACCCACTGGGACATGGACACTTCTGAAGGTATGCTGTGGTATCTGGCACCGAAACGTTAGCAGCAGATCATTTAAGTCCTGTAAGTTACAAGGTGGGGCCTCCATACTGTACTGTAGATCAGAGTGATTGTCTAGCACATCCCATCAGATTGAGACTTGGTTAGAGCAAGACAGATGATGCAGTTGAATAATGTCTCAAACATTAACATTTAACAATAGTTTAATTAAAATCTCTCGAATTGGACAAGCATTGCAAAACAATAGTTCCCCATTCAAGGTACAGTAGCTTGTGCACTTTTTATAGGAAACTTCTCATGTAGAACACCTGGTGATGTTTTCGCAGTCATCTTATTATCCATGCTAAACGTGCTGTTATCTTACACAGCCAGGTAAAAACAAGCCATATTTAAATTAAGAATGTACAATCTAGTTTTGCTATTCTGACAATTTCTGTGTCAAAACATTGGTTTTTACAGTGGACGTTTGCTCTTGAAGCTAAAGGAATGGTTTCAGTTGTTGTTGTTGTTGTTGTTGTTGTTTTTTTCAGTTTTGAGCAAAACTGTAATGAATTCAAGAAAAACATATCTTCACTCAACAACCACTTTTTCGGGAATACATGTACGTTTGGATCCTTATGCAATCCCACGGCACCAACACACTGCACAGAATCACGAAGATGCAGGTTTTTAGAATGGAGGGAAAATGTTACTCTGGCAAGATTGTAAGTGCCATCTGGGCTGGTTTGAGTATTTCTGAAACTGTTGATTGCCTTGAATGTTCCCACACACAGCAGGATCAGGATGGTGGTGATTGGGTGTGTGTGTGTGGAGGGGGCGGGGAGGGGGGTGCTCTGAGTGGCAGGTCTGCAAGTGGAAATGCCTTGTCAATAGAAGAGGTCGAAAGAGAACTGTTTTGCACTGACAGGAAGGCTGTGGTAACTCAAATATCCACTCTTTACATCTGTTGTGAGCAGGAAAAAAACAACAACCTCAAAACGTAGCCCAGTGCTGAACCTTGAAATCTCTCTGCATTGCTTCGCTAAAGATATACGTCTAGTCTGTTTTTGCTGGAACACACTTCTGGGACGTGTCTATGAAACAAAACAGCAACTCACAAATTTCCTTTTGTTTTAACTATATGTTGCTATGTTTTACACAACCATACAAACAGGAGAATATATATATATATATATATATATATATATATATATATATATTTTTTTTTTTTTTTTTTTTTTTTTTTAAGTGAACTAAACAATAAAATGTAATGGGCATATTTATATTACAATACAAGAAAAGGGTCACAAAAAAAAGTGTCTTTTTTACAAATTCTGCATAGCTTTATAGCATTGTTGTCTTTCTGTTTTGTTTTTTGTTTTGTTTTTTTGCAATAAGTAATAACTGCATGCTTACTTAAAAAAAAAAAATCTGTAACCATTTAGTTTTGAATACAATATTAAATGTTCTAAAATTTTAAGGCATTTAAGCCTCCACACGTACAGTATGTGGATGACAAATGGTATCTTTTTTTTGTATAAATAAGCTATATCACATGAGAGGGAACGCTGTTGGACTGAATATCAGGCCCTTTGACTGCATCTCAACTGCGATGATAATAGGCTTTTATAAAAACCCATGAAAAAACGTTTATCATCAACTGATTATGAAGTGTTTATTTATTTAAACAGTCGTTCTGGTAAGTCGGCTAAGGCTCTAGGTTGTTGATTTGGGGATCTGAGGATACGGATTTGAGCCCCTGCTGGCTGTTGTTGCCATACCCCATCCTACCCAGCCACTGCATGCGGAGTCGGTCCCAAGCCCGGTTAGAAAAATAGGAGGGCTGTGTGAAGCTCAGATGGTACTCTCTGGCAACCCCTTGTTGGGAGCAACCTAAATAAAGCTTTTATCACATATCCTTCCGAGATCTGGGGCCAGAAACCGATTTGGGATTCAGTCTTGTGTAAGTAGCTAGTTAGCTTTGTAGCTCGAGTTACCCATGAACAAAACAATATACAGTGGAACCTTGGATTGCGAGTAACGTGGTTTGCGAGTGTTCCGCAAACCGAGCAAAGATTTTAAATAATTTTTCATTCGGAAACCGAGCAAGTATTAGTTTACGAGTGCCGAGTATCATGCTTCACACATGCGACTCTTATTTTGACACCGAGCGTCACTCTCTCACCTTACGCTTTTTTCCGTTAAACCGGTGTTTCCGCTGTGTTTATGCGCTTGTTGTGAAACTTAAAAAGTGAGTCCGTTAACATACGCTCATGCCAGTCTCAGAAAGATTTTTTTTTTCCTGTTAAAACGGTGTTTCCGTTGTGTGTGTGTGTGTGTGTGTGTGTGTGTGTGTGTGTGTGTGTGTGCGTGCGTGTGTTTGTTGTGAAACTGTTGTGAAAAAGCAAGGTGGGGAGAGGGAGGAGGAATGTTACTGTTTAAAACGAGGCGAGGGAAGGGGCTAATTCCACACACACACACACACGCACCAATGGAAACACTTATCTGTCAGGATTTATTTGCACTTTTTTTAAAGGTAAAGTGCAGATTAATTTGTTTTATTTTCATTTTATGTATTAATTATTTTTATGTATTTATTTTTGGGGGCTGTGGAATGAATAATTAGAGTTTTCATTATTTCTTATGGGAAATGATGATTTGGTTTAAGAGTGTTTTGGAATACGAGCCCACTTCCGGAACGAATTATGCTCGTAATCCAAGGTTCCACTGTAGACGGTTCCGAGGCAATTGAGAACGAAGCAATTACTAAGGAGACACAATTTGTTGTTTAGGATGACATAATATTAGCTGAACTGTTTAGCAAATTTTTTGCTTCTGTTATTGGTTTTGATGTGGAAGTTTGCAGGCAGTTGCTTCCAGTACTGCTGAGTGATACATACTGTACAGTACAGGTTAACGTCCCAATGCTGTTATGCTCTATTATCACCACTTGTGGAATGCCTCTTGTCTAATCTGATTACTCAGTCTAACTGCGGTGCTGTGAATTAACCCCTGGAGGGTATTCTGTGCCCGTGGACTATTTTGTGTTTTTGGACTCTTACAGTATGTAGAGATTTAATCCCATTCTTCAGTTCCCATGATACTTTTCAGTTGCATTGTCACCTGTTTAGATTCTTGTATTTAGCCTCAGCCGCTGTTTAGTTTGTCACTGTGTTTTCTGTGCCAGTCAGTCATTTGCTTTGCTGCTCATGTTAATCTATTCTTGTTATTGTTCAGTTAGTTTCTATTAATATTACCGTCACGCCATTGCTGTAAACTTCCTTATTCATGACAGTTGCAATAATCTCACCTGCTCTTTGTTCGAGTCTTTATTTGATGAGTTGAAGAAGCCTGTGCCCGTTTTAGCTTCAGAACCTCTACCCTTATTGTAGGCTTCCTGTCAGATCACACCAGTCTAGCCATTATCCTCTGAACCCTCTCATCAACTAGACATTTCTGCTAACAGAACAGCTTCTTACCCGACTTCTTTTTTTCTTTTTCTTTGCACCATTCTGTCTGGAATCTGAGGTCATTGTCTATTCTTGCTCTTTATTAAAGATTTTAAATACGCACGTGATGTTACTGTATATGTTATGCTTTGGTATAGCATACCAGTTGCAACAATTGAAGCTTTATGTGTGCAATGTATAAGTTTATAGCACAAAACAATTAATAGGAAAACTAACTTAAGTCTTGAAAATTGCACAGTAACTAGGCCTTATTTTACATACCAAATGTAATAATATAGAAAAGTTCATACTGATCGAGTAATCTATTTGAATGAGAGCCATCAGCACTGGGCTTTTTAACTATATGTTGCTATGTCGCGTCATTAGCATGGGTAAAAGTAGTTTGATACAGTCCACAGTACTGGAAAGAGGGGAGAGCAGCTGCCTGCCAAAACCAACATTCCAAACCAGTACTCAAGCATTTCAGCAAGAAAACAAATCTGATAACATGTATGTCATCTCTGAATCTCCTATGTTTTTTTCTGTTGACAGCTAACATGAGCATCAAAGCTAACAAACATCTAACACAAGGCTGAATCCCAAATCCCTCTCTAAACCCTGACCAAAGGCACTACTGAGTGAGTAGAATAAAGAAATGTATCTTTCCATTTAATCCTACTTGGGATTCACCCTGGAAGTTAACATACAGTAGCTGATATTCTAAATCAGAATCAGTAGAAATATGACGTGAATCTTGTAAGTTTCTCAGGACTGTACACCACTTCCATGGCTTATTCTCCACACCTTTTGGCTACGTAATACCAATAAGAATTTAAAACTGCTTTCACTTCTATTAATTACACTCACTATCGGTCACTGTCACCGGCTCAACGCCAGTTTTGCTAGTCGTGGAAGGATATGTGTTGGCAGAGCAAAAGAGCGGGTTACATAAATGAACAAATCGTAATCTGTTGATAATAAACAAACTGCCATATAATAGCTATATCACACTCAAGGTTGTGCTTTTTGGTATCTTCAGCAGGACTGCATACTACAGCATCGCGTGCTGATATTCAGCACAACAACACTCCCTCCAATGTGGTATTGCTTAAAGCTCTCTCTAACGATGAAGACACATTTTTTGTGCTAAATATTTTGAAATGCGTCATGTCAGGATAGGCTTTTTCACTATCCTGACACACTCCTTGTTAAATGAGCAATAAAAATGACTTCTGCCATTTACCCTCACTAGGGCCTTTGCAACATCAGGTCGGACTCTTACTTGGTGAAAAGAACAAAGACATTCTGTACAACAGAAGTGAGTAGTACCCTGTAGTCTTTAGATGCACTAAAAATTGTGGTTCTTGTTTTGCATGAATCTGGATTAAATCCAATATTGTTTGAAGCTGACTGTGGAAAAGGAAATGAGATGTGCCTATTCAAACACACCTTAAGCTGTGTCAAATGTAAGCTCAAGCTTCCAGCTGAACTAGTAAGACTGTGCAAGGAATATTTTTAGCTTTCACTTACAGTATCTTACACACATTTTAGTGAAATATGATGTAATGTTTAAATGTTGCAGTAGCCTTAAATAATGAATCTGTAGTAGAAATATAGTGCAGAGACCGACTTTGAGTCTTCGAGAAAATTCATAGTTGTCCTTTGAGGTCAAAGCCTTTGCCCTAACCCTTTGGCAATAAGACTTCGGCTCAAGGTTTAGGGTTAGATGTTAAGAGTTAGTTTTATTATTATTATTATTATTATTGTTATTATTATTATTATTATTATTTAGCTGGTGGTGTGAAAATTGTGCCAGCTCTTCACGAGTCCTTGCATGTAACCTTTTGCAGAAAAGTGTGCATCAAATCTGAAAAGCATTACAGCAGTACAGTATGCTGCAAAGCTAAATGCTAAGCTAAATGCTTTTCCAGCAGAAAGGTCTCTCAGGGTCCCTTTAGAAAATAAAATATTTAGCACCAATGCACAAAGTCAAGTTAAAAGCTAGAGCTCCTTCATTTATTTAAGCATAAAAACCAGATTCAGTTACACCTGTGGATCAATACAGTCCATACCACTGAAGAAACTGCTGTATATTCTCTCTTTATTTTCTCAGGAAATCCTCAAATGGCTAGAAGGCATCAGTTCATTACATGAACTAGAAGTAACATGAGTGGAACCAAGTGCATTGTATGAGATTAAAACAAAGTCCACCAATCAATATATACAAGGTGTCCTTTTTCTCGAATAGTTATCGTAACATAATGGAACCTCCCAGAATTGATGATGACCTTCAATCTTTTAGTTTGTTTCGAAGAGGAAGGGGCTATCCCCAAAGTGTTTCCACAAAGTTGGGAGCATGAAATTGTCCAAAATGTCTTGATAGTTCCTTTCACTGGAAGTAAGGAGCCAAGCCCAACTCCAGTTCCAACATGACTGTGTACCAGTTCACAAAGCCAGGTCCATAGAGACATGGATGCGCCTTGAGAACTTAACTGGCCTGATCTCATTCTGATAGAACAACTTTGGGATGAATTAGAGCAAAGACTGCGAGCCTGGCCTTCTCGTCCAACAGTGTCTGACCTCACAAATGCGTTTCTGGAAGAATGGTCAAAAATTCCCATGAACACACTCCTAAACCTTTTGGATAGCCTTCTCAGGAGAGTTGAAATTGTTATAGCTGCAGCAAAGGGTGGGCCAATGGATGTTGGTTGCTATATATACATGTGAAGGCAGATGAGCGAATACTTTTGCCAATATAGAGTGTATATGTACAGTGGTGTGAAAAAGTGTTTGCCCCTTACCGATTTCTTTCTTCTTTTTTTTTCTTTTTTTTTTTGCATGTTCGTCAGATCATCAAACAAATTTAAATATTAGTCCAAGATAACACAAGTAAACACATCATGCAGTTTTTGAATATAGGTTTTTATTATTAAGGGAAAAGTAAATCCAAGCCACACCCAGGCCTGATTACTGCCACACCTGTTCGCAATCACAACAACACCAATTAGCCATTACATTTACATTAAAACCACTTTAGGTTTACAGTTCTCCTTATGTCACAGGAGCATCTCTGGCGGTGTGCTGTGGTGTCTGGCACAATTACATTGGCAACAGATACTTTGGGTGCTGTGGATTACAGGTGGGGCCAGCATGGATTGGATTTTTTTTTTTGCCCAGTACCTCCCCTGTGTGCTTAGTTAAGTTGGGATCTGGAGCGTTTGGAGACCGGCCTTGGTGTCTTTGCTTGCTGGGTCATGCTTGTGGTGGGTTGTGGTGCATTGGGTTCTTGGCTTTTCTACAGGATTGGATTGGATGGGCTTTCCTTTGGTCCAGTGAGCATGGGATGATTTTGTCTTTAGTTTACTGGTATATACCGTAATTGACCATCAATGTAAATGTATGTTTATGGACCCAGATAAAGTCAAATTGGTTACTGCCGTTTTCTCAAAAATGTAACAGAATACAATGAGCACTGAGTGTTCCAGCCAATAAAAAGTTAATGATGCTTTAAAGTCAAATTTTCTTTGTTTACTACAGTGCATTTTAGGTAACTCTTCTGGATCTCTGTTGATATAGGACTAAATATCACTAATGTATTTATTTTGTAATTACAAACTCCTGCATGAAACTAACCCTCTAAAATGTGATTTAAATCTCATGCTTAGTTCTATCTGGAGGAGCAGTCTTCCTCTCAGCTCCAGCATGATGTGCTCACCCTTCTATGCAGGATCATCCCATCACTCTTGTCTGTCTAAAACTTCACCTCCATCACATCCTTCAGGATCTTCATCTTGTTAACTTTGAAATGATAGATGTCCTAGATGTTAAGGTTTATTGCATTAACCAGAATGAAATGCATTCAGGAGGGAGAAAAGGAAGAGCAAGATGCATAAAAGTAAAGATCGCAAGTTAGTGTTTGTGGTCCGATATTGGCCATCCTGTGGGTTATGCTGGAGAAAAGGAATTCAATTTATAAACTGAACATGGTGTGTTGACTTTACTGGGAGATAAAATGAAATTATGCACGCATTTGATTATTGCATATCATATACAGTAGCAGCAAACATACAGAATAGATTCAGCTTTCTCAGAATATTAAAGCTAAGTATGGAACTTTGCACATTTCAAACTTAAATATATCAGCACCACTCTTAGACACTGAAGTTGGTAAACTTTTTAAACATTGCAAAAAAAAAAAAAAAAATTAATAAAAAAATTTAAAACCGTTAGCTATAAAGTTTTGTTTGATTTTGAAATTTGTTGTTCAGAAGTCTAGGTATCTGTCATGGCCTTCTTCATCTAACAGCTTACAGTAGCTGCATTTTACATTTTTTGAAGTAAAGGTTTCCTGTACTTCTTTCGTTATTGGGATCCATTGTGCAATGAAAGCAATACAAATGCACCTGTGACCATGTTTGTTCAGCCTGAGCTTCTGATTGGTCTGTGTTTCATAGTCTGTAGACAACATTAGGATTGTATGTTAATTGAGTTCAGATTCGGAGGACTTGAGTAATTGTATTGGGTGTTAGTGCTTTCTGAATCAGTGCATCGTGTTACCCCATATGAAAAAAGATTTGTGTCTAGAGTTTTGCACAAACGTTCAACAGAAAAACTAAAGCATGTGTCAAAACATCTGCGTTAGGAAATAAGTCTTTCCTCTTTTAACTGATTAGCCATAACACTACCACCATCACCAGGTGAGTAGAATAATAAAGATGATCAATTACATACAATACCAGTAAACTGGTGACAGGATCACAGGCACCTAAGGTTTATCTACATCCACAAGGAACAAATGCCAGTCTGTCCAGTGTGATCTCACAGAAAAGCCAATGCAACACAATCTCCAATCTCAAACCCAGATCCCAATCTGATTGAGCATCCATTTGGACAATCAAGTCTGATCCACAGAGGCCCAATCCCACAACCCTCAGCACCTAAAGGATCTTCTGCCAACATCCTGTAGGGAAGGGTCGGTCATGAACGATTCGTTCTTTTTGAACGAGTCTTTAACGTGACTCAGAAGAACGAGTAATCTAGGAGAGTGATTGGTTAATTTTCTACTGTGCACGCATATACGCGAAGCATCGCAAAACCTCCATAGGTTATGCACAGGAAACAGAAATGAAAAAGAAGTCTTGGCCCAAATCGTTCGTTCTTTTGTCACATGACTCCGATAGACGCTATACATTGCAGTACACACGAAACAGAATTAAACGGTTCTCAATGAGTCTTCGAGTTCGAGTCATTCATTCTTTTGTCACGTGACTCCCATAGACGCTATGCAGTGCAATAGATTCCAAAGAACGAACAACTCGGACCAGAAGACAAGGTGGTGAGCGGCTCATTCCGTTTATCATAATATGTCCTTAGCTGTGTGCCGTAAAATGTCATTTAGCTGCATTGTAATATTTTCATTACTGGAACTAGAGCCAAAATGTGCGTATGTAGACGTGTTGGGGGTCTGTTTATTGAAAATGTAGCATTTTATTTGATTTCTGATCAAAAGAACGAAATGAACACCTGGTTGAGGTTATTGCCGTCATAGAGGGGTCAACCAGTTAATAATTCCAAGGGTTTATTTTAAACGAATACACAAATTCACAAAGAATTACTTAAATCTTCTCAAAAAAGATTCGTTCATTTTGATGTGTCACCAGAAGTCATCCTGGTGCCAGACCCCACAGCACACCCCTTGTGGTTCCAGACCTGCCCCAGAGGCACAAGGAGAACCTATACGGTTTCAAAATGCTGTTTTAATGTTATTTCTAATCAGTGTATGTACACTCACTCACCCGTCCATCATCTATACTGCTTTATTCTGTATACAGGGTTCAGGCCTGGAGTTTATTATTTCCTGTAGATTTAAGGCACGAGGCAGGGTACACCTTTGATGGGCTACCAATACATCGCAGGGCACACACACATACATACACACACACACACACACACACACACATTCTCATTACCAAACTATCGTCAATTTGGGAATGCCAATTAAGCCAATCTGCATGTCTTTGGGCTGTGGGAGGAAACCGGAACACCCAGAGGAAACCCACCAATCACAGGGAGAACATGAAAACTCCATGCAAACAAACCTGAGGTAAGAATTGAACCCGGATCGTGGAGGTGCAAGACGACATTGCTAATTATTAAACGACCGCGACGCCTTGGTGTATGTTAAATAAATTCATGCAACCTCCATTTAATCAGAAATATCTGTGTTTTTTTTTTATATTTGCAACTTGTGGCAGCAACACAATGCACAATGAAAATACAGGTCATCGGAATGTGGGAAAATGATACTCTGGGTGGATTATAGGTGCCATATGGGCTGGTTTGAGTATTTCTGAAGTTGCTGATTGCCTTGAACATCAGTGTCGAAATGATGGGTGGGGGGACTGTGAATGGCAGTTCCGAGACAAGAAATGTCTTCTTGATGAAAGAACCTGAAAGACAACTATTTCATGGTGACACTAAGTCAGTCATATAACTACATGTGTGGTGAGCAGGATAAAAACCTCAGAACATACTGAAGTGCTGAACCTTGAAGCGGATTGGCTACACTGGGAATCCGATAATACAGAGGCAACAAGTTGATCAAAACGGCACAGGTGAAGATTGCAATAATGTCACCCAGTCTTTAATGGCCAATTTCAGTAAGCCTGTGTTTGACTGTAGCCTTATTGCAGGTTTCCTGTCAGCTCCCACCAGGCTGGCCAATCGCCTCTGAGCTCTCTCATCAGCAAAACATTTCTGCTAACAGAAATAACTGCTACTAAATTGATTGGTTTTTCCACTACTCTGGACTCAAAGATGTCAATGTCTGGTTTTGCCCTTTAATGAAAATGTCACGGTTTTAAAACGATTTTTTAAAAAGGTGTTGTTGTTTTTTTTTCTTGTTTTATATATTTCTTTTTTTTTTCTTTAGCACAGATCAAAGGGTGACAATTGGAGGAACTGTCCAAGAAATGGCCCTTGCAGTTTTGATACAGGATGAGATAATGTTGCAAAGATTTACTTAATCATTCATTCATTCATTCATTCATTCATTTTTTTTCTCTATACCACTTATCCTATTCAAGGTCAGAGGAAGGTACTTGGGGCACATCCTGTATTGAGCGCCAATCTATTGCGGGGCACAGGACGGGAAATTTGGAAACGCCCAATTAGACTAATCTGCATGTGTCTGGACTATAATAGGAATCTAGAGTACCTTGATGAAATCCACCAAGCACAACATGCAAGGTTCACGCTGGCAGACCCCGAGGCAAGAATCGAACCGCGACCCTGGAGGTGTTAAACCATAGTTGTCGCAAATATTTGTTGTCAAGTTTGACTTTTTTTCTTTTTTTTTTTTCTGGTCAGTCATCAAAAACAGAAGAGACATCTTTTTTTTTTTTTTTTTTCCCAGAAGAGTGAAAATAAAATCTGATCCAACATGTACAAGACTATTAACTTGTGTCAGAGAGATTTTGGCACCTTGCTCTAGTTTCTATTCACACGGGGTCTTTTCTGACACATAAAGACAGACCTCTAAGTGAGAAGGATAAAAAGAGAAATAGAGAGATAATGAGTGAGCCGATAGAGAGTAAGGGAGGGAGTCAGAGAGCTGACACTGAAAGGACGTGATCATCTGAATATGGTATAATGAAAGGAGAAAGATGCATTCGGACAAGGACAAAAGAAAAAAAAAAACCTAGAAAGCTGTATACTGCAGGTACGCAAGCGCAAGAAGAGAATTTAGGTCAGTAGGGACTGGCTTTTAATAACGTTATTTTAAACTTCTAACATCAAGACAAAGAGGGAAATCATAAGAAGGAAATATGCTTTCTTATGCGAAATTGCTCATATTTGCTGAAGTAAAGTGTCTCATGCCCTACTAACAGTGCATGGAAATATTAAACTGTCTGGAGTGAAACAGACCATGTGCATGTAGGATTCCTGAATTTTTTAACACGTTGAGGAAAAGAACAATATGCCGGCTATTTCTGGGCCTCTGGACAAAATGGGCCATCTTTTAATTCCTATTGGGATAAAAGAAGGTAGAAGTTAAAGCTTTAAAACTTCTGCCACTTTAATACTCCTTTTTTTTTTATTTTGCTATCTGCAAGTATACTGTAGGTTTTCATAGAGATATGAAAAGAGGCCTCATGAACAATAGACACTTAAGACACTTGGTCTTAAGACAAATGTGACCACACCACACTGAAATATAGAGAGGTCAGGAACAGCAGCTGTGTCTTCTCTTCTTCCGATGGTCCGGGTTTATAAAAAGACTCAGTTAAGGATCAGGAATAAAGCGTCTTCAGGGCTTCCTTCCTGAAATCAAATCAAAAGGGATCAGTAAAGAAATATTATGTCGAGAGAGAGGCTATGCACCTTTCATATTTTACAGAAGCATGGCAGCTGCGCAGATATCATATTTAGATCTAACACGGAGATTCGATTATTTTTGTCACACTCGCACAGATTTTCACTGTTTTCATGTCTCATTTTAGGTAGGTTTTATTAGCGTCTATTACTGTATGCGTTCTGATTTGTGTCTTTTAGTGGTAATTCACATTTATGCAATCTATGTATGGAAGTCATGGACGTCTTCAGGCATGCATCACACGGCATATAAATGTCTTCCAATAGCGCTGTCTTTGCCATATCCTCTGAATCTCGCATCGTGACGGATTGTCACCAAGCGCCGGTGTCTGGTTCGATAAGCCTCGCAAAAAACAGCCTTGATGGGGGGAAAAAGAGACAAGGCCATCCCAAGATCACATGGACACAAGAACAGTTGGCAACCAGTGCGCCACTTGTCACAGAAAGAACTGACTAACTAACAGTTGTAACTGAAAAAGGATGCTATGCCCTGAATTTTAAAGAAAGCAAGTATTAATGTCTTAGACGAATATGTGGAAAGGATATTTCATTTTTCCTTCTATAGTGGTTATGCACACATCCTCCAACCTGCAGACATCATGGTGTACTGCAAAAGTAACTGGATGCATCACACTCACTTTATATTAAAGTATACTTTATACTACTAAAGAATTATACTAATAGCACACTTGAATAAAATAATTTTTGTTAAGCAGTATAAGAGACAATATCAGTAAGAGATAGAGAGAATCCCATAAGAGATTTCTACAACTCAGGGCATGGACAATGTGCAAACTGTTAAGTTAGTTAATCGTTGAATTTGTTATACAGTATATGCAGTACATTGCTGCATAATGAAATTCTTTCTTTGAATATCCCAGCATAGCTGAGGTCAGAGCACAGTGTCAGCCACGATACATCGACCCTGGAGCAGAAAGGATTAAGGGTCTTGGTCGAGGCAACCTGGTGGAGCTGGGGCTCCAAAGCACCAACCGTTCGGTTAGTAACTCAGTGCCTTGACCCTCAGAGCCACCGCTGCCCCAAAGTTAATTGGCAGCGGTGAGATTCTGTTCCTAGGAATCCAGTTGATTTGCGCCAGTGTTTACCGTCCACAGATGGATGGCTTGGTTTTCATTTTACTACCACGGTGAGCTGCAAATTACTCGCCAAGCAGCAAGGAGCCTTTGAGGTCACATGGTGAGTCCATGCAGTCAACTGCAATGTTTGATGAACAGACGGAGGCAATTCACTACAACTAGACCACCTCAATCTCCCGAAACCATAAAGAGAGGAGGTTTCTGTGTCACTGGCAATAGTTCTGACATTAAAGAGCACATGTTGCCACACTGCAAGGGTTGAATTTAGTGATGTCGCACTAACCACAGTGAGCCTCCTTCAGGTGCGGTTGCATGCAGCCTTCCATATACTGTACAGTAGACAGCCTGAACACCAAATAAAAGATGTTTTGGAATTAGCTAAAGGTAATGCTTGGTATGAGAATAACCGAGGAGTTAGAAATGCACAAATTTGTGACATTTTGTTCAGGGCTCCCAGAATGTCTCAGCATCTGATAGACATTTATTTATTTTATTTTTTTAATATTTTTATTGTTATTTAACAACAACAACAACAACAACAAACAAAAATAAAAAAGCAGAGCCAGATCAATATACAGTCAACACCCACAGCAAACATTTAAAAACAAACAATAATCTGTTAATATAAGAGTGAACATGGAAAACAAGGGCAAAACAGTCCAGCAAAAGAAAACACAAAAGAAAGAGTCATGACTGTTCAAGTAGACTCCACAAAGGGGCCCATATCCGCCAGAATAGTTCAGATTTGTTCTGTAAATCATAAGTAAGTTTTTCCAATGGAAGAAGATTACCCACTTGTGCCAGACACATCTTTAAAGTTGGTACACGAGATGACGACCATAAGATTAGTATACATGTCTTTGCCAAGTAAGGAATGAAATTTAATAAACAATTTAAATCATGATATCAAGCTTACAGAGTGTACATTAAAGTGCTTTAAAACATTGTTTAAAAAAAAAAAATTAGACATTCCACCTACTGCACTTTATTGGCCACCAGTGTAAGTACCTATAATTGAAGGAAAAAGACTTTGTAGAAATAGTTAAAAGGTTAAAGCTAAAAATAAGCTGATCAGTTTTAATGTAATCAGTGATATTATTAGTATTCCCGGTTGAAGCCCACATACATGTCTGCCCTGTTTTTTTTTGTTTTTTTTTTGTATGGCATAACTCTTACCTAACTTGCCTAACTTAATAAAAAGAAATAAAATTTTACCTTACGCGTTGTTTACGCTAAGTGGTACTTCTTTCTCCATCAGCCACCTCCATCACTTAATCCACTTATACCACTTCAGCGCTGTTATTTTAGCAGTGAACATGTTACTGTAACTAATCCCAGTAAAAATATTCAGTTTAGCTTTTCTAATTAATATCTATTGGTGCCGGTTTTTGTTTAAATGGAGTAAGTAGCGCAGTAGTAGCTACTTTTAAAAGTATTAAACCAGCCACATAACTGTTTATGACATCGCTGGACAGACATACAGATATACAGATATACAGACACTCGCATGAAAGAGCGAGTTCTGACCAATGTACAGACAAAACCTCTTTTGTTTGTATAGACACTGTATCTCATAACCTGTCACATATGTATTAGTTCTTCATGATGAACTAATAAACTAATGCTATGTTCCCATTTAAAGCCACGTTGCTCAATTCCAATTTTTGGGCCAGATCAGATTTGCATGTTATAACAATTCTCATTCATAAATACAAGTGGCATTTATCTGACTCTAATGTCTCTGACTCTCTCTGAAATGGTTTGCATGCACACATTGATACGTCTTTGCTAACATCATCTGGGCTGAAACATGTCATGTTTTTCCAACCACACATTCATTTCAATAGTTGTTGAGGTCCAGATGAAAGAAGAAAGCCAGAGGGTTTGCACTGTTATGAAATCCCCGTTCCGATGATATCAGCGCCCTACGCACGAGCAGAGTTGCGTGAACTCCAATCTGCCCGTTCTCAAGTTGTATGACTGCATTTCAGACATACTGTATCTGATCCAGATCCACATACAGTATGGCAGCATGGTGAAGTAGTGGTAAGCACTGTGGTCTTGCACCTCCAGGGTCAGGGGATTGATTTCCGCCTCAGGTCTGAGTGCATGATGTTTGGTTGTTCTCCTCATGCTTTGTGTGCCATGCGAAGGTCCAGGGTGTACCCCACTTTGTGCTGTATGTCTGCTGGGATTGGCTCCAGGCTTACTCGACCCTGTACACAGGATAAGCGGTATAGAAGGTAAATGAAAAGGTCCACATACAAAAGTGACTCAGATCCTATCTGAGAAATCAGATTTGTGTCATATTAGGGTAAAAAAAAAAAAAAAAAAAAAACACTTCTGGCTGGGAATGTGAACGTAGCCTTATAAAATTAAGTCACAATGCCATCACTCACAACCATGATTTTTTTTTATGACCTACAGATGTATTTTGGCAGGTGTTTTTATAACCCCATATAAGGTGCCACAGACCCTGTGCCGAAATGTCAGTTTGATTTCAGTTGTATACATTTCTCTGTAACATGGCACAATAAGCCTGGAATACCGACCCACAAAAGAGATTAGCGTGAATCTTGTGGTATAAGACACGAGCTGGAACAAAAGCAGAGGAAGTGACACGCCATCAATCCTCAACTCTCATCCATGCCTGATGTCACATTCAAGCAGAAATCAAAAGCAAACTGGAGCGTAATTTATTTTCCAGCACAGCTGGACTGACAGCGTGGAATTACAGCAGGGTGAGATGCCATGTGTGTGTGAAGGCATGGATCTCACAGAACTGATAATACAGAAAATTGTGACAGTTTATTATTTTGTGATAAATTAAATCAAATGAGGCTCTAGTAATAAAATGTATACACTGTGTTTTTTTTTGTTTTTTTTTGTTTTTTGCTGAGAGGTTTATGTGAATGAATTTCTTTTAAAATATGCAGTATGAGCAGATATGCTTCTTTGCGAGTGGATCTTTCCTGAGATTAGGAATATTATTGGTCAACAAAGTGGATGTGGCTTCTGACATTTTGACCTCTATAAAGTCCAAATCATTAAACCTTTCCTGACATTTGTATCAATAAAATACTGAAATCATTGTACTGTAGTCGCAGTGTGCATTCTTGCGTTGTGTGTTATGGGATTATGTAAAGATAAGTAATGAGTGAACCTCCTTAGGATATAAATATGTAATGTTTCCATTCCAAAGGTTTCATAGTAAGACTTCATTAAGCTTGATGCTATGGTAAATTTAATCTCTTCTTCTTTTTTTTCTTTTTTTACAATACAAATAAGTTATTCGACTATTAAGTAAATGTACACATTTTGTTGGTAACTCAAACACCACACAAGCACACACACACACTCATTCACACACTATGGGGAATTTAAAAATACCAATTCGCCCACTCTTTGGGGTGGCATGGTGGCGTAATGGTTGGCGCTGTGGCATTGCGCATTCCGGGTCAGGGTTTGATTCCCACATCTGGCGTTTATGAAAGAGTGGCAAGAAGAAAGTCATTGTTGAAAGACAGTCATAAGAAGTCCCTGCAAATGGGACTTCTTAAGGCCAGATTTGTGGAGTCCACGACTAATAGTTGTCCTGTGGACAGATTCTCCCACCTGAGCTGTGGATTTCTGCAGCTCCTCCAGAGATACCATGGGCCTCTTGGCTGCTTCTCTGATTAATGCTCTCCTTCCATGGATCCTTGGCCTGTGGGTTTAGGTGGACCGCCATGTCTTGGTAGGTTTGCAGTTGTTCCAAACGCTTTCCATTTTCAGATGAAATCTTGTGGTGATTTTTTTTTTTTTTATAACATAACCCTGCTTTAAACTTCTCTACCACTTCATCCATGACCTGTCTGGTGTCTTCCTTGGGTTTCATGGTGCTGTTTGTTCTATAATGTTCCCTAATAAACCACTGAGGGTTTTCCAGAACATCTGTATTTATACTGAGATTAGATTACACACAGGTGATCGCAACCCTGCACACAGGATAAGCAGTATAGAAACTGAAGATGTACAGTTATGGCCAAAAGTTTTGAGAATGACACAAATATTAGTTTTCACAAAGTTTGCTGCTAAACTGCTTTTAGATCTTTGTTTCAGTTGTTTCTGTGATGTACTGAAATATAATTACAAGCACTTCATACGTTTCAAAGGCTTTTATCGACAATTACATGACATTTATGCAAAGAGTCAGTATTTGCAGTGTTGGCGCTTCTTTTTCAGGACCTCTGCAATTCGACTGGGCTGCTCTCAATCAACTTCTGGGCCAAATCCTGACTGATAGCAACCCATTCTTTCATAATCACTTCTTGGATTTGTCAGAATTAGTGGATTTTTGTTTGTCCACCCGCCTCTTGAGGATTGACCACAAGTTCTCAATGGGATTAAGATCTGGGGAGTTTCCAGGCCATGGACGCAAAATTTCAACGTTTTGGTCCCCGAGCCACTTAGTTATCACTTTTGCCTTATGGCACAGCGCTCCATCATGCTGGAAAATGCATTGTTCTTCACCAAACTGTTGGTGAATTGTTGGAAGAAGTTGCTGTTGGAGGGTGTTTTGGTACCATTCTTTATTCATGGCTGTGTTTTGGGAAAAATTGTGAGTGAGCCCACTCCCTTGGATGAGAAGCAACCCCACACCTGAATGGTCTCAGGATGCTTTACTGTTGGCATGACACAGGACTGATGGTAGCGCTCACCTTTTCTTCTCCGGACAAGCCTTTTTCCAGATGCCCCAAACAATCGGAAAGAGGCTTCATCCGAGAATATGACTTTGCCCCAGTCCTCAGCAGTCCATTCGCCATACGTTTTGCAGAAGATCAATCTGTCCCTGATGTTTTTTTTGGAGAGAAGTGGCTTCTTTGCTGCCCTTCTTGACACCAGGCCATCTTCCAAAAGTCTTCGCCTCATTGTGCGTGCAGATGCGCTCACACCTGCCTGCTGCCATTCCTGAGCAAGCTCTGCACTGGTGGCACTCCGATCCCACAGCTGAATCCTCTTTAGGAGACGATCCTGGCGCTTGCTGGACTTTCTTGGACGCCCTGAAGCCTTCTTAACAAGAATTGAACCTCTTTCATTGAAGTTCTTGATGATCCTATAAATTGTTGATTTAAGTGCAATCTTAGTAGCCACAATATCCTTGCGTGTGAAGCCATTTTTATGCAACGCAATGATGGCTGCACGCGTTTCTTTGCAGGTCACCATGGTTAACAATGAAAGAACAATGATTTCAAGCATCACCCTCCTTTTAACATGTCAAGTCTGCCATTCTAACCCAATCAGCCTGACATAATGATCTCCACCCTTGTCCTCGTCAACATTCTCACCTGAGTTAACAAGACGATTACTGAAATGATCTCAGCAGGTCCTTTAATGACAGCAATGAAATGCAGTGGAAAGTTTTTTTTTTTCGGGATTAAGTTCATTTTCATGGCAAAGAAGGACTATGCAATTCATCTGATCACTCTTCATAACATTCTGGAGTATATGCAAATTGCTATTATAAAAACTTAAGCAGCAACTTTTCCAATTTCCAATTTTTTATGTAATTCTCAAAACTTTTGGCCATGACTGTACAGTATGTCTTTAGTCTGTGGGAGGAAAGTAGAATACTTGGAGGAAAATGCGAACGCCGTGCATACAGATCTGGTGGTGCTATACCGTAAAAAGTCCAACTAGATAAATGCTGAATGAATTAATATTGTATTGTTGGCCCAACTTCTTACTGTGGTATTTGTTGAGACAACAGGTAACATTGTGTTCTTGAAAACTTTGGAGACACAGACTGAATAAACTAAGAAAATTCAAGTTGAGCCAGGAATTTACTTTCAATGAGATTTTTTTAACAAGACATCGTTCTGTTACACCCCAGCACACACAGCCTCGTGGGTGCTCAGCTAACGAAAGTTTTTTAAAAAAGGATGTCCTTTTGGAGCTACTGGAGGAGCATGAACAAGCTCTTGAAGATGTTGTGGTACATACCATGTCACCAAACAACACAGTGACTACCTGGAGCCCTATATATAGGCCCACTGACTGATTACAAGATTGTAGACACTTGGGATGCTAATTAGTGGACACACCTTGAATTAACATGTCCCTTTGGTCACATTATTTTCAGTATTTTCTAGGGGTACCATCATTTTTGTCCAAGCCTGTTCCATGAGTTTATTTTTTTATATAATTCCGTTGAAGCATGGTTGAAAAGCAATGTCTGACTTTCATTGGTTAACATTCATAGAATTCTTATTTATTATTACTTTTGTCAGATTAAAGTTATTTCTGTGACCATTGTGAGTTTTTCTTTCATTGACCGAAGGGTACCAACAATTTTGTCCACGTGTGTATAGATCATTGTTTTAACTTTGACTCATTTTGAAAGAATAAAGTTTTTTTTTTTTTTTTTTTTTTTTTTTAAGTAATTTTTCAATTGTTGGGGTATTGTTAGGCTAGCTTTTTTTTTGTTGTTGTTCTGTTTGTTTGTTTGTTTATAAAAGAAAATGACCACTTGAAACAACTACATCAATGGGGCTAAAATGGGAGACAACTTACTTATTTGTTAGTTCTCTAAATATAAATTTGAGTAAATGAAAAGTTGGGTTACGTCAACCCTAGACAAATATAATAAATTGAGCCCACAAGCAACACTACTTACGCTGACTTACTGTAAATATTTGAATTACAAGATGGGTCAACTTAAGAATTTGAACTGGGTACATGTTTTGCCAACTAAACAGCAATGTGAAATATTTTGTTACATTTATAATATTTTGTTGAAACAGTTGAGTAAACTTAAAAAAGCTGTGTAACTTGTTACGAAGCCTTTTACATTGCTGGGCTTTTTACAGTGTAGACTGCAGTGCTTACCAATATGCCATTGTGCTGCTTAGGAAATATACCGTACATGTTCCTTTAAAGATTGATTTGCTCTCTTCATAAAAAGAATCTTTCAGATTCAATGGCAGAATTTCTTAGTGCTGTTACAAATCTATTCTTTTTATAGCAATAATCTTTATACCTCTAAAACTCTTAAATTCATTTAAAGTACATGAAAGCACAGAGCAGCATGTTATGTCTTTTTTTGGTTGTTTGTTTGCTTTGAAATATTGTGGCAAAAATGATATAAATAGGTGAATAGGCTAAAAAAAATAAATAATGCAATATCATGTCAATATCATTATTTTAGATATTGGCGGCACGATGATGTTGTGGATAGCACCGTGGCCTCACACCCTAAGGGGTGAAGGTTTGAGTGCCAACTCGAGGTGTGTGTGCATGGAGTTTGCATGTTCTCCCTGTGCTTGGTCGATTTTCTGCGGGTATTCTGTTTTTATCCAACAGTTCAGCCAAATGCATTAGGCTAATTGGCGTTTTCAATATGCCTTTAAGGTATGAATGAGTGTGTGTATGTGTGAGTGAGTGAGTGAGTGAGTGAATGCTTGTGCCTTGTGCTGGATTAGCACCCCGTCCCGGGTGTACTCCACCTACTGCCCTGGGATAGGCTCTATCCCTCCAGCACTATACAGGATAAGTGGTGTAGAGAATGAATAAGAGATGGAGAGTAAATTGAAATTACAATTAAAGTCAGTACAATTGTTTAGTATGTTAAAATTGTAATCATTCAATTAAATAATTTAATTAATTAAAGTAATTAAATTTAAAAACATAATATTGCGTAATATACAGGGTGGGCCATTTATATGGATACACCTTAATAAAATGGGGATGTTTGGTGATATTAACGTCCTGTTTGTGGCACATTAGTATATGTGAGGGGGCAAACTTTTCAAGATGGGTGGTGACCATGGTGGCCATTTGGAAGTCGGCCATCTTGGATCCAACTTTTGTTTTTTCAATAGGAAGAGGGTCATGTGACACATCAAACTTATTGGGAATTTCACAAGAAAAACAATGGTGTGCTTGGTTTTAACATAACTTTATTCTGTCATGAGTTATTTACAAGTTTCTCTTTGTTCACAGCCATTGACATGTCAAAGAGGTTAACAGTGATGAGGCAAACTTTTATGTGAATGGTGAAGTTAACAAACAAAACCACTGCTATTGGTCTGACACTAACCCACATTGGATAGATCCCTCCAAGACTGTTGGAACAAAAAAAGTGATGGTATGGTGTGGTATATGGGGTACAAAGATAGTGGGGCCATTCTTCATCAATGGAAACTTCAAGGCCACTGGATTTTTGAAATTGCTACATGATGATGTGTTTCCCTCTTTATGCACTGAAGCTGGCACGTTCCCTGAGTTTTTCCAGCAAGATGGTGCACCACCACATTATGGGTGTCAGGTCCGAGCATTCCTAGATGAACAGTTTCCTGAAAAGTGGATTGGTCGTCGTGGGCCAGTTGAATGGCCCCCAAGGTCTCCCGATCTGACCCCCTTAGACTTTTATCTTTGGGGTCATCTGAAGGCAATTGTCTATAGTGTGAAGATACGAGATGTGTAACACCTGAAACTACGGATACTGGAAGCCTGTGCTGGCATTTCTCGTGAGTTGTTGCTAATATTGTGTGATGAGTGGGAGAAGAGGGTTGCATTGACAATCCATCACAATGGACAGCACATTGAACACATTTTATAAGTGGTCAGAAACTTGTAAATAACTCATGAAAGAATACAGTTACGTTAAAACCAAGCACACCATTGTTTTTCTTGTGAAATTCCCAATAAGTTTGATGTGTCACATGACCCTCTTCCTACTGAAAAAACAAAAGTTGGATCCAAGATGGCCGACTTCCAAATGGCCACCATGGTCACCACCCATCTTGAAAAGTTTGCCCCCTCACATATACTAATGTGCCACAAACAGGACGTTAATATCACCAACCATTCCCATTTTATTAAGGTGTATCCATATAAATGGCCCACCCTTTATATATATTTTTTTAAATAAGTTGCTTAGCTGAAATAACGTCACAAGTGGTATAGTTCAAGGCATTTGTAAAGTTATATTATAAAAGATATTTTTTAAAAATCAAGACTACAGCATCAGGTTGTTTTGTCGCACGAGAGGCTCAAACAGCACTAATGTTGATAAGGTGTGATGCAGTCCTAAGTTGGATCTGAAAACTCATCCTGTTATGCAGCAATAACTTTCCATTTGGCCTCGACCGGATAAACAAGATGTATCGATGCTTCTCAACTCCATCCTATAGGAAGACACTTGTCCTTGTTGAAAAATGCACACAAATGGAGATAAAAAGCATAAAGGCTGTGCTGGCTGACACACAATGGGTACATTGAACAGCTCTAAACGGGTTGTGGTGTGAAAGGAAGAAAAGAGAGGAGGATGAATGAAAGAGCTGGGGATGAGAGGAGATGAGACATACAGTAGGACATTTGAAGGATACATAAGCTCAAATAAGAAGCAAGGGAGCGTGTCTGTAAGGGGAAAAAAAAAAACTGTAAAAGGAGGTAGGTGGACAGACAACTCCAGGAAAGATCCTAATGGTATTTATTGCACAACAAGGTGATGTAGACAGTCATCGATCCTGAACTCGGCCAGGTTATGCTTGTAGTCAATAAGTTATTTGTAGGTTTATTGACACTAAATTTTGTTTTGCTTAATTTCCAGGTATGCACCGCTATCAGCAATGTTATCAAATAACTTGTTCTCCAACACCTCTATTTTAGAGCAACCTGCCAGAGACATGTAGAATATTCCAAGGATTCACATAGTCTGAATGAGATGTGCATAACTTATCCCTGAATATGAGCAACGTTTCCTATGTAAATATTGTTATTCGTAGTGCTTAGCACTGTGGTCTCATACGGGACCTCTGGGGTCGAAGGTTCGATTTCCACCATGGGCATGGGTTTATGGAGTTTGCACATTCTCCCCATGCTTGGTGGGTTTCCTCTTGGAGCTCTGAGTTCCACCCATAGTGCTAAATCATGAAGATTAGTCTAATTGGCGTTCCCAAATTGCCTGTAGTGTTTGAGTGTCTGTGTGCTTGTGTATCCAGACTAGTATCCCCTGGGATATTCTCCAGGCGTCCTGCAACCCCAAACATGACAAGAATTGTCAGGGATAACCCCTAGAGGGCGCCAAAGCGCCCTGTGATTTTGTTTGTAGTTCTTTTGTTTTCACTTCATTTCCCGTCATGCACTTCGGTCAGGTGACGTGGGGGCGCTCACCTGAACCGACTTGCTCATTAGTTTTATTATAAATAGTTTGGTTTCATTTAGTTTCGTGTCTTGCGTCTGTTAATTTATCCTGGTAAATGTCCGTATGTTTAGTTCATGTCTACCGTTGTCTTTATACGTGTTTAGTTTCAGTTTCTTATAAAGTATCTTTGTTTTGTTGAGTTTCCCTTTTTTTTCTTCAATAAACATCGTTTTCCTTTCAAAACCTGGATTCCCTGCAATTATGCCTCGCACCGAAATCCGTGACAAGAATGAATGAGAGAGTGAGAATGAATCACATCCATGCCATGTGTCATTTAATCAGCACTGTTGTACAGTAAATATAAACTACTTACTACTACTACTTGCAAAATAATCCACTTTTATTTTTGATCCATAGTCATATTAACTGTAAAAATCCATCCATCTATCCATCCATCCATCTAGGAACCTCTGTAGTCCAACTAGAGACCATGAAGGTCAATGGTGGTTATTGCATTTATTCCCATTTTATGACCATGATAGGACCTGCGTTCAACATTACCAAATTACAGGCAACTGGAAAACGCCAATTAGACTAAGCTGCATATCTTGGGACTGTGGGAGGAAACCAGGATACCCAGAGGAAACACAGCAAGCACGGGGAGAACATGTGAACTTCCTGCACACAGACCCAGAGGCAAGAACTGAACCCGGAACCTGGAGGTGCAAGCCGACAGTGTTGACCATTAAGCCACTGTGCCATCACGCTCATGTAAAATGGCTCTCATTAACTGAATAATGGCCTATTTATAGGCAATTATATATATAATTTGCAATATTATTTTGCTCATTAGGCTTTTACTGTCAGTTATATATAATTATAAGTCCATGTACTGTTTGCTTATTAAAGTCATGTAATAGCTATTAAAAGAACATAATAAGTTCATATTATGTACATAAATCAATGATGCATCTCTTTGTAAGCTTTTGTAAGTAATTTTGTCAAAGTAATATTGCGTCCGAAAAGGCCTCCAAAGGAAGGTAAGATAAGTGATGCATCTGTTTATTAAAGCAGTAATGCATGTAATGTAATATTATGTAATATAATGATTACTTCACTGGTAATATATAATCTGATTGAGATGCCACCCAGTGGAACTTACAGCCGATAAATATACGTACCGGGTGCCATTAAATTTCGCCGTTTCATTTTCTACACCAGTGATTTTTCAATTAAGAAATAAATCACCATAAATTCCTAGAACAGCCCTCCACTTTAGACCTGATATATGCAGGTTCCATTAATGTCAGTCGTGATTGCAGAAATCTGTAGCTGGCATACAGACATCTGGATCCCTTCATTAGCCATGATGGTCATTGATGATGATGCTTGTCTTCCTGAAGCTAATGAGCCTGTCCTGGTTATGTCATCAGTACTGAATCTGCCAAGGTGCCATTATAAATGCCCAAAGCACAGATGATAACATGGCTGAGACTGTGAGACGGCCATCGGTTGACAGCTGCGAACAGGCTGCCATCAAACCTACTTTCACAATGATGATGAAAATCCAACGTCTAATAAAATGGGATATTCGCCTTATTACAGGAGGCGCAAGGAATTTTTTTTATGTTTTTCAGCATTTAAGTTTTTAATCATTTATGTTTTTTTAACACTTGCTATAACAATATGGGACAAACCTGAAATCTATGTTGTTGTTTTTTTTGTTTGTTAGTTTTTTTCACTTTCTCAACTAAAACAGTATTGAGAAATAACATTATTAAAAATCATACAGTGGAAAGGCAATTCAATGAAAGCGAAAGGACTCAGAATGTAAAAGTCAGGGTGGCCTAAAATCAACATTTTTGGGGTCACAAGGAAGGCCAAATAACGAGTATCTCACATGGCAGTGGACTAACATCCGTCTAAATTAAAATATTGTTGATGAGCATATTCTGTGATCATTAACTAAGACAGTTCAGGAAAAAAAAAATCTGGCTGGATCTGAGTGGGAGGAATTGAAATCAGAATCAGCCCCTTATCCCCACAGAAGGACAATCTGAATGCCTCATCATACCAAGACTTACCACCCAACTTTATGGCAACATTTTTTTATTCCAACATGATTTGATGAGTTGAGTGTGGAAGACCTCAATCCCATCGAGCACCTTTGGGATGAACTGCGACGGAAATTTGTGTGCCGGGTCGTCTTGTCCAACATCAGCACCTGACCTCATAAAGGCTCTACAGAATGAATGGGCACGAATTCCTTTAGAAACACTCCAAAATCTTTTGGACAGCATTCATCTTTCCTTTTTTTCTCATAATTTTAAACACAATACTCCACAATGTATTGCCATTAAAAATTTCTATCAGCACTGTGGAGATAGATAGATAGATAGATAGAGTACATACAGTACAGACCAAAAATTTGGACACACCTTCTCATTCAAAGAGTTTTCTTTATCGTGTTTTTTAGCCCAAACGCGTCTCTTCTGCTTGTTGCCTGTCCTTAGCAGTAGTTTCCTAGCAGATCTTCTACCATGAAGGCCTGATTCACACAGTCTCCTCTTAACAGTTGTTCTAGAGATGTGTCTGCTGCTAGAACTCTGTGTGGCATTGACCTGCTCTCTGATCTGAGCCGCTGTTAACCTGCGATTTCTGAGGCTGGTGACTCGGATGAACTTATCCTCCGCAGCAGAGGCGACTCTTGGTCTTCCTTTCCTGGGACGGTCCGCATGTGAGCCAGTTTCTTTGTAGCGCTTGATGGTTTTTGTGACTGCACTTGGGGACACTTTCAAAGTTTTCCCAATTTTTCGGACTGACTGGCCTTCATTTCTTAAAGTAATGATGGCCACTCGTTTTTCTTCACTTAGCTGCTTTTTTCTTGCCATAATACAAATTCAAACTCTTTGAATGAGAAGGTGTGTCCAAACTTTTGGTCTGTACTGTATATACATCCATTAAAGCTGATCAGCTTTAATGTACATACTGTACATAGTCAGGTCGATAAGGAAAAGGACACAATCAAAAATTATTATTATTATTTTGATGATCCCCAGCTTTTGATGTGTATAGATAATTGTGATTAGTGGTTAATTTATGTTTAAATAAACCAAAAATGTGAAGATGTGGCATGGAACAACAGCACAATGGCAAAATAATTTTGTCTACTGGGAAAGGTGACCTTTTAAATTTATAAACTCAGGTTGTTTTTTTTTTTTCATTTATTTACTTACTTACTTTCTACCTTTCCATTTTATGAACTTTATTCTTTTCTTCTTTTTTTCTTTGTCTTTGGCCAGGACCCTTAAATAAACACGCCGCCAGGTGAGGCGCGTTCGCAGTGATTGCGGCGTTGCCTGGCGAACGTGTGTATAAATGGCCACGCCTTTGCAAAGCATTTTCGCGCAGGTCTGCCCCTCATGAGACCCGCGTCGTTACAGAAGGCAAATATGCGAAAATCTATTTTGAACAGTTGAAATTGAGATGCATCTTTTACTTACTCTGTAAAGGCTTCATAATGGCTCTGAACTGAGATACCATTTATTAACTGATTATTTCCGTGGCTGGTGACTCTAAATGAACTTCTCCTCTGCAGCAGCAACTGTAAGTTTTGGTCTTGCTTTCCTGGGAAGGTCTTCATGAGAGCTAGTTTCATCATAGTGCTTCATGGGTTTTGCAAATGCACTTAAAACCCCTGTTTTTGCAATAACTCATCCAGAACAGCTGACCTTCATGTTTTAAAGTAACAACTGACTATTGTTGTTGTTAATTATTACCTAATTCCATACATGTTATTTCATAGAGTTGAAATCTCCAGTATTGTTCTACAATGTATAAAATAAATCATTAAACAACAACAACAACAAAAAAAAACATTGAGTTAGAAGGTGTGTCCAAGACATGTGTATTTATGTGTGTGAGAGAGAGAGAGTAGCCTAGATCTAGCATAGAACTGTCCCGAGCACCTATACACACCAATATTCATCGATGGTTTTTATAGCAAAGTAATTTCTTTTTCACTCTGCCTGCTAGGATATTCTTGTTAGCGATGTTGGCAGCTCAGCTATTATGGATGCAGGAGGAGGGAAGCTGTCACAGCAGGGAAAGCAATCATGCAGCACTGCCAAGCGAGGCTCGTATTAGGAGACTGATGATCACACTGTCTGTCCACCCGTGTGTAGGTGTCTTACAATGTAGCAGTGTGACGGTGTGCATTGTGTCACTGAGATTCTGCTGAAGGAGGCAGAGCCCCTGGTCATGTCTTATTGATTATTCATACAAAGTCGACTGACCTGCACTAAGAGAGGGTTAAATACAATAAGCTGTCTAAAAAAATCACGTGTTATGGATAGAGTTAAATCCAAATTAACGTGTCTCACCTCGTCACGTGATCAGATTGACATCCAGGGGGATAGCCGATGGTTAACACAGATGTGCTGCTGAAAGCACTATGGGAAATGAGTGTGCTCAGCGCGTCATCAAATTTCTCTAAAGAAAATATAAATAAGTAGCTGAAGTACCTGTCATTGATGGGAAACGACTTTGTAAAAATAGTTAAAAGATAAAGTTAAAAGCAAAAAATAAGCTGATCAGCTTTTTTTTTTTTTTTTTTGGATTTTTTCCCGATTTTCTCCCTGTGAACTTCGAAGGTTTCCTCCGAACCACGTGACGCCAGCCGACCGCATCTTTTCGAACTGCTCGCTCGCGCACCGTTGGGGGCGGCGTAACACACTCGGAGGACAGCGCTATCCGCTCCCTCCGTTGCGCGAGCTCACAGACGCCCCTGACTGGCTGTAGAGCCGTGATTAATGTGGGAGCACTAAGTACCTCTCATCCCTCCCCTCTGAGAGAGCTCGGCCAATCAGCTCTCTCTAGACCTCCGGCTGCGAGAGGTTACAGCACCACCCGGGATTCGAACTAGCGATCTCCGGATGATAGGGCGAGCGCTTTAACCACTGCGCCACTCGGAGGCCCAAGCTGATCAGCTTTAATGTAATCAGTGATAATAACAATAATAATAATAATATTATTATTATTGTTTCAGGTTAAAGCCCATGTGCATGTCTGCCTGCAGTAAACATGAACCCTTTTTTTTTTTATTGTAATTTCACAAAATCTTGTTTGGTGTGACATTATGTGGTATTGTTTCTACTAATTTGGTGATTTAATATTCGGAAATTGTGCAAAATGTTCTTATTTCACAGCAAATTACTCACTCACTCATCACAGGGTGCCAATCCATCGCAGGGCACACACACATACACACTCTCACTCACTCACTCACTCACTCATCATCTATACCACTTAATCCTGTATTCAGGGTCACGGGCAGCCTGGAGCCAAATACACTCCCTGTTTTTCGAGAATTCGAAAGATGAAGTTTTGTCATAAAACGATTCCAGTGCGTTAAAATTCACTTATACCACTTCAGCTCTTTTATTTGAAAGAAAATATTAAGTAACCCCAGTAAAAAAATATACAGTTCAGCTTTTTTTTTTTATTACTATCTATTAGTGCAGGTGTTTGTTTACATTGAGCAAGTAGAGTATTGGTACTGTATCTTATTTTAAAGTAGATTATTAAATCCGGCACATAACTATTCATGACATCACTTTTACTCGACATTTCGATTTCACTTATGATGCAGATTCAATTTCAGGCAGATATCTAAGTACTGCGAACGTTTTATTAAATTCTGTCCGGCCAGTTTTGCGTGATGTTGTGACAAATTCTGTCTGGACGGAATGTGATTTTAGTGACCATGTCCTTAGAGTGGATGTTGTTGCCAGATGGGGTGATTTGAATATTTCAAAGACTGCTTATCTCCTGGGAATTTCACTCCCAACAGTCATCATTTTCACTTACTAGAGTTTGCACAGAAAGAAAACGAAGAAGGGGGGGAAAAAAGAATGTTTTGCTCATGAAACAGGTCAGAGGAGAATAGCCAGACTGGTTTAAGTTGACAGGAAGGATTTTTCTGTGGTTTATATGTTAAGAAACCACTCTGTTTCACCACAGTGAGCAGAGAAGCTTCCCTGAACGTGTCAAAGCTTGAAGCCTGCAACAGCAGAAGACAACATCTGGATTGAAATCAGAGGCTACAGGCAGCACAGGCTTATTAAAAGAAAATGATGAAGCCTGATAAAGATGTACGAAAGATGTACTAGTGTGTTAAGTTTCTTTTCAATTAAAGAATAGATTGATGAGTCTGCTGACCTTCAATAAACTTACCTGTTTCCTCCAACACTTTTTACGACCAGATACACACACATACATATATGTGTGTGTGTGTGTGTGTGTGTGTGTGTGTGTGTATCTGGTCGTGTATGTATCTATATATATATATATATATATATATATATATATATATCTATATATATATATATATATATATATATATATATATATATATATATATATACCGTATATGTTAAGTATATACAGTACAACTTATATACTGTGCCGTGCAGTGTAAATTTATTTATTACAGCCTTTATTTATTAAAGGCTGTAATAAATTAATTACAGCCTTTGTGTAGTGTAAATTTATTTATTACAGCCTAAATTTAATAACATTTATTTATTACAGCCAATAATAGCTGAACCCCTGGCAACAAAAGTGAGTACACCCCTAAGTGAAAATGTACAAATTGAGCACAATTAGTCATTTTCCTTCCCCTTTGTCATGTGACTCATTAGTGTTACACTGTCTCAAGTTACACCAGATAGCAGGTGAGTTAAATTTGGTATAAAAGCTCTTCACTCTCTCAACCTGGCCACTGAAAGTTCAACATGGCACCTCATGGCAAACAACTCTCAGAAGACCTGAAAAAACGAATTGTTGCTTTACATAAAGATGGCCTAGGCTATAAGAAGATAGCCAACACTCTGCACAGTGGCCAAGACCATCCTGCGCTTTAAGAGGACAGGTTCTTCTCAGAACAGGCCTCGCCATGGTCGGCCAAAGAAGCTGAGTGCACGTTCTCAGCGTCAGATCCACAGATTGGCTTTGGAAAACAGACGGACGAGTTTTAGCGTCCAGCATTGCTGCAGAGATTGAAGGGATGGGAAGTCAGCCTGTCAGTGCTCAGACCGTACGCCGCTCACTGCATCAAATTGCTCTGCATGGTTGTCATTCCTAGAAGGAAGCCTCTTCTAAAGATGTTGCACAAAAAGCTCGCAAACAATTTGCTGCAGACATGCAAAATAAGGACCAGGCCTACCGTCAAACATGGTGGTGGGAGTGTCATGATCTCGGGCTGCATGAGTGCTGCTGGCATTGAGGAGCTACAGTTCATTGAGGGAAACATGAATTCTAACATGTACTGTGACATACATGATCCCCTCCCTCCGGAAACTGGGCCGCAGAGCAGTGTTCCAGCATGATAATGACCCCAAACACACCTCCAAGATGACCACTGGCTTGCTAAAGAGGCTGAGGGTAAAGATGATGGACTGGCCAAGCATGTCTCCAGACCTAAACCCTATAGAACACCTCTGGGGCATCCTGAAAAGGAAGGTGGAGGAGCACAAGGTGTCAAATGTCCACCACCTCCGTGATGTTGTGATAGAGGAGTGGAAGAGGATTCCAGTGGCAACCTGTGAAGCTCTGGTGAACTCCATGGCCAAGGGAATTCAAGCCGTGCTGGAAAATGATGGTGGCCACACAAAATATTGACATTTCACATGTTCACTTAGGGGTGTACTCACTTTTGTTGCCAGGGGTTCAGCTAGTATTGGCTGTATTTTTAGTTATTTTGAGGGAACAATAAATTTACACTGCTATACAAACTTTACACTGACTACTTTTCACTGTGTCAAAGAGTCATTTATGCAGTGTTGTCCTATGAAAAGATATAACTAAATATTTGCAGAGATGTGAGGGGTGTACTCACTTTTGTGACATACTATATATATATATATATATATATATATATATATATATATATATATATGACAGTGCCTAGTTTGTTCACAGAAAAAGAGGTATATAAGCACTAATCTATTTCCTGAGTTTTTGCAGTACATAAACACCATTCACGTGTTCTATAGAAATCCGGGGAAACAAAAGGGGTCTTGAGAGCCCTAGGAAGAATTGCAACAAAAAGAGAAGCCTGAGAACTTTAACACCTTCTAGATCAAATATGAGAAGTAAAAAACTCAACAATAATCCAAGCTCAGGAAAACCTAAAGATGTAGGCCACAGTAGTGTACTATGTACTGTGCCACCATCAACCACTATAATCCTACAGTCCTTTTATTGTATGTTACACTTCATGTAGAACAGCACCTAAGTAAGAGACTACAACAAATCAGCTGAGCTAGACACTTTGACGTGCACGAACCCTGATATGCAGGGAAGTTGCCATGCAGCTCTGAGTTCACAAGCAGTACAAATCCCAAGAGGAAAGATGCACAAAGAGCTTTCACTTTCATGAGCATCTCTTCAGCTCTTGCTGTAACATAGGAAACAGAGACCTTTGGAGACTGGAGGAAGAATGAGTAAATAGAAACATCCAGCTGATAGACCCAAGGAGCTTGCATTAGTTCCTAATGAGTATTTGTCACGTTCCAGCATTTACTTCGCGCCCATCGCTAAGCAAATCACTGTCTCACCAGGAAGTGGAAATGTATTGCATAAAGACAGCAGTGTTAAGCAAGAGCTACAGCTGTTATTATTCTCATTTCAAACATCAGCACCCACAGGACATCGGAAAACCCTCACTGTCACACTGCCTAGTCTGGAAATGTCAGCACTTTCTCATGCTCTTATCCTGCCTTTTTGCTATGCCTCTTGTCTCTGACATATCTTACAGTGCCTTGCGTAAGTATTCACCCCCACTGAGAAGACACAGTCTGGAATTTAACATTTCAATAATTTGATTTTTTTCATGATTTTATTGTAACCCAAATGTTAATCAACCTTTAAAATAAACTGATGCTTCCTAATTGATTCCTATTTACATTAAAAACTAATTAAGAATGAAAGCCCTAACATATCGAATATGAAATATGAATATGAATATATATATATATATATATATATATATATATATATATATATATATATATATATATATATATATATATATGTATATATATAATGTTCTTAAGCCACAGGAGAAGGAAGAGTATTAATAGGAAAAGTATTGACCCCCATATTGCTTGGTATTCTTTACCCAAGTTCACTATATAACTATATTATGCATAACATAATATATTATAGTATTACGGTATAACTTCAGACATTATGATGGTAGGAACCACAGGACTTTATAGTGGTATTGTGGCACTATGCTGAATACCATGGTACTTATTAGGTATCACAATATCAACCAAAGTTCAGCAGGTATCTAATTAGGTATTGTATAGTTGTTCATACTGTCATGTGTCACGTCCTTCCACGGCCTGTTTATTTATTTATTTATTTTTTCCCACGCTGTCACTTCTCCATGTGCTCATGTTTTCCCTGTCTGTCACGTATCCGCTCCCACGCCCCCGTTTCCTCCACGTCTGCGCACCTGTCTCCTATCCTCCGCTGATTACTACAGCGATTTAAGCACGCTTGGCACGCTGCTTAAATCGCTGGATTATCTCGTGTGTCACGTACCTTGATTTTCTCGCGTTTTCTTTTTCTCGTATTCACGTTGCCAAGTTCGCTTTGTTTTTCGGTTCTCGATTTTTTGTCTCTCGCCTCGGATTTGTTCGCCTCGCTCTTTTGATCTCCCGGTTTAGATCTCTCGCTTCCTTGCTTTTGACCACGGCTCTTGCTTCACGATTTGGCTTCGACGCTACGTTGACTGATCTCCCGGTATTTGACTTCCGCATTCCGACCGCGCTCCTGTTTATCGTTGCTGTCACTCATCTGCGCTTGGATTCACCTCGTTCCGCTCCGTCTCGTGACAGAATAATCCAGCCAGCGATATGAATCCAGCAGATGTGGACCGTATGAAATCGGCGCTGGAGAACCAAGGCGCACTTCTTGGAGCTCACCAGCAGGAGCTGCTCAACACAAAGCTAACCCTCGCTGACGTCACGACCCAGCTCCAACGGCTTCAACTCTCTCCAGTGCAAAGCGGGGGCTCCTGCATGCAACGAGAACCACAGCTCCCCGCCCCTCCCACCTATGAAGGAGATCCAGGCACCTGTCGATCCTTCCTCTCTCAGTGCACACTGATATTTGAGCTCCAGCCTTCCACATTTTCCACTGAACGCTCAAAGGTCGCGTATGTGATAACTCTCCTCTCAGGACGAGCTCGGGAATGGAGCACTGCACTCTGGGATGCTCACGACCCCTGCTGCTCCAACTACAAAGATTTTGCTAAAGAGATGAGGAGAGTGTTCGATCGCTCATGTCACGGCAGGGAGGCAGGTCATAAGTTGTTAAAGCTCCGCCAAGGCTCACACTCAGCCTATGATTACGCCATTGAGTTCCAGACCCTAGCTCTTTCCAGTGGGTGGAATGGTCGGGCCCTGAGTGACACCTTTTTCGAAGGACTGACTGAGACACTCCAGGACGTGTTAATCTCCCACGAACTTCCCTCGTCACTCCAAGAGCTCATGGATCTAGCTGGCCGAGTGGATTCACGCCTCCGCCTTCGAAGTTCAGCCAGACTCTCACCACCCAGAGACCTCCCACAATCTAACCTTCAGGAGGGACCCATGCGACTGGACAGAACCCGTATCTCCCCTGAAGAACGCCACCGCCGCCGAGTGGAGGGTGCCTGCTTCTACTGTGGGAGATCTGGTCATCAACTCAAGAACTGTTCTGTAAAGAGGAGACGTCCTCTAGTCCAGCTTGGAGGACTGGAAGGTGTGACTCCAGGAAAATGCCCAGATGAACGCCGCCTGCTCTCCGTCTTCCTGACCTATGAGCAACAAACCCACCTGGTTCAAGCATTGATCGATTCGGGTTCAGACCGCAATCTGATCGACACGGCTTCAGCCAAGGCTCTAGGAATCCCCGCTCTCCCCTTGGAGACCCACCTTAAGGTTCAGGCACTCACTGGTAGCCCGCTCCCATCAATCACCCACAGAACTCCCCTCGTTGGCCTAAGAGTCTCAGGCAATCATTTAGAGCAGACTTCACTGTTCATGATGGAGGGATCACACGCCACTGTTGTCCTAGGCCTGCCCTGGCTAACCCGTCACAACCCACAAATCGATTGGATCAGGAACACAATCGTTGCGTGGAACCCATCATGTGCTAAGACCTGCTTGCGAGCTGCAGCCACGTCTTGTCTCAGTTCAGCGTCTGTGGAGGAACCACCAGATCTCACCAATGTCCCTTCAGATTACCATGATCTCAAGGAGGTCTTCAGTAAATCTCGTGCCGTCTCTCTGCCCCCCCACCGACCATATGACTGCGCCATCAACCTGCTACCAGGCACCACGCCTCCCAAAGGCCGTTTATACTCTCTGTCACCCAGGGAACGGGAGGCAATGAATCACTACATCTCGGAATCCCTTGCGGCGGGGATCATTCGCCCTTCCTCCTCCCCAGCGGGGGCTGGCTTCTTTTTTGTGGGTAAAAAAGATGGTTCCCTTCGTCCGTGCATCGATTATAGAGGCCTTAATGAGATCACGGTGAAGAATCGATATCCCCTTCCATTAATGGCGACCGCCTTTGAACTCCTCCAGGGAGCTAAGATTTATACTAAACTAGACCTACGCAATGCATACCACCTCGTCCGAATCCGGGAGGGTGACGAATGGAAGACTGCTTTTAACACCCCAACAGGACACTATGAATACCTGGTGGTGCCGTTCGGCCTGACCAACGCCCCGGCCGTCTTTCAGGCCCTCATCAACGATGTACTCCGGGATTTCTTGAATTCATCTGTGTTCGTCTATCTGGACGACATTCTGATCTTCTCTCGAGACCTAGGGGAGCACCAGCGTCATGTTCGTCAGGTACTGCAAAGACTCTTAGAGAACAATCTGTTTGTCAAAGCGGAGAAGTGCGAATTTCACACAACGACCACCACATTCCTAGGGTTCGTCATTGGTCCCTCAGGCATCAGAATGGAGCCTGCTAAGCTCCAGGCAGTCACGAATTGGCCCACACCCACTACAAGACAGGAGCTTCAGAGATTCTTGGGATTCGCCAACTTTTACCGCCGCTTCATCAGAGGCTACAGCTCCATTGCTGCCCCCTTAACCAGCCTGACTTCTACCAAGACGCGTTTCCATTGGGACATGAACACTGAAAAAGCCTTCTCTGAACTCAAGAAACGGTTCACGTCTGCCCCAATCTTGACCATTCCAGATCCATCACGTCAGTTTGTCGTAGAAGTCGACGCCTCCAGCACAGGGGTAGGAGGTGTACTTTCTCAGAGAGCTGCGCATGACAACAAGCTACACCCCTGCTCTTTCTTCTCACATCGTCTAACCCCTGCCGAGGCGAACTATGGCATCGGCGATCGAGAACTACTGGCCATCAAGCTGGCCCTCGAAGAATGGAGACACTGGTTAGAGGGGACGGAGATCCCATTTCTGGTCTGGACCGACCACAAAAACCTGGAATACCTACAGAACGCCAAGAGGCTAAATTCTCGCCAGGCTCGGTGGTCACTGTTTTTCGCCAGGTTCAACTTCGTCCTCTCTTATCGCCCTGGTTCCAAGAACTCCAAGCCAGATGCGCTCTCCAGGCAGTTTTCCCCTACTCACGACTCTGCTGCCAACGAGACCATCATTCCCCCGTCATGCTTGCTCGCAGCAGCCGAGCTTGATATCGAAACCAAGGTCCAGCAAGCCCTGTCTCATGAACCCGGGCCAAGTAACGTGCCGCCTAACCGCCTATTTGTGCCGCGTTCTCTACGCTCTCAGGTCCTGGAATGGGCACACAGCTCCAAGCTCTCCTGCCATCCTGGTTCAGCTCGAACCCTGGCTCAAGTCCAGCAGCGCTTCTGGTGGCCCACGGTAAAAGAGGACACTTCCAGCTTCGTGGCAGCATGTGACATTTGTGCTAGGTGCAAACACACCAACACCGCACCAGCAGGCTTTCTCAGACCACTACCAATCCCATCCCGTCCATGGTCGAACATTGCCCTAGATTTTGTCACAGGGTTACCCTCCTCCGACGGCCACTCGTGCATCATGACCGTGGTGGATCGGTTCTCTAAGGCCGCACACTTCATTCCACTACCCAAACTCCCAACTGCTAAGGAGACGGCTGATCTCTTAATTATGCACGTTTTCAGACTGCATGGTCTCCCCAAAGACATCGTTTCCGACCGCGGGCCGCAGTTCACCTCTCAATTTTGGAAGGCATTTTGCAGACTCATTGGAGCCACGCCCAGTCTGTCCTCAGGTTTTCACCCCCAGTCCAATGGTCAGACTGAAAGAAAGAACCAGTCCCTCGAGGTAGCCCTAAGGTGCATGGCTTCCCGAGATGTCACCTCTTGGAGCAAGTTTTTGCCTTGGGTGGAGTACGCCCACAACTCCCAGGTATCGTCATCTACTGGGCTGTCACCCTTCCATTGCTCCCTGGGCTATCAACCACCATTGTTCCCGTCGCAGGAGGAGGAGGTCAGTGTCCCATCTGCCCAAGCCTTTATCCGACGCTGCAGAAGGACCTGGCTACAAGCAAGGAGAACGCTGTTACGGGTCGGCAGAAGATACAAGAGACAGGCCGACCGCAAACGCTCCCAGGCTCCCAAGTACAGGGTGGGGCAAAGAGTCATGCTCGCCGCCAGAGACATCCCCCTAAAGACCACCTGCCGCAAACTCTCCCCTCGGTACCTCGGTCCCTTCACCATCACTAAAATAGTCAATCCCTGCGCGGTTAAACTCTTGCTCCCCTCAACCATGCGACGAATCAACCCGACCTTTCACGTGTCCCAACTACGCCGTCTCGCTTCAAGCCCATTAAGTCCCCCCACCCACCCTCTGCCTCCTCCCCGTATCATCGATGGCGGTGAAGCCTACACTGTCCGCCGACTTCTGAAAGCTCGCCGCCGAGGTAGAGGCATCCAGTATCTGGTAGACTGGGAGGGCTATGGGCCTGAGGAGAGAAGCTGGATTCCTTCCAAGTTTATCCTAGACCCCAAGCTCATATCAGACTTTCAGAAACGCTTCCCTGAGGCTCCCCGCCCTAACGCCCAGAGGCGTTCGTAAGGGGGGGGGGTACTGTCATGTGTCACGTCCTTCCACGGCCTGTTTATTTATTTATTTATTTTTTCCCACGCTGTCACTTCTCCATGTGCTCATGTTTTCCCTGTCTGTCACGTATCCGCTCCCACGCCCCCGTTTCCTCCACGTCTGCGCACCTGTCTCCTATCCTCCGCTGATTACTACAGCGATTTAAGCACGCTTGGCACGCTGCTTAAATCGCTGGATTATCTCGTGTGTCACGTACCTTGATTTTCTCGCGTTTTCTTTTTCTCGTATTCACGTTGCCAAGTTCGCTTTGTTTTTCGGTTCTCGATTTTTTGTCTCTCGCCTCGGATTTGTTCGCCTCGCTCTTTTGATCTCCCGGTTTAGATCTCTCGCTTCCTTGCTTTTGACCACGGCTCTTGCTTCACGATTTGGCTTCGACGCTACGTTGACTGATCTCCCGGTATTTGACTTCCGCATTCCGACCGCGCTCCTGTTTATCGTTGCTGTCACTCATCTGCGCTTGGATTCACCTCGTTCCGCTCCGTCTCGTGACACATACAGTACTGTACCATATAAGATGTGTTAGTATATACTACTGGTAATGTGTTCTATTGTACAAGACTTACCATATTACTGTATGTAATATTAAGAGCTTCATCATGCACTATGGTATTTAAATAACGTTACACATATACAGTGGTACCATACTATATATAAATATTACCAATGAGATGTGCCCGTGACACTTTGACACACGTGATTTATTTCACATATGATTTATTTTGGAATTTAATTGGACACTCATAAGTGTATTTTACAGTGCCACCTGTTGAATTTTGAGATGAACTAATGATTTTTTCAAGGCACATTTTTTATGATACACACGTGGACAAAATTGTTGGTACCCTTCGGTCAATGAAAGAAAAACTCACAATGGTCACATAAGTAACTTTAATCTGACAAAAGTAATAATTTAAAAAAATTCTATGAATGTTAACCAATGAAAGTCAGACATTGCTTTTCAACCATGCTTCAACAGAATTATTAAAAAAAAATAAACTCATGGAACAGGCCTGGACAAAAATGATGGTACCTCAAGAAAATACTGAAAATAATATGACCAAAGGGACATGTTAATTCAAGGTGTGTCCACTAATTAGCATCACAGGTGTCTACAATCTTGTAATCAGTCAGTGGGCCTATATATAGAGCTCCAGGTAGTCACTGTGTTGTTTGGTGACATGGTATGTACCACACTCAACATGGACCAGAGGAAGCGAAGGAAAGAGTTGTCTCAGGAGATTCGAAAGAAAATTATAGACAAGCATGTTAAAGGTAAAGGCTATAAGACCATCTCCAAGCAGCTAGATGTTCCTGTGACTACAGTTGCACATATTATTCAGAAATTTAAGATCCATGGGACTGTAGCCAACCTCCCTGGACGTGGCCGCAGGAGGAAAATTGATGACAAATCAAAGAGACGGATAATCCGAATGGTAACAAAAGAGCTCAGAAAGACTTCTAAAGAGATCCAAGGTGAACTTCATGCTCAAGGAACATCAGTGTCAGATCGCACCATCCGTCGTTGTTTGAGCCAAAGTGGACTACATGGGAGACGACCAAGGAGGACACCATTGTTGAAAACAAATCATAAAAAAGCCAGACTGGAATATGCCAAACTACATGTTGACAAGCCACAAAGCTTCTGGGAGAATGTCCTATGGACAGATGAGACAAAAATGGAACTTTTTGCCAAGGCACATCAGCTCTATGTCCACAGACGGAAAAATGAAGCATATCAAGAAAAGAACACTGTCCCTACTGTGAAACATGGAGGAGGCTCTGTTATGTTCTGGGGCTGCTTTGCTGCATCTGGCACAGGGTGTCTTGAATCTGTGCAGGGTACAATGAAATCTCAAGACTATCAAGGGATTCTAGAGAGAAATGGGCTGGCCAGTGTCAGAAAGCTGGGTCTCAGTCGCAGGTCATGGGTCTTGCAACAGGACAATGACCCAAAACACACAGCTAAAAACACCCAAGAATGGCTAAGAGGAAAACATTGGACTATTCTAAAGTGGCCTTCTATGAGCCCTGACCTCAATCCTATTGAGCATCTTTGGAAGGAGCTGAAACATGCTGTCTGGAAAAGGCACCCTTCAAACCGGAAACAACTGGAGCAGCTTGCTCATGAGGAGTGGGCCAAAATACCTGCAGAGAGGTGCAGAAGTCTCATTGACAGTTACAGGAATCGTTTGATTGCAGTGATTGCCTCAAAAGGTTGTGCAACAAACTATTAAGTTAGGGGTACCATCATTTTTGTCCAGGCCTGTTCCATGAGTTCTTTTTTTTTTATAATTCTGTTGAAGCATGGTTGAAAAGCAATGTCTGACTTTCATTGGTTAACATTCATAGAATTCTTATTTATTATTACTTTTGTCAGATTAAAGTTATTTCTGTGACCATTGTGGGTTTTTCTTTCATTGACCGAAGGGTACCAACAATTTTGTCCACGTGTGTATATGGGTGTTTTCCATTTAAATTTTAAAGTAGCATATCTTCTCTTCCCACTGACTGATTGCGGTAAAACAAAGCCTATGTGTCAGCTCAAGCTTGGCCAAATAGACCTGTGAAATCCCTAATAAAATTTGTTCAGTAGTTCTTACGTGATACGTGCACAAACAAACAAACAGACAAAAATTCTAAAAACCATCTTGATGTGTTCTATTACTTACTGTACCACCTTTACAGTTTTATATGGTACTATGGTACTGCTGTATATACAGTAGCATGGTACAATTACATTTGGACTACAATGGTACCTATACTATGATAAACAATATATTTTTGGTAATGATGGATAATGAAATAACTGATGTCTTTAGTTGTGTCTGGAGGTTTCTTTTTTGGGGGGAGGGGGGGGGGGCAAGTTTGTTCAGAGATGTAACTATTCAATTATACTATAGATACTTTCATCCTAAACTCAGATGTGTATAATTACAAAACATACCATTTTTTTTGTATTTTTTTAATCAATTAGATTCCTTTTCTGACTTATGACTTACTTACTTACTTACTTACTCCATATAACATAGTGTGTTTTGTGCTCTTACCACCACTAGTTAGCAGTCAAGGTCAGTTACCTTCAGAGCTGCAGATCTATCAACAATAACAAATGATGAAGATACAATATGTGGAATCTTTCCACTTGGCTGAAACTCTGGTGTAAGTTATAGCATCGTGATCAATAAAAGCCTTTCAGTGGCTCATTTTTATGTCCTAACCAGCTACTGCTGAAAACTAACAGATAAATCTGCAGGGACTTGAGGCAAGCCTAGAGATCAGAGCCTCATATATACCTACAGAGTCTAATAATAATGCTGCCGCTGTGCTAGACCAATTCTCTCATACACACACTGTTTCTTCCGACATGCACTGTCTCTCACATCTGAAACATCTGATTCTTTTACTAAAAGAAAGAACTTTTCTAAGACGATAATCAAGGGCAAGACGTTACTCATTAAAATAACAAATTCATTAAAAGCCCACAGACATTTGTTTTAGTCCAAACTGTCCAAATGGTCTCGGGCACGGTAATCAATTCGGCTAGGTTTCCCCGATGGAGCTCATATACACTGACAGAATGTGCAGAAAACATAATAGATCCAGTGAGCAGAAATGGGTAAAGATGTTTTATTGATGAGACAGAACAGAGGTAAACAAAGTTGAAGGCTAATTTTAAGCTTCTCAGAGACAGGAAAAAGCAGAAGGCCACATCAGGATCCTGTCAGTCAAGAAAATGGAAATCTAAGGGCACATAAGATTGGAGAAAGTCAAGGCAGAGTTCTTTTGTAGCGTTGTGTGTAATGTGTAATGGTTGTGAATGAATTTCCCTGGTAGCAAGCAAATTTTACCATGTAGGTACATGGTACTTATATTGTGGTAAAATTTGCTTGTTACCAGGGAAATTCATTAGTATCAGAATTTTACTATATATATATATATATAAATTCATTAGTCAATACTAGTGCATCGGTGCACCTGTACCATAGTACATTTACATTTGCATGGTACATAGTACCATTTGCTGGTATAGTGCATGTACCACACCACAGTATGGTGCGGATAGTTCTACTTCGGTCCAGTGGTACATGTGCTATATTATGGTACTTGGTTCTTAGCTCTTGACCGTAAGGAAGCCATCTCACCAAAGTAGACCTGCTCAGCTTATTGGAAGCAATACAGTGCAGCAGCTAGCATGCTTACAGGCAAAGCACAAAAGACAAAATAATAATAATAATAATAATAATAATAATAATAATAATAATAATAATAATCTCTCAAATTTTCTCTCCTCATCCATTAACCCACTCTTCCTTATCACTTCATCACAGAAGCTATTAGTGTTGGAGAAACTGATCCAGAGCTTAATTTCCTGTGAAAGTTCATAAATATAAATGCTGCATTTGTAACAGAACTAATTAAACTCGAACGCTGAAGAAAATCTGAAATGTATCATGTGCTAATAAGCAGGCCAAATTTTAATTAAATGTCAGATAAATTACTTGAGGAGTGTTAAGCTAAGTTTTTTTTTTACATCACATATGTCATCATCAGAGAAGTTTCCGGAGTCTATCATAAGAAGAGGCAGAAGCTGAATGAGGTGTACGGTATATATGCACGCACACACACACACACACACACACACACACACAAAAAAAAAAAAAAAAAACTCATTCACACGGTCATAAACAGTCCTAATTACAAGTCTTATTTGTTTCACTTTTTGTTTGGTAAGTACTCAATTGTCAATGCATTTATTATTGTTCAATTCATTTGAGTATAGCACTTTGAACAATAATCATTGCAACAAAGCAGCTTTATAAGATTTTACTAAAAATGTGTAAGTTTAGATTTTTTCCAAAAAATGTGTAAATAATAATCATTTTAAAAAATTAAGGAAAATTGTACTGTATTTGTAAACTGTATCAATTCATCCCTGATGAGATGAAAGGAAGAACCTTGGGAGGAATCCATGAGAGAAACCAGACTCAACTGGGGTGCCATCCTCATTTGGATGATATCAAATAGTATGATCGTAAATCAGTCCCTGGTATACCTGTGTGTATGAGGCTGAAAGGTCACTATAATGGGGAAGGTTTTCAAGCTAATATTAAGTCCCTTTTCATTGTTGGAGTCATTTCTTTCATTGCTTTCACAAACCTTTGTGAAAGCAATTGCTCAATAGTTATGGAAACTAATATTTCCATGAACAGTTTTGTACATCAGAGAAACACTGCCTGGATCACTTGAGTCTTCATGGTCATTAAGTGGAACCTTCATGTCACCTCACGCATCCCAAGCAGATGATAAAGGGCCATCCTCAGCAGCTACAAAACCTCCAACAATCAGACAGGTCTGGAGGGCAAAAGTGATCAGGATCACTGGGCAATGTGCAGTGTGACAGAAACAGAGTAACCAGATTTGTAAGAAAAAGCTTTGTCCGCTGCTATAGTTTTTATAGTACAGTGGAACCTCGGATTGCGAGTAACACAGTTTGCGTGTGTTCCGCAGGACGAGCAAAGATTTGTAATAAATTTTGTCTTATAAGTCTTATACCGAGTATCATGTAGCACGCATGCACTTCTTGTTTTTATTCTAAGCATCATGTGATCACAACTTAGCCAATAGTTTTTTGGTCTTAGTGCACGTCTCTCACTCGTATAATCAACATCCGTGCATCCGTGTACTGTTTACTGTGACCACGTGTGCGCGCGTAAAATATATTTTATTTTGTGTTTGTTTGTGTGGGTGTACAGCATGCGTGTAAAGCAAAAGCAAGTGTGTGAAACTCAAATAAGACAGGAGGATAAGAGAGGAGGAAGGGTTCATCAGACGAGAAGCGGGGAAGGGCTCATTCCTCCTCTCCTCTTACTTTAGCTTCACATACACAAACACACACATACACAGTTCTTGCGCACATAAACGGAAACAGTTATCTGTTGAGAGTTATTTTTACTTTTTTTAAAGGAAAAGTGCAGGTTTGTTTTATTTTTAATTGTTTTTTATAATTTTTATGTATTTTATATACATATATGTATATATAATATTTTTTGAGGTCTGTGGAACGAATAATGTGGGTTTCCATTGTTTCTTTTGGAGAAAAATAAATGCTTTGATTTACGAGTGTTTTGATATACGAACCCGCTTTCGGAATGAATTATGCTCGCAATCCAAGGTTACACTATACAACGTATTAACAAACAGCCTACACCCTTTGATAGAAGTCAAAGTTGTTGTGGGGCAAGACCATTTAGACCTTTTTACGTCAATAGTATTAATTTAAATTCAATGCAACATTTAAATGGAAGCCAATACAATGTGGATAAGATAGTGGTTATGTGTGCAAATAATTCTGTTTCTAGTAGGGTTTCTGGCTGCTGCATTAATATGGTTAACATTAGTGGGCCACCACAGAGAAGATAGCACTTTTCCCTAGGATCTGTGTTACATTGCCATGTGATGCAGCATGAGTAAGATTTAAAAGAGAGAGCTCTAAGCTGACAAGTGGGCAAAATTGGGAAGATAAAAATCACTTGGCTTGAACATTATCTATAGTTTGAACAATGAAAAAACTTCCCGCAATAATAAAAGTAAATTGTGCACTAAACTACACACAGCAAAACATAAGGCATGTTTTAAGGCATTATATTCTAAATCCACTAATAGAAATGTGTGATGCTACATTTTTATTAAAGGTTAATTTTAGCGGCACTGTGGACTCAGTTCGAGTCTGGAGAGGTACTCATATAAAAACACACCTAAACATCATGAACACCTTCATCATTGATGAAACCCACTGAAAGTTCTCCAAAGCTGAGGACATGTTTGCACCTCTGTGTGTGGATAATACAATTTATTCCAAAATAAATTTCATTATCTGCTGTCAGCTGCACCAGGCTATGACATTGTTAAAAAAAAATCAGATTGACAGCCATGACACATTTATTAGAGACTGAGCAGGTCAGCTCAGGTTAATCCTTCCTTTCATATTTACTTGTCCTTAGGACAGCGACAAACATCTCACTGACCTTCATGTAATTAGGACTTTAGGGGCTACTATTTTGGAACACATTTTCGATCACACCATGACTCAGAAGCAGAAACACAAGCAGATGTGATTTGAGCTCACTTACACGAGATAACAATAACAAAGCCGGAGCATTTAAGGTAATAAAACAGATGGACTATATCTGTTTAAACTGCTTAGTCATCTGTTCTGTAGTGTTATGTTGTCCTTTTACCACCTAGTGCTTTTTCCCTTTTTCATGGTCACCACATTGGATCATTCAAGCTCGTTATTGGCACAGATTTTATGCTGGATGCCATTCCTGCTGCAACCCGTTCATTTCGTCAGGTTTAGAATTGGCCCTGAGGATGTCCTGGCTCTTGGGGGCTTAGTGGTTAAGGTGATCAGAAGGTCCCAGGTTCAAACCCCACCACCACCATGTTCCTACTGTTGGGCCCTTGCACAAGGCCCTTAACCCTCAACTGCTCAGTTGTTTAACAAGCTAAAAATGTAAGTCACTTTAGATAAGGCCATTTGACAAATGCATTGAATTAAGGGCTCAGCAATGCAAGCTTAGTATTTTTGAAGCTTTAGTAAAATTGAAGTTTTACTATTTAAGTAAAAATGTAAATGGAGTAGTTTTGCTTTTACTTACAGTATGTCATACTTTACTTTACATTAAACGGTTGCAGCTAAAACAGTTTCATCACTATAACCTTCTCTTAAATAAATCATATTTTTTTAAAAAGAAAGAAATTGCAGATTTTCAAAAATGGACTGTCTCCCATGGTGGAAATTTAAATGAATAGCTTTGCCTTTGCATACTAAAAAGCCCTGAAAACGAAGCCCTATTAAAAAATATCTGAATGTGCAGCTTCTTACAGAATTTCTCTCTGTATCAATCAACAACTTTCTGTCAAAGCTCTGTCAGAAGTGCTGTTACAGAAAATGAATCCTCACCAATGAGATTTGAGAGCACAACACTGCTGCGGTCTGAATAACAATAATCTCTAAAAGTGCAAAGCATTCACAAATCATAAGCTAATGTTAACCTGAGTTGCATTTTCAATTTGTGAGTGTAAATAATTAACCAGCTACATTTGCAACAGACCCCAGTAATATATCATACGAATTTAAAATACATCACCGCACACTTGTTTAATAAATCAAAGAGACGCATTTCTAATAGAGCTGTGTGGCATTGGTGATAAATATCCTCCAGATTAGAACCCAGCGTAACACCTAGGACCTTAAACAATACCTTTGCCTGTAGAAAATGCTTTTAGATCTATATAAAAAGCTGTGTGTGTACATAAATGTCTCTGACATATTACTAATGGAGGATGAGTTTGAGGATAACGAAGCATTCAGCCTGGATGGAGAAAGATTTAAAACTTTATTTCAACACTCAACACCTGCTTATTTACTGTAAATTCATCTGTAAATCTTGTAAAAGAGGAGTTTCTATAGGTGGAAGGTTTTAACCACCTTCTGATTGCGTCAAGACAGAGGCTAACAATGGCATTTTGTTTTTAAAACACTAGCATTTGACATTCTAATAAAAATCAATTCAGCTGAAGCAAAACAGCTGGTGATTTTTTTTTTTTAAAGGACAAATCAGTCAAACCAATACACCTTTTTTTTTCTTTTTTTTTTTGTCTATCAAAAACTATAGAAAATATTGCCTAGGCAGTGAAACTAACTACTGACCAATATTGATATAAAATTTCATGGATGGTGATCATAAATCCTGTTGCTGATTGGCTGTAATAGTGTTGTGCGCCATGCTTTGTTTGGTTAACAGAGTCAGAGATTACAGCTGTCAAATTAGCTTGATTTCTGGTAGGGCTGTCAATTTTAACGCATAAAGGCATGTGATTAACCTAGAAATTTTAACACATTACTCTTTCTTAACGCTAGTTAATCACATAAACAAACCTGACCCTATCGGCTTCCCATAATCGTAGCACGGTTACCCAGATGTGTGTGGTAACGGTACTTTCGACGTGGATGATAAGATGACTGAGGAAACATCATCAGGTGTGCTAAACAGCAAGTTTCATTATTAAAAATGCTTTATATTAGCATTAGCATATATTAACACTAGCATCCTATTAGCATTATTAAAAGGCTCTAGATTGTTGATTGGAACTGAGTATGCTTTTTCGAGCTCCGCCGTTGGTGCTGTAATTTTCCACCAGCCACATTTTACCTCCCAGTCACTGCATGCAGTGTTGGGCCCATTTGAGCAATTTTAATTTAATCTTTGTGAAATGTTAATGTCTGAGATGTTATAAAATTGTATAATCTGTTTCCTCTAACCAGTTTCTCGTGCATTTCTTTATTCCAACATTAGGCGTTTATGCTATAGTACAAGTAAATCTGAGTATTTTAAAATTGTGATTAATCATGTTTAATCATAGACTATGACTGTGATTAGCTTTTTCTTATTATTATTATTGATTGACAGCACAAATTTCTGGACATTGTGAGTTTGATTAAATAGCACTGATGTTTACTGTATGATTTATTTCAATCAGCTATATTTCTTACATGCTTTGTTATTGTATTAAAACCACTAAATGTATTTAATAAAAAGTGAAATCCTGTGTAACTTGCATTGTTGATTGTTAAAATATCATATACAAAGGGAAAATCTTTTTTTTTTTTCCTGAAAATCTTCTGTTCCATGCTCCAGTTCTGTAGGTAATGGTAATTCACCAACTGTCCATAAACTCAAAAGAAGAAAAGTGATACTCTCACAAAATGTGAGTATTTGAAAGTGGAAAATGAAAGTGATTTCTATTTTCTACAAAACCTGCTATGTGCATGGAGTTTGCATGTTCTCCCTGTGCTTGGTGGGTTTCCACTGGGTACTCTGGTTTCCACCCACAGTTCAAAGACATGCAGAATAGGCTAATTGGCCTTTAGAAATTGCCCATAGTGTGTGTGTGTGTGTGTGTGTGTGTGTGTGTGTGTGTGTGTGTGTGTGTGGATATGTGTGTGTGGATATGTGCCTGTGTGCTTGTATACCCTGCCTCAAGCCCTGAGTACCCTGGAATAGGCAACCCTGAACAGTTTAAGCGGTATAAAGAATGAGTAGGTGAGAGAGTCAATTTTAAAACACGTGAATCAATTCTGATTTGCAAACTGACCCAATTATTCATTTAACTGTATAAACCAACAAAAGATTGATTAAATTGCTTAATCAGTTAAATTGCACAGCTGCTCTCCCCTCTTTCCAGTACTGCAGACCGTACCGAACTACTTTCACCCATGTTGGCGATGAACATTTAAAACATCTGTGACGTGGAGTGATATATTTATGTAAACATCCTAGTGCTGTTATGCTCTAATATCAGAACTCATGGAATGCCTCTTGCCCAATCAGATTACTCGATTGCAAGTAACTGTTGTAGAAAAGGAGTCAATACCCAGATAGCGTTAAACAGCACACAAGCATGAGTAAATAATTATTATGCACATGCAAATATAAGACTATAAATCACTTTCCATGGCTGAACCTTTCAAAAGACTACTTTTTTCCCGTCTTTGGCAGAGCATTATTACCCTAGTTTAGAGTCAGACTGTTAACTAGGGATCTTGGAGAGATGATAAGGCACTTCTCAGTTCAGTGCGTCATTTTGTTCATTGATTTTACGGCGTCTTTAGAATTCTGTTTTCAGTTCTTCTGAACAGCACTTCAGCATCGCTGCTGAACTTTGAACAGGCAATTTGGAAGCAAAAATAAAATATTCGGCCAAATATTGCTGTTGGATTAATGCTTGAGTGCCTCGAGTAAAAGTAATTTTGTTTTGTTTTGGAAATCTGCATAGAACGGTTAGTGATTAATAGCTCTATCACACAAAAGGAGTTTGTTATTTGAAATAATGAAGCAAATAACCAGAAAAAGCATGTATTTACCCAGCATACTAGATTAATTCAACAAATGACCTGTGCATGTCTGGCTAATAGTTTTTTTTTTTTTTTTTTCATTTTGTTCTTAATAAATGTATCTGTATTTGACCTTCATTCCAGTAAAAAGTAAGTAAGTATAATAATGCACAATATTTTCTCTTACAATTAGTGGAATTGTAAATATGACCCAAGTCTGTGGATGTAACTAGAGAATTGACATGGATATGATAATTTCCTGTAAATAGTATCAGGAAAGAATTTACAGGAAGTCTGTCTGACTTGTACAGTATGGTTTGAGTGGTAGATTTAAATAAGCTGCCTGAAATGTAATTGTCAAATTACAGATACAGAACCAAAAAAAATGATGTTTAAAAGGTTGTATACATTTGAGTGAATGAATGGACACATCAGGAGATTTGAGGCTTGAGAAAAAGTGGGAAAAAACAAGTGTAAGCCTCTTGTGAGTTACCCAGTCTCACGCGCTTTTTCCTGGAATCCTAATTATTAGCTACAGAAACGTAACCCGAAAGTGTTATACCAAGCTATAACAAGCAAGTTAAGAGCATTAATCCAGCCTAACACAAACACCAGTATTTACTATTATTGCTGAAAGACACTGGAGGTATATTCACCCGAGACTTCACATTCAAGCCTCCGAACTGAGTGCTGAAGTGCAGCACTTTAGACAGCCATGTAAAAGTGACGAGTCCCTGTAGACTCGTTGTTTTCTTTGCTCAGGCTGCAGTTTAAAAAAAAAAAAAACAAGAAGAAGAAGAAGAAAAAAAAAAGAGATGAGATACAGGTGACCAACAAGTCCAGAAGATGTGGTCTAATAGGAGCAGTGCATCAGAAAGTGTTATATTATCAACGCGTTGCATTCAGGCTTTGCTTGAAGGTCTAATGTGCGTTTTTCATAACCACTAACCTTTTCATTTGATATTTGAATCGTTCAGGAGGCAAGTCAGCTACAGAAATATGTAAAGAGTTGAAGGCTAATGCATTATTATGTGCTAGTGCAATTATTTACAGAATGGTGAATTTATTGCTTCAGTCCACTCAATAGCTGAGTGAGGTCAGTGTAATGCAGTTATATTACGCATAGTAAGCGTAATAGTAACTGAAGGCACGGAGTCTCCGTGTCCTTCTGATGGCACTGTGGGAATGTATAGAATAGATAGCCATTAACATCACCTCTTGGCATTTTTATACTTTTCTCATCTTGTTACTGTAATTTTGATCATTTAGATGGTTACAGAAAAAAAAATCAGAGTTAGACTAGATAGTAGAGTGTGTATAGCTATTAGTCTTGTGTTCATGATGTTGGCCAGTGGATATGTGAGTTCAGTAACCAGAAAAATATGACAAAACACACACACACACACACACACACACACACACACACACACACACACACACACAGTTTCACACACACACACATTTTGGAATGTTCTTCCCATCCGTGGTGGGTTTCTTCCAGGTACTCCACATCCCTCCATAGTCCAAAGGCATGAACTGTAAGTTGGTGTTTTCAAATTTTAAATCCATACCAAAATAGAAAAAAACAATTCTAATTTAGTGCGCAAATTAAAAACAACAACAAAAAATGGATAAGAATTCACCTTTCTTTCTCTCTCTCCTCTCCATATACAAGTGGCATGAACCCAGAAATTGTTACTTGTTTCTTCATATGTTGTGCTGGAGAATGTTTTTTTTTAATTATTATTATTTAACTTTTCTTTTTTGGTACCATTTAAGGAAGAAAAATGTTCCCCTCTGAGTAACTGCACTTAAACTGGCCTGAAAGAAAGGTTAATCAGCAGCATGATGCTTTTAGATGCAAGGCTTTTAGACAGTGCTGAAAGTGGAAAACTAGCTTCAGTGAGGCTTACACGAGCAAAACATCTTCCTGCACAAAATGATCATTTAAAATAAATAAGTTACAAAAGAACATACAATAATGTACAATTTCTATGAGTATACAGAGTAAACTTTTAAGGTATTAGGACAAAAAAAAGTTCCTAATAATAATAATAATAATAATAATAATAATAATTATTATTATTATTATTATTATTATTATTATTATTATTATTATATTTATTATTATTATTATTGATCACTTTTTTGCAATAAAAATAATATAGCAATAAAATAATAATAATAGTAATATTATTATTATTATTATTATTATTATTATTATTATTATTATTATCATCAAGCAAAAACATCTGGGTCATGAAACCAGTGTTAAAAACAAAAAGTATTTTTGTTTTTTAAATTAATGTATTTTTACATTAATTTTGTACACTTAATGTAAGAGAACAAAATTTAATTGATTATCTGTTTTTTAATATTCATTAAAATACATTTTATATTTCATTTTGATTAGATATCCAAACATTGGCCAAGTAAAAGTATACACACTTCAGGAAAAGAAAAACCTGTATAAATATTTTAATACTAAATGCATTGTTACACGATATATGATAATATAATGATAATATTATTAATATTGTGTTAATGTAATGATTTATTATAATAATTTTTTTCTTAAGTGTGTATACACAATGTATAATATTGATATATATACAGTATACTTATAGAAATGCATTCATATTAAATAAATATGCCTATTTTTACTCATAAAAAAAAGGCATATTTATTCATAAAAACTATGCTATAGTTTTTATGACATGTTTCTAGGCATTGGATTGTCAATCAGTGCCGGTTGCAATAGGACTTGAGGTTGATGTACGAAAGTACAATATGGCCACAGCTTTTAAAATCCCCACTTTAACCTTTTACTGTACTGGTAACAGTGGGAAATACTGAGTGCACTATTAATCACTGGGCATGCTTATTAATCACTGCAGCTATTAACAACGCATGCTTGGTTAACGAACCTCATCACATGGATCAATGAAGCAATTAAAGCCAGAATAAAGAACGAAGGAGAAGGCATGGGACTGCGTCTGTCTCTGCGGCTGAGAAAAGTGCAGTATGGTGTTTATCGATTCCGTATTCACCTTGTATGGGTGTAGGATCATTTCCTTTATTCAGTGCAGAAACAGACTCTGAGTCAGCAGCCTTAACTGGGATCCATTTATCTGGAGGGAGCGGAGCTACAGTACTTACCTGTTTCTACACTGTGCTCAAGTTTAATGCATCGTCTCGAAACATAAGCTGGTTGCTGGAGAAAAAATATTAGGAAGCAATTTGAGACTGGTTAGCTGAGTCCACAAATGTGCAGTATTATTGTCTGATGCAGGGGACCCAGCCGACTCTCCCATGGCCTATTGTGCTCTTTAAAGCCATGCAAATGCACCAGGCACAAGAGATCAGGGGCCTTTTGCTGGCCACATGTTGGCTGATTAAATGAATAAACCATTCTTTGTTTTGTTTATGGATACTGAAAGGAGGGCACTTTAGAAAGCTAATAGTGGGTCCTGGAATCCTCATATCCCACATATTACCATAGCAACAACGGTTATTGTTGTAGTGTCATCATCATCTTAGTGTTTCATTTATTTTAAAGTTGCACATTGTTATAGAAATCATATACAGAATAATCACCGCACCTGAGCATTCATGGTCATATTTTTTTTATTCTACTACAATAAAATTCTTCAGAAACCGAGGTTTAATCATTTTCACTATTTACAATCTGTCTACTTTAAGAGACATCCAAGATGAAGAAGTTTCCATTGCAGATGGCACCTCAGAGTGTTTGTCCAGCTTTGTGCAGAATGTGATGTACCTGCCAGAATCTAAATTAGCAGCCCAGTCAGAATAGAGCGATCCTGCTGCTGGAGGAGAATCTGCTCAGTGTGTTCCGAGTTGTCTGGCTTCTGACAAGTCCAGGGTCCTCCAGCTGCATCGTATCTGCCAGACCTGCTAAACTTTTCTCTTCTTGGTGCTATTTCATGGTTTTGTTGAGATGATTTTTCAAATAGGCATTTTTACCCTCGCTGCTTTGTACAACTGACTACCAAAGTTTATGTTGCTAAATTCTGGAAAACAGCCAACAATATGATTTGCATTCAAAATATTATGGAAACATGTTGTATAGCTCTTTAACCTTTGTTTGGCTGTTGGGGTCTTGTTTGTATGAGCAGTGGGACTTGTGATGAAATTTATTGCAAATAAGATCATAAAACCGACTTCAAGCACAGTACGGTCATGAGACTCCTAATGAATGGTGCAAATATTTTACAATATTGGTGATTCGGAGCCCACAGCAGTCATGCCCTTAGACATTTAGTGAGTGGAACGTTTGATCATTGAAAAACGACGGATGACTTGACGCAATGGTGGCAAGTGGTTAGCACTGTCTTGCACTGCCTTGCACCTCCAGGGACCGGATTCGATTCCCACCTCGGGGTCTGTGTGCATGGAGTTTGCACGTTCTCCCCATGCTTGGTGGGTTTCCCCTGGGCACTTCGGTTTCCTCTCACCGCCCAAAGACACAGTTTAATTGGCGTTCCCAAATTGTATGTAGTGTGTATACAGTATGTGTGTGTGTGTGTGTGTGTGTGTGTGTGTGTGTGTGTGTGTGTGTTCTGCAATGGATTGTCCAGGGTGTACCCCACCTCGTGGTAAGTGAGTAAACTTGCCATCAAATTTTGCCAAATTCCCCTTGGGATTACTATACATTATATTATACAGTATAATTAGGAAGTATCTTGGAGTTTTTATTTGTCTCATATTCTAGCTAATGAATTGCTCCAAGCCATTTCCATTAAATTAAGATTAATAATGATTAATTAGCACACACAGGTCCTATTCTGTATGGAAACGCCTAGAAAAAAATAATCATTCAAAAACTAATAACTCTCTACAGTCATACACTATATGGTCAAAAGTGTGCAGACACCTGACCATCACAACTATACATTACATGGTAAAATTAAATTGTTGCCACACAACTATGTAAAATATATATATATATATATATATATATATATATATATATATATATATATATATATATATATATATATATATATATATATATATATCCTCCAGCTTTACAAATTCCCTTCACTATCACACAAAGCAAGTTTCATGAAACCTGGCGTACCAAGGTTGTAGATGAAGAACTCAAGTATTCTACACAGATTCCTGACCTCAACCCCACTGAACACCTTTGGGATGAACTGGAACAGTGACTGCATGCCAGGCCTCCTTACCCTGCATCACGTCCTGACCACACTAATGCTTATGCTTCTGAGTGAAGACAAATCCACACAGCTCCAGGGGAAAGCATTTTGTAGAAAAGAAGAGGTTATAATAACAGCAAAGAAGAACTAAGGAGAACCATGTGATGGTTGGGTGTCTGCAAACGTTTGTCCATACAGAATATACTGTATACTGTATAGTATATTAATGCACTAGCTTGTCATGATTTATTACTTTATATTATATATTTAGGAGGCACATTGTCTGATGAGATTGCTAATGAATTTATTAGCCATACCCGCTTATCTTTATTAATAACCAACTTGAAGTCTTTCTTTGTTCTAGGAAGGAGTTTGGAATTTGGCCATTCCTACAACTTCAGGTCGTAGTTTAGTTCTAACAGACGACTGTATTGATCAAAATAGATTTTCATGATAAAAATGTTCTGTGCAGACACCTCACATCGAACTGCCTCACAACAATGCTGGGATATCTTGGTCTTAATTTGTTTTTGGAGTGCAGGTTGTTTTTGATGTTTAGGTCAATTTAGTTTAATTCATGACACTAGTAAGTATTGATGGAATGATAGTTGATTTACGCTGTACAGTGGAACCTCGGATTGCGAGTAACCCGGTTTAAGAGTGTTCCGCAAGACGAGCAAAGATTTTTAATCAATTTTGACTTGAAAAACGAGCATGTCTTGGTTTACGAGTGCCAAGTTTTTTGACACTGACACACACACGCACACTCTCTCGCCTTGACACCTCCCCTCCCCGGCTTCACACAGACACACAGACACACACTGCTCTACACAGAAACTCTGCTCTGTTGCGATTCTTTTCAAAGGTAAGGTGCCGGTTCATATGTTTTTGTTTACAGCAGTGATTCCGTTGGTGTGCGCTCATGCGAGTCTCATTAGAGAGATTTCTTTTTTTTCCATTAAAACAGTGTTTCCGTTGTGTGTGTGTTTATTGTGAAACTTAAAAAGCGAGGTGGGGGGAGAGAGGAGGAGTTTTACTGTGTAAGACGAGGTGAGGGAAGGGGCTAATTCCACACACACACACACACACACACACACACACACAAATACATGGTGCCTGCGCGCACAAACGGAAACATTTATCTGTTGGGATTTATTTTAACTTTTTTTAAAGGTAAAGTGCAGGTTAATTTGTTTTATTTTTACTTTATATATTGTATTAATTCTTTTTCTGTATTTATTTTTTTGGGCTGTAGAACTAATTATTCATTATTTCTTATGGGAAGGGTTGATTTGGTTTACGAGTGTTTTGGAACACGAGCTCGCTTCTGGAACGAATTATGCCTGTAATCCAAGGATTCACTGTATTTCAAACGGTCACTTACGAAAAAAATGGGAATCGATTTTAATTGTTAAGGCCGTGTTGTATGTTTTTTCTTTTCTGCACGCCCGAGTAACCACTGTGCGCCAGAAATGTCCATGCATAAACACGATTGTAAGTATGTATTTATTATGAAGCTATACAGCTAGTTCTTGGTTAAACATATTTCTGTTTTTGATTGATAGACTAGAAAAAACCCCAACCATCAAAGAAGCATTGTATTTGGTCTCTGAGTTGCACAGTGGTAAAGTGGTAAAGTGCTGACCCATGATGTTATAGCCTCTTGTAGCCGATAGCTGATTGGCTGAGCCCTCTCAGATGGGAGGGATGGAAGGCTCTCATATCAATTGAATCTCTAAGTGTTAGTGAGGGGCTGCTCTGAATCATGTAAGCAAGCTGTTTGAAAACAATGTGGTTGGTTGGCGTCATAGGGCTTGGAGGAAACATGTGACAGTCTTCGGCCATCCCTGAATTATATTTGTAGCCTTGATGTGGGAGTGCCCTAATGATGGGTGGGAATTGGCTCTGACCAAATTGGGAGAAAATAAAAACAAAATCTTTAGAAAAATTATATTCAGTTTATTGAATGGTTACTGACACCATCACAACTAGGCAGCACAAGTGTGGTCATACGTAGATGCTAGAGATAGAGGAACTTTATCAACTAGTTGGCAAAGAGAAGGGAGACAGTTTAGATGCCAAGATAAACACTAGTACTACCCTATTCATATTAAAAAATCGAACACTTAACTCATAATAAGCCTTGTAAGTTCATTTGTCTGATTGAGTAAATCATATCAATTTAAAGCCATTTACATTATATGATGCTAGAATTACAGTTTGGAGTTGACACTGGGTCAGACTGAACTCTGCACACCAATTAAACATTTGATGATCCCGGTTTGACATGGGAATGCAGAAGATATCAATTTTGCATGCAGCTGTCCTGTATACCATCATGTATTTAAAACTGTATTTATCTGAACAAAGATCAACTGGGTGAAAGTTAGATAGAATTTGTTTAGAGACCAGTTAGCCGTATCTCATGTTTTGTATAAGCATTATATTTCAGATAATTCCTAAGGCATGATTGCTGTGGACTTTCTAATACAATGAGCTGATACATAAAAGGTCAGGGTGCTCTGTCAGGAGAGTTGTAAGTCTAATGGATTCGTGCTTAATCTGATCACTGTCAAAGAGACGCAGTTTTTGATAGGAGTGTAGGGTTATTCTGCAAATCACAGGCAGATAAATCCAAAGGGCAGGGTGGTTTTCAAACCATGGAAGAGGCAATGAGACAGAGATTTAGTGCAGACAAGGTAATCTTGTTTACGTTACAGGTATACTTAATTATAATTACAAGCGTTTCATAAGTGTTAATGGCTTTTATTGACAGTTACATTAAGTTTGAAAGCTGATCCTTCTTTTCCAAGACCTCTGCAATTCACCCAGACATGCTGTCAATCAACTTCTGGGCCACATCCTGACTGATAGCAGCCCATTCTTGTATAATCAATGCTTGGAGTTTGTCAGAATCTGTGGGTTTTTGTTTGTTCACCCACATACTGTATAGAAGATTGTACACTCTCAATAGGATTAAGGTCTGGGAAGTTTCCTGGCCATCAACGTAAATTTTTGATGTTTTGTTTCCTAAACCACTTAGTTATCACTTTTGTCTTATGGCAACGTGCTCCATCATGCTGGAAAAGGCATCGTTTGTTACCAAACTGTTCTTTGTATGGTTGGGACAAGTTCCTCTTGGAGGATTTTTTTGTACCATTCTTTATTCATGGCTGTGTTCTTAGGCAAATTGTAAGTGAGCCGACTCCCTTAGCTGAGAAGCAACCGCACACATGAATGGTCTCAGGATGTTTTACTCTTGGCCTAACAGGACTAATGTTAGTGCCCCCCTTTTCCTCTCTGGACATGCTTTTTTCTTGATGCCCCTAACAATCGGAAAGGGGATTCATCAGAGAAAACAACTTTACCCCAGTCCTCAGCAGCCTAATCAATGTACCATTTGAACAATATATGTCTGTCCCTGATGTTTTTCCTGAAGGGATGTGGCTTCTTTGCAGTGTATGGAGGTGAGCGCCACCATCAGTCCTGTGTTTGCCAAAAGTAAAGCACCCTGAGACCGTAATACTGACTGTTTACATAAACTGAATGTAATTCTCAATAAAAGCCTTTGACACTTCAGTATACCATAGTAACATCTGACAAAAAGATCTAAAGATCTGTGCTTTTTGTTCATTTTTGTATTGTGACATCATATAAGAAGAGCCCCTGCCTCAGAGTGTTGCTCAGCTCTGCGGTTCTCCGGTAGGATATGAAAAATGGAAAAATATCCTTTTAGTTATTTCAGCTGAAAGATCATCACACATGCTTTAGGGAAGCTCTAAGGCCTGCATTAACTTGTTGAAGAAATAGAAAATATGAGACCTTTAATAAAAAAAATAAAAAACAACAACAAGTAGGTCTGATTGTAATGTACTGTAACCATAAAACTGTTTTTCTCCACTTCTGGTCTCCTTCAAATTCCAATTCCTCATACCAGACAGACTATGAGGCATAACTTTAAGCAGAGTTAAGCAGAGAAAACTTAAGGCACCAATAAAGTTACAAAGCTCCATGGCCCTTGGAAGGATTTGAGGTCACTGTTAGGTGCGTGACAGCATCAGTGTATCTAATTAAACCCAGCCCACATGCTGTGACTCTAATTAATGGTGATGAAGCTGCTGATTAACGCAGTAGAGACTAATTAAGAGGTGTTTTTTTTTTTAATGATGAGGCGTATGGCCCGTTGACAGATAAGTGAGCTGCCTCCATTAAAAAGAGCTACGACTCTGGGGCTGCTTAAAAAGTTTCAGCTCTAAGCAAACATATCGTAAAGAAATTCAGGTGAACATTGATTGCTTGCAAAATGTTCCTTCCTGCCTCATCCTTGAATCAGTTGTCAGAAAATCATGCGTTAACAGGAATAACCTTTACATTTCTTTGTTGTTCGTTTATCTCTGCTTGTGTGGGTATTGAATCCCTTATTGCGCAGAATGAATAATTAGGTGTTAATAAGGGGCAAGTCAGCATGTCGCCTATGAAAGGCGCGTCTCTCGTCTCTCTCGCGGTGTTGGATTTTTACCACGACGCACCATGTCTCGATGCGGCCCTATTTATCATATAAGAAAAGAAGCTGCTGTACTGTCCCTGAACTACTGTCTCCGTCTCATCTAAAGCTGTAAGCAGAAGCAACACTCGAGTGCAGTTCCGCGTTGATGAGTCTGTTTGATAAGCAGAACTCACTTGACTCTGTGTCGAAAACTCTGCTGTTTATATGGTAACCGTGAAGAGCAAAACAAAATAACAAAAGAGAAAACAAAATAACATTCAAAAACAAAATAACAAATAAAAAAAATAAAAAAAAACCAAAACAAAATAACAAATTCAAAAACAAAATAACAAAACCGAAAACGATAAACCAAATGAGAAAACACAACGACAATTCAGTCAAACCGGAAAAGGTAAGTACAGTTCTCGAATTAAAGTCTTAGCGCTGATTGGAAGAGACATCCGTCACTCAAAACATACAAGCAGTACTGTCAAGTGAAGTCAAACTTATTTTAAAAGCACATTTAACACAACTTAGTTGACCAAAGTGATGGAAAATCCTAAAATACTGAAATTAATCCTTAAATGAAAATACATCTAAATGTCCGTGAGGCTGCAGTACTTCCTGTATATTTTGAGTAACAGATGCCTCGTCCAATCAGCGGTAAGAATCAACAAGCTGAAAAAGGTAGGTGTGGCTTGCGAATGACATTCTTACCACTGATTGGACGAGACATCTGCCACTCAAGATTAGCGGTAGGATTTAATTCGCAACCCAACTTAAGCATGTTGATTCTTACCGCTGATTGGACGAAACATCTGTCACTCAAAATATACAGGACGTACTGCAGTCTCACGGACATTTAGATGTATTTTCTTTGAAGGATTATTTTTAGTATTTTAGGATTGTACAGCAGCTTGGCCAACTAAGTAGTGTTAAATGTGCTTTAAAAATAAGTTTGACTTCACTTGACAGTACTTCTTGTATTTTTTTTTTTTGAGTGGCAGATGTCTCTTCCAATCAGCGATAAGAATTTAATTTGCAAATTATACCTACCTTTTCCGGTTTGACTGAGTTGTCGTTGTGTTTTCTCATTTGGTATTTTGTTTCTGGATATGTCGTTGTATTTTCTGATTTGTTGTATTGGTTTTTGGTTTTGTTATCTTGTTTTGATTTTGTTATATTGTTTTGGAATTTGTTATTTTGTTTTCGGTTTTGTTATTTCATTTTTAAATTTGTTATTTTGGTTTAGGTTTTCTTATTTAGTTTTTTAATTTGTTATTTTGATTTTGGTTTTGTTATTTTGTTTTGCCCTTCTCGGCCACAGCATGTTTACCTCAGACAGGAATTACATGGACTGTAGCATTAGAGCTCAAGCCAGCCAGTGTGGAGAGAAATGAACTTTTCTTCCAAGAGGTCACTGTGACACAGCATTTTTTTAAATATATACTGAGTGAGGGAACTGAATTGTGGCCCTGAGGTACATTGAAAATAAAATTCTTATAACAGCATGACATCAGTGATGGCATCAATAAAAGTCATAAAAGTTTTCTTTCTTGGATAACAGTTTTAGATACAAGTCCCTGTTTTAATTGTGGCTTTTTATAATTACTTATTCAATCAAACACCTGGATATAAATCTGGGACTATTGATTGTGCAGAATAACAGAACATACTGTAGTTATGGAAGTAAAAACTCCCTTTATTTCTCTATATAATCCCCTGTTACACTAATGCAGTCATCCCAGTGTTTCACTAGTGCGTGGATACCATCAAGGTACAAAGTTTTCTCAGAGCCATTATCAGACTGCCTGCTTCACGTATGAAACGCTGGCCTCCCAGGAACTCCTTTAATGCCCCAAGCATGTGCAAATGGCTTGGAGTGAGGTCAGAACTGAAAGGGGGATGTGGCGCTAACTCCATGCAAGTGGTGCTTGTGAATGATTGTGTGAATAATTGCCAAAGATATATGTTTCTCTTCAGCAAGTTTTCTTCAGCAGGCATTCTGATCTTTGAAAATGGGATCCTGGTCCCCCTCGTCCAAGATCGCCATTCATGGACGTTCAGCCTTCTTTAATGACGTTCATGCCATCATTCAAATGTTTTACTTCTGCTAAGAGTCTCATGATCATACTGTTCTTGAATTCTTCTGTAAATGTCAACTGGTTTTACGCATTCATTCATCGAAATCACAAGTCTTACTAAAAAACAACACATCTGTTTTTCTGGACAAGAAACGCTCCGCGCTATACTACTACTACCGCACATTGTACATGTCTACACCCGTTCATTATTTGTACAGTACAGTACCACTTATCCTGTGCAAGGCCATGGGGGCAGGGGAGTCAGAGTTTGGGGTTGTGTCCTGGGATCTCACGGCACAAGGTCAGGTTGGATGGAGAACCAAACCATTGCAGTGCAAGAGCACACACCTCTCAATCACAGGGAGAACATGCAAACTCCATGCATGGAGACCAGAGGTGAGATCCAACCCCTCAATACTGGAGGTGAGAGGCCACAGTTCTAACCACTAAGCCACCATTGTGCCAAATTTCAAGAGCTTGTTTAATAATTGGAAGGAACTTTTTGAATATATAAAAGATACATGATTTAAAGTCTTTGTGAATCCAGATGTGAACACATGACTGATAACAGAATTCAAACTTGGTAAATGATATAAAAAAGGACAAAACTTGACAAAAGGTCAAATGCATTGTTGCATAAATGAACCCACTGCATGAATGAATACTTTATTTTAGTGCACTATCTGGGAAAGACTGTCTTTATACGGTAGCACCAACTCGAAAGACCTACGGTTTGTTTGCTTTTATGTTTGAGACACTTTATGATGGTATCAGGAAACTGTCTGTTAAATTGGACAATTTAATGCCAGAAAATGTGATCTTTGCAGATTTAAGGGCTGTTTAACTCAGCAGGCAATAAATCTCTCTCCGCTCCATCAGCTTTGCATATGAAAAAAAAAAAAAAAAATCTTGCTTAGCATAGCTTTTCACACAGCTAGGGGAAAAATGTCTTCTTGAAAATGCTAAATAATTGACCACATATAATATAGAACTGTCCCCATGAACAGATTTAAACTGAAGTTTTTTTTTTTTTTTTTTTTAATGACTTTAAGGTTTAATTATGTTTTCCAACACATGGTGGATGATTTGGTGGTTTCTTGGTCTTGAAAAGCTAGCATATGACAGATAACTCATGAGGCTAGGATCATGTTGAGAGTATAATAATGTCTCCGCTTCTCATAAGGCTCTCCCACTAGAGAGAAGACGTAATTGCAGGCATGTGCTTTTTTTATATACGAAACAAACAACCAAAAAAAATTAAATACGCTCGAGAGAACAGGAAAAGGTCAGGCGAAGAGCAAATAGGCATGAATAGGTCTAGACAGCTTTGTAAACAGAAAAGACAAGGTGGGGTCAAACAATACGGAAAAACAACATAAATAGCCTATTAATGATTGAAGATACAGGCAGGATACCTCTCAGTGTGTGTGTGTGTGTGTGTAAATTCATTATACCTCACTTGTAATAGCATTCAGTTAATGACAATCAGTCCTCAGGTGATCCAGAGTGTATGTGCTTGGAGTAGGAGTCTTTATGTTTGTAGTTTTCTCTGATGTACAGTACAGGCTGGGTGAAATTTAACAAGGCGATATTTGATGGCTATAGGACTCGTAGTATCACTGGAGTCATGATGAGAACAGTCTATAAATAGACAATAGTAAATATGATTTCATATTTAGACCAGGTGTATTTACCTGCTGTAAATAACTGTCATACTGTAGCAATTTCACGAGTTAGGAGAAAGCACCTAAAATGGCAATATACAGTATAAATGTGAATTAAGTATAACATATTCAACATACAACTCATGGCATAAAAACATTTAATCAGATTTAAACATGTTTGCGAGTAAAGTATTGCAACATGTTTTAATGCAAATGTATGTACAAGTGCGCTTGAAAACATAAACAAAATATATATATATATACATGAAACAAAAACAAAATAAAAAAGAAACGAATAGTACAAGTACTAATACTATAGCAATAAGTCATGTATTATGTATAGCAGAGTATACCATTGGGTGGCACGGTGGTGTAGTGGTTAGCACTGATGCCTTGCACCTCCAGGGTCCGGGTTCGAGTCCCGTCTCTGTGTGCATGGAGTTTGCATGTTCTCCCCGTGCTTGGTGAGTTTCCTCCGGGTACTCCGATTTCCTCCCACTGTCCAAAGACCTGCTTATAGGCGTTCCCAAATTGCCCGTAGTGTGTGAGTGAGTGTATGTGTGTGTGCCCTGTGATGGACTGGCATCCTGTCCAGGGTGTGCCCTAAATCTCCTGGGATAGGCTCCAGGGCCCCGTGACCCTAAATACAGGATAAAGCGGTATAGACGATGAGTGAGTGAGTGAGTGAGAACATGCCTTTGGTTTGAGCTTGCTTTTCTTCCTCTACTTTTCTCCTCTTCCCTACAGAACAAAGCCTCGCCCACTGGAGTTCTTGGAGGCATGGATTCAGGAGGTCCTCAGCAATATCCCAATGGCAATGGGATGGCAATCCCATGGCACTTCCCAATTCTCATGGTGAATTCCATTGCCATTCCAGTCTGGTGTGTTTTGGTGCAGACAGTTTACTAATTTCTCTTGATGACATGATTGGCGAGAGTATCATGTCATCAGAAAAGCTATATTCACTCATGTGAAGGTGTTCATGACTGTTCACCTGATTTTTTTTTTTGTTATCGCATTTTCTTCTGACCATAGGGTGAGGTTAAATAGCTGAAGTGTGCAAGATATAGACAAGCATGGTAATACCATAGTACCTATAGTGTTGCAGGTTATGAAAATTCATTAGCAGTAGGTGGTTCAGGTGTTTTAGGTAATGTTAGTGTGTGCATGTTTGATTCCATTTTAAACAATTACCATTTAATCTTACTTGAGACAAAAACCACATGTAACTATAAATGAAAGTCTTATACAGTGGAACCTTGGATTACGAGCATAATTCGTTCCGGAAGTGGGCTCGTATTCCAAAACACTCTTAAACCAAATCATCATTTCCCATAAGAAATAATGAAAACTCAAATTATTCATTCCACAGCCCCCAAAAATAAATACATAAAAATAATTAATACAATCTATAAAATGAAAATAAAACAAATTAATCTGCACTTTACCTTTAAAAAAAGTACAAATAAATCCTGACAGATAAGTGCTTCCATTGGTGCGCGCACGCGCCGTGTGTGTGTGTGTGTGTGTGTGTGTGTGTGTGTGTGTGTGTGTGTGTGTGTGTGTGTGTGTGTGTGTGTGTGTGTGTGTGTGTGTGTGTGTGTGGAATTAGCCCCTTCCCTCGCCTCGTTTTACACAGTAACATTCCTCCTCCCTCTCCCCACCTCGCTTTTTCACAACAAACACACGCACGCACACAGACACACACACACACACAACGGAAACACCGTTTTAACAGGCAAAAAATAAATCTCTCTGAGACTGATATGAGCGTATATTAACAGACATACTTTTTAAGTGCGTCAACAAGCGCATAAACACAGCGGAAACACCGGTTTAACGGAAAAAAAGCGAGACTGGCACGAGCGCATACTGAAGGAATCACATAAGTTTCACAACAAACGAACACACACACAAACACGGAACCACCGTTTTAACAGGTGAGAGAGTGACGCTCGGTGTCAAAATAAGAGTCGCATGTGTGAAGCATGATATTCGGCGGTCGTAAACTAATACTTGCTCGGTTTCCGAATAAAAAATTCTTTAAAATCTTTGCTCGGTTTGCGGAACACTCGTAAACCACGTTACTCGCAATCCGAGGTTCCACTGTACTGTATACTGTACAGTATGTAATATGGTTCTGTTTTCATATATAACACAGTGAAGACAAATCCCATGGTTCTCCTAAAAAGCATGTACCCGACTACACACAGTACAAATGAACCAATTTAATTCACACTAAATATGAGAGAGAGAGAGATTTTTATTGAAACTGGTGAAGTTATGGAATTGCCTACCGATTAACGTTCGGTTGTTTAGATGCGGTCTTCCTCGCTCTCATTCATCACTCGGGTTTGTTGATGGTGAGGTGATTGGTCGCTTTACATCTCAGGAAGTGTTTCCTTCTGGCTCTCTTTTTTAGTTATGCTGTCACACAAAAATACACAAAACCTCAGTGAACATGAATAGATTTATTGACGGCCCCAAAAAAACAATAAGCATTAATGCTACATTTAAAAATATGGATTATATGTGTGTGTGTTTTTTTTTTCTCCCTCATCACTTAAATTTACATGTTCAATGTATTTTCGGTTTGGGAGTAAATGTTCTGATAAGGGAAGATGAGATCGGATAAAGCATAAAGCTATTTCATTATATAGGAGATAAGAAGCGAAAATAAATAGATTCAAACTAATGAGATTTTGAAGGTCCATGCTTAATCACTGACTGTTTATTCCCTTCCAAATATTTCAATTTATTTGACATTCTATCTTGGGTATTGCATTTACTCCTGAGTTGGAGGATTAGCTGGAAGATTTGGCTGCGAGATGGTTAATGGAGCAAATAGTTATTTGTTCTGGTGAGGCAGGTGAGAAAGAAGCATGCAATCTTCTGCTGCTGGGTGCACGACTTCACGTCCCTCATGGCAATACTGTAATAGGACCGAATGAAGGCATGAATTTGGAGGCGTCGTTCTGTTTAACTGTAAATAAACTCAATCATTTGTAACACTAACATTAAACGACACATTGGGAATGTTTCTTTTGCAAAGACACTCACAAATTGCACAACTTCATAATAGGTTGCTCGTGTGGGCACGTACAGTACAGTACATACAGGAACCATTTATTTATTTATTTATTTATTTATTATTTTATTTTTAGCCTTACTTTTTTCCCCAAGAAAACCAAACAATTTGCCGCACATTTTGGCACCCCGAGCTTTGGATGTCAGTCACATTTTTGCCAATTAAGTAAACATTCTAGACCTATTTTTATTTGACTTCTGGCTGCATTTGCATTACTGCAGATAATTTCAACACATTTTTTTTCTTTTACTTCAAAGCCTAGATGTTCCGAATGTTAGAATGAATTGCCGAAGCACTGAGTTGGCGTTGTTTATGGAGGGCTGCTGCATGCTGATGGTCTGAACGCTGCAGGAATTAATCTGTCAGAAAGCATTTTATGATCCAAACAAAGCGACTCCCCCTCACACTGCACCCTCAGGGCACACTTCTTCTCTTCTGGACAAAGGAGCCACTTTATTTGTTCAGTTTATCGAAGATTCGCCAGTCTTTCCCAAAACAGTGAGAACGCAGTGATTATTGTGAAAGCGCAATCCAGTATGTCCGAACAACAATCCTCATTCAAACTGGAATGCATGTAGGCTCTACAGTACCCAGGTGTCCTTCACACATGTGGCAGAGGAGTTCTGCATTTCAACATTGAAATAGATAAGCATGATTGTCATTAGAAATTTGTACATTTATATGCCATTAGATTATTCTTTCTTATCCCCTTCAAATAAAAAGTGCAGATAATATTATTATTATTAATAATATAAATTCACAATGATTGAACGTTCTGATTGTTTACTGATCTGTTCTAAGCCTTGTGTTTACACCATTTTATCACAGGCTTACCTGACACTGCCACCAATGGTTATCCAATCGGTGTCACCGCCCAAATTGGTAGCTTTTGACATTGCAATTTCTACCCATTGTTTATCTTTATTCAAATCTGATCATTTTTAATTTAATCAGTGTCTTCAACAGGAAGATGTTTAGCAAAAGAAATATACCTAACAGTTCTCATATATGGATGGTACAAGGATATACATTATGCATACAGTATGTATGTATGTATGTACAGTATATATATATATATATATATATATATATATATATATATATATATATATATATATATATATATATATATATATATACACACAATAAAGTTGTAAGAAAATGTCTTGTCCTCATATAAGGACATTCAGGTCTCAAGAGGATAATGCTATTGTGCAACACAGAACCGCAATGTGCAATCAGTAAGACGCAAATACAGTACACTCTATAATAAAAGGTAAGAGCAATTGTTATGAAGTATATATATATATATATATTTTTTTTTTTTTTTTTTTTTACTGTTACTGTGTCACAGCATTAATATTTTTGTTCTCCACTTGAAGCATGTTCTCACTTTCTGGCAGGTAGATGAATGGAAAATGAGTTGTTAGTGTTTGATCAATGAAAACTCCGGTAAGATTAGACAGTCAGGTCCATGACGTTTGGAAGAAAGATAATGATATTTGTCATTTGGCCTCTGTATACCACCACACTGAATTTGAAATGAAACACTCAATATGTGATTGAAGTCAAGACAGCTTTCAGCTTTAAGTCAAGAGGGTTTGACAAAGGGGCTCATAAATAATGGAACAAGTGGCTGACAAGCAGTTTCATTTCAAATTTAAATATGGTGGTGGACGTGGGCCAAATGCAACTTATATTTCTTTAGAAAATTCTGAACCTTACTGTAGTTAACATCAGTTATTTAATATCTGTTAGCTTCATTTATTAGGGATGTACTGAAATGGTGGCTGAACATTTTTTTTTTTTTTAAGTAGTAGCTGATTTCATGCATGTGGCAAGGTGGCTTAGTGGTTAGCACTGTCGCCTTGCCACCTCCAGGGTCCGGGTTCGATTCCTGAATTGGCTCAGTGTGTATGGAGTGTGCATGTTCTCCTCACACTTGGTTATTTGTTTCCCTAAGATTACGCAAATTGTCGTTGTGTGTGCCCTGCATTGGATTGGCACCCTGTCTGGGTTGTACACTGCCTCTTGCTCTAAATCTTTTGGGATAGACTCCAGGCCCCCTGCGACCCTGTATACAGGATAAAGCAATATAGATGTTGAGTGAGTGCGATTTAATGCAATGAATATTAGCAAGTGATTGAATCCATTGCTGGTTTCCATAACTTTCCTGCGCAGATCAGCACAGAGGCACTCAAAACCAGCAGAAGATCAGCTGTAAACAATATACAACCCTTTTGACATGATTTCATGGTTTCTACAAAAGACATTGGACAATGTTCAGTAAGTGGCCTCCCATAGGAAAAAAAACAAAAACATTACAGTAAATACTACAGTGTTTTTGAACCTTACTGTAAAAATACTACAACAACTATGCAATATAGTTAATTATTATATGAAATTATATGGTTAATCACTATACTGTAATTACTATAGTAAATGCTACATAGCAGTTTACTATGGCTTGTGGTTAAATACTATAAGAAATACCATAGTTTACTACAGCATGTAGTAATAACCATGATAAAAGCTACAGTTTATTACAGTGTGATGTTAAATACTTTATACAGGTAAAAGATAAACACAAATAATAGACACTGCAGTGCACCAGATACCGATATTTACAATTATATACAATATTTTCAGTGTGTAAGTGTGTATGTATAAAATGTAAAACATCTGGTATATTGTATGTGTTTGCCTCACCACTTTCAGTGAATCAGTCCGGTGATGGTGAATGATGAATAATCCTAATTTCGGAAAATCCTCAACAAAACAGAGTTTACAGTCCAATACAGTGGAAAACAGCTCTTAGACAAAATGACGTCCAGGATTCTCTTTATGATTTAAAGGCACAGAGACAACACTGTTACATTCGACATGTGAGATTCATTTCCTAAGGCGTGATTATGGTTGTTGGCCACATGGTGGCAGTGTGGGGAAAGGGACCAGAGATTTAGCCAAGTGGATTGGTATGCTTTACGTTTTATATTCGTGTCAAAGGCATACAGTATAAGGCTCACTTTGTCAGACTTAAGAACAAATCCAACTTACAAACGTGATCCCGGAACGGAACTCATCTGTAAAAATCTGTAATTACCTTTGGCAATTTATTATAATGTACAGTATAGTAAATTGCTATAGTAAATATTACAGTCGATTATGGTGTTTCATACCCATTATAGTAAAAGCTTCAGTTTGCTAATGTGTGTAGTAATCACTATACAGTATAATTATAACTATACAATTACAACTATCCAACATAGAAAATACTACAGTTAAATACAGCGTTTAGGAATGACAATAATAAATAATGCCCTTTACTTTAGCATGTACAGTAGTAATTACTAGACACTAAACTATAGATTTCTTCCCCTATGTTCTATATCAAAATTGTGTTGTGTTTAATATACTATACTGCAACTGTATTGTGCTGCTGTCTTTGCTTTATATATATATAATATATATACTGTATATAACATCAAATCCTTGGTAGTGGATTGCTCCATGCTATGTAAATGTTATTTGAACATGTATCATACAAAGTATATTTTTTGGACAGGAAGTTGATGGGAAAATCTAGTAGTTTGTATGTCTCTTCAGGAAATCTGATTACTGCTGACATTTCATTATGCAAGATACGTACACCAGATTTGAATAGAAATTTACACATGCATAGGCTACATACAGATGTTTATGCATGCACAACCTACCTCCAGAGCCTCTGTCTTGCACATGAAAAACACAAAAATGTAGGAGTCTTTTGAGGCAAGCGCACTCAACCAAATTAACCATAAATTAACCATAATGATTAACTAATGAGGCAGCACGGTGGCATAGGAGTTTGCACTGTGGCCTTGCACCTCCAGAAGATGAATGAATGAATATTAACTAATGAGTTCAAAGAGCTTTTTGTTATTGATTATGGTTCATGATTTTGACTGGGAAGCAATGCTTGACCCACTGGTGCTGAAAGGCTGCTGCCTCGGTAATTCTGTGTTGCTGCATTTATATTCATACCCATGTGAAAGGCATTTCACTATACTGTACACTTGTGTATATGTTTGAGCACAATAAACTTGAGTTGCGTTTACATTTCACCGTCTGTCTCGCTTTCTTATTAATGGCATCATGAAAGTTCCAATCTGTTTTTATGGCACTGGAAATGTATCTGGTATGGTCCTTTTGAGACTCCAGCAGGAGGCAATTGTGCTGCATTGCTATGGTACAGAATTGTGCGCGGATGAGGGATAGGAGTGTATCAGGCTATGATTACTCATGCAGTGATGAATCTAAAAATACAGAATGACACAAGTACAACACAAATCAGTCTGCTGGGGAAAAAGTAGATTGTATATTATCCACCTGGTTGAAGGGAGTGCTATTGGAGAAGGACAGATGGACAATGGTAGACGGTTATGCACAGGCGATGCGTTAATGCATTCATGGTCTTCATTGAAGGCATTATAGTTCTCAAAATCACATTTTTTGTCACTTTAATTATTGTACTATTTAAAGCAGTACTATTCTTACAAAGGTTTCTCAAATGCAACATATTTAGGACCTGGTGGAGCAAGGTGAAATTAAGCTATCAGATTTTTTTCCTTTGCTGTTGCTATGTGGTTACTGAACACTAGAGGCTGCATTTGAGGCATTCCAATTAAAAAAAAAAAAAAAAAGTTTAATGAGAGACTTTTTTTTTTTGTTTGTTAGTTTACTAATAATACATGGATGAAGTTAAAAATATTTTTTTACCTATACCTTATAGCACATGTACAGGAAGCTGGGGTCAGAGTGCAGGGTCAGCCAGGATACAGTACCCCTGATACAGATTTAAATAGAAATTTTCAGACAAGGTTAAGAGACTTGCTCCAGGGCTCAGTGGAAGCCTGGCAGTGCTGGGGCTTAAACCCCTGATCTTCCGATTAGTTACCCAGTAACCCTCTGTCTTAACCAATTGTGCCACCACTGGCCCCACAGGTAAGCAATATGTGGATTCCAACTCTGAAAGGCACGGGTTACCCCTGCTGTAATTACTTTTATTTTCTTTCGTATTTTAAGTATTTTGTACTTGAGTTCATTTTTCTTGAATAAATATTCACTTTTGCTACATTTAATTAACCCTATGGAGTACATTCCTGTCTTGGAGGTCTGCAGACAATTCCTTGGACTTCATGGCTTGGTTTGTGCTCTGACATGCACTGTTATCTGTGGGACCTTATATACTGTAGACATGTGTGTGCTTTTTGGTGGATCCCAATCGAGTCGTAGAAACATCTCAAGGATGATCAGTGGAAAAAGAATGTACCTGAACTCAATTTTGAGTGTCATGGCAAAGGCTGTGAATACTTCTGTATTTTTAATACATTATACTTAATACTACTAATTGTTTTTTTTTTTCACATTGTCATTATGGGGTATTGTTTGTAGAATTTCGAAAAAAATAATGAATTTAATCCATTTTGGAATAAGGCTGTAACATAACAAAATATGTCAAAAGTGAAGCGCTGTAGTAATCAACTAATGTAACTTTACTACTGCACATTACTTATTGTTCATGATGGAGGGGAATTTACCTCAGCATATTGTCGATCACTTGGTTACCACATCGTTCAAAAAGGCATTCCTCAGATATAGAACATTCAGATTAGTTGTGTTCATTGTATACATTTTACTATATAAAAAGTACAGTATAGTAATTACTTCAACCTCCTTATTTGTGTTTTGTACTCTTTCCAAAAGTTTGCTCACTACATGCTAACACTTACAGCTTGTACTGTTATCACACTTGGGCATGATATTACACCTACGCTGGTTAGAGTGCAACAGATGCTACGATAATAATAAAGGATAAAGAAGAAAAAGAAAAAAAAAAGCTAAACCTTTTAAACAGTTTTCTCCCACAGTCCAAAAAATCTGCAGATTAGACCAATCGGCGTTCCCAAAATACCAATAGTGTGTGGATGAGTGTGTGTGTATGCGTGTGTATCCTGCAATGGATTGGCACCCTGTCCAGGGTGTACCCCGCCTCGTGCCCCAAGTCTCATGGGAATCCGACCCTGAATACTATAAAGAACTGGAGAAAATGTATTTGCCAGATTTAGTCAATGCTTACAGCATATACAACAATACAAGTTTAAAAAGTATATTGTTAAAAAAATAATAATAATAAAGGAATTTGCCTTTTTAATGCATGGCAAGGAAAATAATAATAAAATATAATAAAAAGCCATTTCCTTGTTTTCTCACTTTTAGTTCAAGTCAAATGAACAAATGCAACATACAGGCACAGAAATGAGCTGCAGCTTTTTCCTTTTGTTTCTGTAGAAAATGTAAATCTCATGTAGATTCTCTATATAATCCCCTGCTACACTAATGCACTTATCCCAGCGTTTCACTAGGGCTAGTATTCCATCACGGTAGAAGGTTTTCTCAGTACGCTGGAGCCGTGGTCGCACTACCTGATTTATGTCTGAAACCCTGGCCTCCCAGGAACTCCTTTATTGGCCCAAGCACGCAGGACTGTATGGGGGATGTAACAGTAACTTCCAGCTGAGTTCCTGTAATGTGCAAGTGGTGACAGATGGATCTCATCTGGAAGTTTGTGTTGGGAAAGTTCACAGGAAGGTCTGCAGTGGGCACTGAGCCACTTCTGGTGGGATCATCGTTCAAGGACATTCTTTAAATGCGCGCACCTAAAATGTTTTACTGTGGCTAAAAAAAAAGTTGCTGTTTAAGAGTTTTCATTCATGAGAAATTTCAGCAAGTACTGGTTTGACTTGGACCCCCCCTTGTAGTGTTTCAATTTGTAACTATGACATCTGATACTTGAATAGAAAATGCTTTTACAAATGGAAAAGTGCATCTTTAACAGCTGAAAGACCACATTTTCATAAAATCCCCCCACATTTACCCTTTTGTGTCAATGTTAATAGGCAACTTACAGTAATATCAATAATACGTTTTTTTTTTTTTTAATATATTAATATATTTTAATGAATTCAAACGTGTGCTGTGTTTTTGTAGGTACTGTAGTCACTGGCAGAACGAGCATTGGAACGAGGAAAAAATATTTGAGTTTTGTTGCACACAAAATATTTTTCATTATAAAGATTGTTATGTACTGTATTATGAGAAACATTGAAAAGAAAAGAAAACATAGTTAACAACACATTGATGACAGTGCCTTATTACACTAGTCCATGTCAATAACAAATCGTAAACTGTGAATGTCATTTTTCTTGACTTTTGATAAAAGTCGATATAATCCAATATTTAGTCTATTATGGGCAACCACTATTTTGTCTACTATGTTTGATTTGTTGTATAATATTTGAACGCTAAACTGGCTGCTGTAATGTTACAGTTTCCCTCAGGGATTAATCTAAATACTGTATATTAATAAGAATACATTTCTTCAAGTCCTGGTTTGACGTGTAATGTTGTAACTGTGACATTTGATACTTGAATAGAAAATCGTTTTACAAATTGAACATTTTTAACAGCTGAAAGACCCACGTTCTCATAAAATCCCTTCACATTTACCCTTTTAAAAACAAGATATTTTTGTGCATTCAGCTTCTTTTTGTCACGAAGATTAATGAAGTAAACAATTATTAAATAGTTAAAAATTTTATTTTATCCATTGCATGTATTGTTTCATAAAGACTCGTACATTTTGTAAGAGCTTTGACTTTAAATCCTGTGAGCTGGTGCATTATAAATCAGAGGTGAGAGACTGTTGGGGCTTTATCTGCATGTTCAGGCAGTACATCTTCTTCTGATCAGCTTTGTCCCAGTCCTCCCTGCACCATCTCTCTTCCAGTCTCTCACTAACACCCTCACTCCTTCTGTCACAGCCACAGATGTTCATACACTACTTGTGTCTATTTGGATTCACACAAAATCATAGACAAATGTAAGGAGAACAATATAGCCTGTTGTAGTTTTTTGGACAGTTGGGATTCCATTTTTAAAAATATCTTCCATTAAAAAATTTTTTAAAAATTTAATTATGATATCATGACACCTGAAATTATTTATATACTGTAGACATGCTAATAAATAATTAATATGCTCATTATTAAAAAACTGCAATGATTTAGTACTAGGTATTATTTTAGCATCTAAAAAAAAATGTATTGCGACATAATTTATCATGCCATTGATATTATGTTTTATGTACTCACAGTGCTATTGAATTCTTTTTTTTTTTGGATTTTTTTTTTTTTTTTTTGGATTTTTCCCCGATTTTCTCCCTAATTTAGTCGTGTCCAATTCCTCCCCATCACTAGGGGGCTCCCACATTAAGGCTACTACTACACGTGAAGACTATCACATGTTTCCTCCGAACCACGTGACGTCAGCCGACCGCATCTTTTCGAACTGCTCGCTCGCGCACCGTTGGGGGCGGCGTAACACACTCGGAGGACAGCGCTATCCGCTCCCTCCGTTGCGCGAGCTCACAGACGCCCCTGATTGGCTGTAGAGCCGTGATTAATGTGGGAGCACTAAGTACCTCTCATCCCTCCCCTCTGAGAGAGCTCGGCCAATCAGCTCTCTCTAGACCTCCGGCTGCGAGAGGTTACAGCACCACCCGGGATTCGAACTAGCGATCTCCGGATGATAGGGCGAGCGCTTTAACCACTGCGCCACTCGGAGGCCCCAGTGCTATTGAATTCTTAAATCTGATTGGACATTCACTCACTCATTGTACCGCTTAATCCTGCATACAGGATTGTGGGGACCTAGAACCTATCCCAGGAGACTTAGGGCATGAAGTGGGGTACACCGTGGACAGGGTGCCAAAACATTGCAGGGCCCACACATATGTACATACACATACTCACACACTTTGGGCAATTTGGGAACACCAATAAGCCTAATCTGCATATCTTTGGACTGTGGTAGGAAACCGGAATACCCGGAGGAAACCCACCATGCACAGGGAGAACATGCAAACTCCATGCACACAGAGGCGGGAATCGAATCCAGACCATGGAGGTGCAAGGTGACAGTGCTAACCACTAAGCCAATGTCCCGTCCTGAATGGACAGAAGTTAATATCAGCACATTGGATCTAATACTGTATATTAATGTGTATAAAATTGATGTCCTTAAAAAAATTACGTTTCATCATCACACCATATAAAGTACACTCACCTGTCACTTTATTAGGTACACCTTGCTAGTACGAGGTTGTCACCATTCTGCCCTCAGACCTGTCTCAGGTTAAACATTTTTGGCAATACTGACATTATAGCATCAGATCACAGCAGCAGATTTGTGGTCTGCACATCTATAATGTGAACCTCCCATTCCACCACATCAAAAAGTGCCCCATTGGATTGAGATCTGGTAATTAGTGGATACCATGTGAATTGAGGGAACTCATTGTCATGTTCAGTAGACAAGTGTGAGACGATTTTCGCTTTGTGACATGTGGCATCTCCTTTGTCTTTCGGCTGTTCCCTTTCAGGGGCCGCCACAGCGAATCATCTGCCTCCATCTAACCTTCTCACACCAACTAACTTCATGTCCTCTCTCATGGCATCCATAAATCTCCTCTTTGGTCTTCCTCTAGACCTCTTGCCTGGCAGTTCCAACCTCAGCATTCTGCTACCAATACATTCACAATCTCTCCTCTGAACATGTCCGAACCACCTCAATCTGGCCTCTCTGACTTTATCTCCAAAATATCTAACGTGGGTTAATGTCTTTGTGACAAGGCATGCTATCTCATAAGGGGATCACATGATTAGCAACAATACTCAGGTAGGCTGTGGCCTTTAAACCATGCTCAGTTGGTACTAAGGGGCCCAAAGTGTACCAAGAGAATATTCCCACCACTATTACACCACCACCACCACCACCACCAGCCTGAACCGTTGATTTAAGGCAGGACAGATCCATACGTTCCTGTTGTTTGTGCCAAATTCTTATACCATCCGAATGTCACAGAAGAAATTGTTTCATCGAACCAGGTAACTCTTAGACCAGGCTCTTCGGCATACCCTGGGTGGAATGAGTTATTATTTCATCAACAAGCATTGTCACCCAAAGAACAGTTGCTCACTGGGTATTCTCTCCTTTTCAGAGCGTTCTCTGTAAACCCTAGAGATTGATATGCATGAAAATCCCAGGTTTCCAAAATACTCAGACCAGCCAGTATGACACATTGCTACTGTACATGCTACATTCAATACATCTCTTAAATCACCTCTCACATCGTCCATACCAATTTAACCTGAGTATAAGGTGGGACGTGGATCCTATCCCAAGAGACCTAGGGCACACCCTGGACACGTTACCAATTTATCCCAGGCAGGGCACACAAACTCACACTACAGTAACAAAAGTTACTTTAGTTTAATCTGCATGTCTTTGGACTGTAGGAGGAAGCCCACCAAGCATGGGGAGATCATGCAAAAAATCCATTGCACATACACCTGAGGTGGGAATCGAACCCAGACCAGGCGACAGTGCTAACCACTCAGCCACCGTGCCGCCACTTGAATCGCCGTTCTGCCCCATTCGAATGTTTTGTTTATACTTCAGCAAATCGTCTTGACCATGTCTACATGCACAAATGCAGTGATTGGCAATTAGATATTTGTATTTATAATCAGTTGAACAGGTGTACTGTACCTAAGGAAGTTGCCAATGCATGTACGAATGCCTCACCCCGCCCCATCGTTGATCTGCAAACTCTTTGTAACACAGGAACTAAAGGACTCTTGGAATATTAAAGAGATAAATTACCGAGCACTTCCAATCCACTAAATATTCACCATGCGACAGTTTATTCAATTGACTCTGTAAGAATATCCTGCAGGTCAGCTCTATTCTAGTGCAAATGAGCTGCGTTGTCAACATTGCGGACGCTTAGGAAACCCATCTGTCATCACAGACAGTCAGAACTGAGGAGTGCAAAGCCAATTTGATGCTTGACTACCCTTCTTAAAACTCACAAGCAAATATTTCTGAAGGTCTCTGCAGTGTGGGCTGGAAAAACAAATCTGCGTGTGGTGAGTGACTCAGTCTGGCAGGAACGGAATCCCCAAAACTGCTGAATAAACTCCTGGAAAAGCACTAAATGTAATCATGTTTCTCAGCAGCTCTGACTCTGTGGCAAGTATTTAAGACGTCCTATTCAAGAGCAGTACAAACAGGCAGGGTTTAATGCTAACTTTGAGATAAGAAGATAAAAGTGGTTTGGATTAATAATAATAATAATAACGCATCTTGAAAGCTTTGTAAAAAAAAAAAAAGGGAAATAAATTTTTTTGCTGAAACCAAACTTGATATGTTACTTCTATTACATAGAGAAAATAGTTTCAAACTATTTCGTCATCATTTCACATTATCACAGTCCTCTCTGTCTGATCAATGCAAATTTTAAATTCTTTAGCGTTACAGATTTTCTTTGGTGCTATCCTGCATCAACATGGATCCAAGATGATAAATATTTTGTCATTTTATATATATATATATATATATATATATATATATATATATATATATATATATATACTGTATATAGCACTGTCACCTTGCCTTCACGAGGCAAGGTCTTACAGAAAAGAGGTAGTTTTCTTAGAAGTAATGGGAAAGGAAATGGTTAAAAGGAGGGAGGAAGGGGAAAAACGTGAGGAAAGGATGCACATGCAGGTCTGTAGGCAGGGTTCCGTTGGCGTAATTGCATTCTCAAACAGCACTTTTCATTGATCGGCCAAATCGCCCAAAGGATGTCCCCGATGCGGTGAAGTCCCTGGCGCATAGTGTTTTATAGCACAGGGACAAGCCGAGATCCATTAATGATGATTCATCACCAGCCGGTGCCCATTCCCGTGGCACTGCCCCTTCATACACCTGCAAAAGTGGAGGCTGAGCAAGGGGCAACAGAAGATTTAGGCTCATGCCACAATATACAGTATATAATGGTTGCGCAATGTGTCTCTAGCCTAGGTCTAGCCTATAATGTTTTTAAATGTAGACATCTGATCTAACAAAACTAATAAACTATTATTAAATGTCCAATGTAGAATTGGTAAAAGATTCAACGACTCAAGTCTCCAGAATCCATGTGCAGGAGGTTACCAAATATCGTACACAATCCGAAATGGACATTTAAACATGAAACAATAATCTACGGCACTGCTTCCCAAACACCTGGTCGTGCCCTACAGGTTTGTCGCACGAGATTTTATTTGGGTCACCATTATCGAAATGGGTGTCTAAAGTACAGCTTTCTGTCACACGGGGGAGCTAATTAGTTTTCTACTACTGTGACAATTTCTGTCATAATTCTGCCTTCAGTTAGGGTGGGAGTCGAGGAAATAAAAACAGCCAGTCTGGGAATCCTGACTATAAATGCATTTATTTGGCATCATTTTTAAAGTCTAGTTTTATTGTTGCTTACTTTTAAAATGAACGCTTTCAATAACACATGCATATGAAGTTGTGATATATCAGGGGTCAGGGGTAGCTCAGTGGTTAAGGCATTGGACTACGGTTCGGAAGGTCCCAGGTTCAAGTCCCACTACCACCAAGTTGTCCCTGTTGGGCCCTTGAGCAAGGCCCTTAACCCCAACTGCTCAAATGTATAATGAGATGAAAATGTAAGTCGCTCTGGATAAGGGCGTCTGCCAAATGCCTAGATGTAGATGTAGATATATCATCCAGTATGTCGCCTATCTTAGAAATAATAGGCTAATGGCTACCATTCAAGGTGTAAATGCAGATAAAATGATCAGTAACAATCATTTATGCACATATACATTTTTTTTTCCTCATGATTTCTAAACAAGCCCTATTTTGTTTTGTTATTTTAAAAAAGTGGGTCCTTAGGGGGAAAAAAATGGGAAACACAGTGTACCAAAACCATTGGGCAAATCCCAATCCCATATGGTAGTCAGAAATGGGACAAAGGCAAAAAATATAATGTTACACCCATAGAGAGCTGGACTAGCAACGAATTGTTGTATATAATATTAAAGTCTGTTAATAAGTGTAATATGCAAGTTATTTTAAACATAATAATTGTATTTAGGCTTGAAAATCATAGAAGGCATTACAGAGACAATACAGTTCAGCTCTCCAATGTGTCTGAGCCATTCTATAATTTGGGGTACATTTTATGTAGGCAAGAAGAGTACAAAAACAATGCTTTTCTCCTGAAGAAGGAAAAAAAAAAAAAAAACAGTGGCCAGGGAGTTTTGACATCTTGTCAAACAGTTCGGTAAGGGCTTAAGCTGAAGACGCATTTTGAGGAGGAGTTGTTGTGGTGGCAGAAGGAAGGCAGGTTGCATGGATCAGGTCCATTTGTCCTGAAGGTACAGACCAACAGGGCGGCCATGGCAGCTTCTTGGCATCAGGTACTGATCCAGGCATGACTTGACTCGAATTCCAAATAGATTTAGCTAGAAAAGACAGGCTGAAAATAATACAAACACCCACCTTTACTTTTAAACCCAGGTGTCTGTCTGGCTGCTCTCTGTGATATACGTCCGTCTCGTCTGTGACCACATGTTTGCATTATAATTAATAAATAGTAAATAGTAATATAACATCATTAAGGGTTCGAAAGATTTGAAGGGATAAACTTTAATGAGGTACTATTATTAAAACCAATATTTATTCAGTGCATCATACTTTAGTAGCAAAGCTTACAGACGCCTAAACAGAAAAGTGACATGTTTGCACTGGGATTACATCATGTTGTTCAGTGTGTATACTGTATGGAGGGGAGTGCAGGTTCGGGGATCGTCCGAAGGCCAAGGAAAAAGCGAAATGTGAAGGTATTTTGGAAATTATTTATAGGTAATGTGACTTTCTATGACCTGTTGCCGAGCAGCCACAAGCAATCTTGCGCAAGCTTTTTGTGCCTTAGAATAAGTGAAAATACCAATTTCTCTGAAGTTCAGTACAGTGTATGTGAAGGACGCAAGTCAGAAGTCAAAGAGCATAGAAGTGCTTTTGGGCAGCACTGTGATCAAAGGCTTTAACGTTATGAAAGAAGGTGGATTTTTTTTTTCCCCTAGATATTTTTTTTAATATTCTTCATTACCTCTTCAGCGCACGTTCAAGTTTAGAAAAGTGTACTTTAGATTGTTGCCAAATTCCTTTAGCCTGCTCTAGTTGTGATATCTAATTAGATGATTTCAGTGCTGTTCAACTCATCAGCCTTGTAGAAAGAGGGACTGATCACAAGCCTTGCTGCATGCTAAAATGAAAAAGTTTCCATTCAGAATAATTCATGAAGTTTGATCTGCTTTTAGTGTATCTACTTTTTTTCTCGCAAGTTCAGTGTTGAAAATGGAAAATGGAGCCCACAGCAAAAACATGGCTATTAGAAGAGAAGGGCTTTTATAAAGCTTATATATATATATATATAAAAGAGTTATAAAAAATTCCTACTGTATATGGACTGCATTTGCTGTAAATGTCTCAAAATATAGGATGATGAAACACCTAGCTGGAGAAAGGCATTTATAATAAGCTTTATTATTTGTTTTAGCTTTATAGGGCATGATCTGCGTATTGTTTAAAAATAAAAAATAAAAAATTTTACATTCCCATAGTGGTCTACCGGCGTTCCCAAAACATTGTTGAAATGTTCCCATAATTTTTTTCTAACGACATTGCCAGAACCTACAAATATAGTTCTTAAAACATTCTACAAACCTTATTGAAATAATCCCGGAATATTGTCTAACATTCCCAGAACTTACAAAATACAGTTCTTAAAACATTTCACAAACCTTGTTGAAATGTTCCCAGAATGTTATCTAACAACCTTCCCAGAACCGTTTTTTCTTTTGTTCCAAACTTAACACTTAAACAATTCCTACATTTTATCCAAAGCATGCCGGGAACTCGCATAAAAGTGGGCAGTTTCACATCCCAAAACAATAGAAACAAAAATTCTGCAAAAAAAAAAAACAGCTAAAAAAATCAAATTAAAAAATTGCAAATATTAATGCTAAAGACCATTTCCTTTATAGAGAATATATTTTATTTGGAATTCTATGCAGAACTGAGTATTCAGTCTAGGCTATAAATCTGGACAGGTGAACTTGGTTGATTTGTGTGTGCGTGTGTGTGTGTGTGTGTGTGTGTATCTTTCTGTATGTGAAGAAAGCATTTTGTTCCACTGCAACACTGCTGTGCTGTCTGATCGCATTCCCTGATCACCAGAGGAGAGGAGGAACGAGAGCTTCTTTCAAATTTATTTCAATGGGTGTGATAGGTTAGGAGGGCACCCGTACTGCTGTCCATGCAGCATCTGCAAAGAAGTGCAGCGCATATGACACTCCATCTGCCACAGAGCACAGATCCTCCTACATCCAGGGTTAGAATGAACTCCCATGTGCGCTGATCCTGAGGTTTTGCTCTTGATGGAATGTGAATGAGCTCCTCAGTGTGACTGTGCATAATCTATTCTATCTACTAAAACCCAGGATGCTCTCGCTACCTCCCACCTCTTTCTCTTCCACCTCCTCTTTAACCCTTTCTTTCCTTCCATTTTGGTCTAAAACAGAAGAAGGAGGAAATATAAATGGAAAGTTACATTCTGTTTTTTTTTGTGTTTTTTTTTTAAACAAGAAACTTGCTTGTAAAATGGATTTTTTTAAGAAACAGAAATGACTTTGCTAGGATTCATGGGTGTTCCGGGCAAGTCTGGATTGGCTGGTTTGTTGGATGGATTGCATATTACTATGCTGCATGCTGGGTATTACACTACAATGAAACCATGAACTCTGTTAAAGCCCTGATATGAGGTGATCATCATCATTACCACTATGTGACGGAATAACACACATCAGGACAAAAAAACATATTAAGTTCGAGATACAGCCTGTACTATGTGTGATATTTCGCTTCACATCATTCTTCTTTTACCATCGATGAGAAAGTATAATAATAAAGCATTGCTTAATGCTAAGTTTAACTGTCATGCTTTTGGTAGATATTAGATTTTCCACTCTAATAACATCACAACCAGCCATTGCTCACAGAAACACCCGTTCTTTCTCTCGGCTATTTTAAACTTATTGATTTAATACACTGTGTTTGTTGGTAAAACAGATGATGTTTGGCGATATGGTTGACATTGCATGCAACCCAGTCCCTAATGTTAAATAATACGTTTCTACACGCTTTCACCTTAGAAGCCAATGGTGATCATTGTGTTTATTCCGATCATGGTGAACATTCACACGCACATTCACAACCTACAAGCAATATAATTTTATATATACAGTGTATATATAAAAATATATTGAATACAGAATATATATATATATATATATATATATATATATATATATATATATATATATATATATATATATATATATATACATACATACACATACACACACACACACAGGTGTGTATATATATATATATATACACACACATACAGCGGAACCTTGGATTACGAGCATAATTTGTTCCGGGAGTGGGCTCGTATTCCAAAACACTCGTAAACCAAATCATCATTTCCCATAAGAAATAATGAAAACTATTATTCAAATTATTCGTTCCACAGCCCCAAAAAATAAATACATAAAAATAATTAATACAATCTATAAAATGAAAATAAAACAAATTAATCTGCACTTTACCTTTAAAAAAAAGTACAAATAAATCCTGACAGATAAGTGTTTCTGTTGGTGCGCGCAGGCACCGTGTGTGTGTGTGTGTGTGTGTGTGTGTGTGTGTGTGTGTGTGTGTGTGTGTGTGTGTGTGTGTGTGTGTGTGTGGAATTAGCCCCTTCCCTCGCCTCGTTTTACACAGTAACACTCCTCCTCCCTCTCCCCACCTCGCTTCTCGCAAACGGACACACACACAACGGAAACACCGTTTTAACATGTACTACATGTCTTTTGGACGGTGGGAGGAACCAGGAGTACCTGGGGAAACCCACCAAGCATGTGGAGAACATTCAAACTTCATGCACACAGATCCAACGCAGGAATCGAACCTAGGACCTGGAGGTGCAAGTTGACAGTGCTAAGAGCCACCATGCTGCCATTCATTCATTCATTCATTCATTAATTTCTTTATTTTTATCTACTGAATTATTAAATGAAAGTTGTTTATGTTGTTGTTGTTGTTCTTCTTCTTCTTCTTCTTATAATTATTATCATTATCACAAGTAACAGGTTTGACAAAAATATCAATAGTCATAAAATAAAATTCTGATCATTTAAAATAAATTATAACAGTAACTACAATAAAAACAAAATCTATATTTTTCGATAAAATTTTGCAAGTCTTCATTCAGCAGCTTAAAAAACGATTAAATACAAATTCAATTACAACTGGAAATGTGTAAGACGGTGATTACTCTTAGGGTGGGTTGCTCCAAATATATATTTCAAAAATTTATTAAATGCGTTTGATTGCGCAAATGTGTTAATTTAAACAATTTGTTGGCAAAGAAATGATTGCGTGCTAAAACGTACACTTGGCAAGCGAACATGGCAAACAACAAATGAACATTTGTATCTAGGAGCGTAAAAGGAACCAGCACTAATGGCACAACAATTAAGATTGCACCCATGCACACATATGTACAAATCATCCTAATGATAACAAACCAACATGCTTTTGCTCATCTATTTAACACACATCTGTTGTCAGGTGCAATGAAGAAGTTTATTGTGAGTCTTGTTTCTTTGTTTTGCCAACTTCCTTTTGCTGCATGTGACATGACAAAAACACAAATGATCTGTTGTTATCAGAAGCTATTTAAAGCTGGCATTCTGCAATAGCACAGAGATATTCATTCCTTCAGCAGGAACAGCAGCAGGTACTAATAGGTGTACAGTGGTAATACATTCATCGACCTTCTCTCACTGACCTGTGCGGAAGTACCAGTGCGATAGGCAAATTGATGATACATTATGTAAGCCCGTCTCGCTATTTATCCACCCTTTCGCTGTTTGTTTTGACCCAGCTGTGAACTCATGAATGTTACATCTGCTTTTACCAGAAATGTCACAGATACGGAGCCCTGTTAAGCCTTGTTGTGAAACCTCTCCAAAGAGGATATGCTGACTTGAGTCAAACCCATTCACATCAAAGCAGTGACCAAGCACAACCTTCAGAATGAATGCTTTCTGTGTATACAGCAATCAGCACTAATATGGATGGTGAATTATTTTTTTTTTTAGACATAAAAGAATTTTGAACTGTGATTTGACACATTGGTATTGTTAATACATTTGGTATTATAAAATAGTTACTTTAAAATAGCAATTCAGTTCTATCCTTTATTTTCCTACAGATTGACATATCAAGAATTTGTCCCCCTTTAAGTGTAACCACATTCTACTGTATGTGGAATACACATGTGAGGTGTTTGTGTCACACCGGGACTTTTGATTGTACAGAACAACAGCCAAGAGAGTAAAAACACACTTTATTTCTTTATATAATTACCCACTACACTAATGGATTATCAAGGTAGAAGGTTTTCTCAGTACACCGGAGCCATGACTGGTATGCCTGCTTCACGTCAGAAACACTGGCCTCCCAGGAACTCCTTTAATGGCCCAAACATGTGGGAATCAGATGGAGCGAGATTAGAACTGTACAGGGGATGTGCCAATAACTCCCAGTAAGATGAGTCTTTTTTGCAAGCTGGCAACAAGTTATGAGCTGATTTTTAAAGATCGGGTGTTCCACTTGTGGAGTTCCACTAAATGTTCAGGAGAATGAATGGACCTATGGTGCAATTTTTTTAAATAAGGCTATTCAAATGTGTTACTACTTGAAGTCTTCTGTAAAATTTTTATAGCTACAACAAGTCCCATGAACACAGCAATTTGCCAAACTGAACTTTCTTCTCTTATCACTTACCTTATGCTCACCAGCCTCTTTTTAATAAGTTAATAATAATAATAGTAATAATAATAATTATTATTATTATTATTATAAACATTTATTAAAAACAAAGTACAGAATGGTTTTATATAACTGACACGTTTTTTTTTTCCATGTTCACTATACAGTACACGTCCATGTGTCAATCATGTTACCATAGAACTTTGACGCATTTAAGAAAAATAAATAAATAAATAAGCCATTTATTAAAAACGTTTCAGCTGGAACTACTGCCAAAGCTGATGTTGTGACAAATTAATCAACACCTCCTGACTACATTAGAATCAAGCGTTCAACAAGGCTGTGGCATGAAAGTGTGATTTGTGCCTGCTAATAACACATTACATTCAGCATGACCTGTAAGTGAAAACAGTCTAACACTTGCAAGCTTCTGTTAATTCATTTTTCGGTATAATATTAAGAGTGATTCATTGCAGCTAAATGTATACTTTAGTGTGCAATATATTCTACTGTATATTCTATTTTAGTTAGAGAAATATCTGCAAGGTAATGTTCTGATAACATACATGTACTGTACTGTACAGTAGGTAGACTACTGATGATATTAAAGCCTGGGGAATAATGCCTATTTATGTCTTGGTAATTTATCCTATATTATACTGTATATTCAGAGTAGACAGTGTGAGAAAATCTGGCAAGTGTGAGAAAGTAAATGCTTCCATCTGGTTTGTACTGAGGACTGAAATAGCACTATTTAGCTGGAGAGAATATCAGCCCAGAGCTGCTTTGATTAACTGTATTACATAAGTAAAGGATTTTCAAAAGGTGGATATACAGTATTAGGCAGCAAGTAAATACAGTGGAACCTCGGATTGCGAGTAATGCGGTTTGCGTGTGTTCCGCAAGATGAGCAAAGATTTTAATAAATTCTGACTTGAAAAACGAGCAAGTCTTGGTTTTTGAGTATCGTGTAACACGCATGCGGTTCTTGTTTTGATGCTGAGTGTCACATGATCACAACTGAGCCAATGGTTTTTCCATTTCTCAGCGCTCTGTCTTAGTGCGCTGTGACCATGTGTGTTTGCGTAAAACATCTTTAAATTTTTTTGTCTGTATGCATGTGTGTATAGCGCGCGTATACTGTTTATTATAACACACATGAGTGAGTGCATGTAAAGCAAAAGCAAGTCTCATTAGAGGGGTTAAAGATCGATTTTCTCTCTCTCTCTCTCTGTCAGCCGGCTCTTTGTCTATGCACTTTAATTGGACACACGATTCTTTTCAAAGGTAAAGTGCAGGTTAATTTGTTTTATTTTTACTTTTACTGTGGAATGGATAATTTGAGTTTACATTATTTCCTATGAAAAACTTGCTTTGATTTATGAGCCCGCTTTTGATATATGAGCCCGCTTCCGGAACGAATTATGCTCGCAATCCAAGGTTCCACTGTAGTCAGTTCTCAAAACTTGAGAGCTGAGAGTGGTTTTGGAAGTAGGTAAAATGGACAAGTGTTGGATGAGCGTCTCTGACAAGGGCCAAATTATGATGGCCTAGTATGATGGACATGAGTACTTACCAAAAAGTGGTCCAAGCTAGGAAAACCAGTGAAAAGGCGATAATTATGTGCCAGACTAATCTGCTCCAATTCCACAAAAGAGCTTTTGTAGCACAAATTGCTGGCTGTGATAGAAATGTGTCGGAACACAAGTGGATTCCAGCTTGCTTTGTATCCTTTACATAAACACAGACTGCTTATTTTCATGTTGACCCCTTGTCCACCATGAAAAAGCACCAAAAATGGGCATGCAAGCATTAGATATGGACTCCAATTGATGAGTGCTTACCAAATGGTAAGTGTTGGCACCGGTGCACTATGAGAAGAAGGCAAACCAACTGAGGTAATGTGATGCTCTGTGTACCATTCTGCTGGAAACTCTTTTGTCCTGGAATTCATATGGATGTTACTTTAGCACATACTGTACCACCTACCTAAACATTACCAAGAAAACACCCTCATGGCAATGGTACAGTATTTCTTACTGGCTATGGGACCCCCCTGATCAATGAGAGGGCAAAAATTTGAAAGAGTGGACAGTTTCAGATATCTCTGTGTTCGTATCATGCAGGACCTGTCATGGTCCTGTCACATCGACACCATGGGGAAAAACGCATGGCAGCCCCTCTACCATCTCAGACGTCTGATAGACTTTAGACTGACCTCTAAGGTGCCTAGGAAATTTTACTCCTGCACCATACAATAGAGAACATCAATGCATTTATTGCAGTTTAAAGATGGACAATACCACCTCTAGTCATCATTTCATTACAGACTTCATGGCCCATACTGCTACTGTTTACTGTGAGCATTTCACTACATAGCATACTGTACTGTGTATGGTTGTGTATGTGATGGATAGAAATTTTCATTCGAATTTCAGCAGGATAACAAATTGTGCCCCACTGCAAAAACTGTTCAGGAATCATTTGAGGAACATGAGGTGTAGACTTAGTTTCCAAATTCTCAGAATCTCTGGACACCCAGGTCCGAGCCCTGGAGGGATCTTACAGGACTTAAAGGATCTTGGTGCCACATACCACACCCTCTTTGATGTTTGATTGGTTAATTATATATTCAGTCACGTAATTTTGGCTTTAGGAAATTTAGGAAAATGCTGTGTTTGCAGTATCAGCATATAATGATTGGCTGACGTTTTCATTTTGCCAGGTTTTTCTGTCACACCACAGTGCGTTTCATTTGCGTGAGGGTTTCTTCTCAGCCTCGACAGTCCTTCTGCATTTAACACCCAGCTCTGAAGACGACTCCGTGATGTCACTGTGTTCAAAATGCTGAAGTGGGAATGGCAAAGGTCAGATTAAAAAGAAGGAAACCTCTTGTGCTGCTTATGCTGAATGCTAATCGATATTATTTTTCAGAGGCAATATTCCTCACATTTTTCTAAAGCAATTTTGCAAAGTTTTGCCATCACTTGTGTATCTCTAAGCTGTGCTTTTGCCCACTATTGTGTTGCTTTGATCATTTTGTTGCCTCAACCTTCGCCCACGTGTCTTCCTGCCTCTAAACATCTGTATACTTGTTTTGATTGGTCTCTATTTGGAAATCAATTTAATGCTGTATCTTGTAATTCAAAAGTAGAAATCATTTCCATTAGTGACATTTTACCTGTTTATTGATAAAGATGTTTGTGTTTTTGTGCTTTTACCTAAAAGCACTCCCAAAGTTTATTGCATGCCATTATTTCGCTCTCCACTTATCTCCCACTTGCAATGAATGTAGTTTGTTAATGATAAATATTTTTCAAAATATAAATATTTTGTAAAAATATACTGTATGTAACTTACTTTCCCATTTTGCGTTTGTTGTTCCTGAGACATGGTTCTTTTTTCTTAGTTTATTAGTTTTTTTTTTTTTTTTTTTTTGCTTTTTGCTTTGAAATACAAGAAATAACAAGATCAATCTTGATACTTTCCCCAAGATTCAGTCTTGATATGTATTATAGATTTTCTCACACTGGCTCTGATTTCATCCTGCCACCCCCTGTGTCTCAATCACAGACTTCTTGCCTTGCTAATTTATCCATGTTTTAAGGACCTTCTTCTTTAGATTCTGAATAAAAATAATGAGTACTATTTTGCATTTGACGTTGTCACATACCTACTGTACAGTATGTTAGTAATATGGCAAGAAATAATGGTGTGAATTCCATCACATGCAAAGTAGATTTCAAGGAAATCTATATGCAGATGAGATTTTTGTAGCTGTAAAGAGTTATTCCTGGAACATTTACAAAAAAAAAAAATGCTATCACCAAGACAAATCTCATCTCCTCTAGACAGAAAAGAAAACATCAGGACTAGACAAGGCTACAGTGCGTTCACATTATCAGCCTGAAGTGATTCAAATTAGATTTTTCGCCCTAATGTGACAAAGATCTTCTTCTTTCAGGGCTGTCTCAATGCTCATGTTTATCAGATCAGATCTGAGTCACTGTCATATGTGGCTCTAGATTGGATATACAATACACTATATCTGATATATGTGGTCATGTGACTTGAATGAGAACGGTCAGATCGGCATGTGCCAGGTGCTGACATCATCATTCAGCACCAGCAGAGCGGGGTTTTCATAGCAGTGCTAGCAATAACAGCTAAAGCGAGGTGTCTTATTTTTCCTTCTTCTTCTGGCTGTCCTCCAGAACAAAATCCCAAGCATATTTCTGTGTAAAATGTTATTTTTTTAACGAATAAATGTACAAACATGACATTTTTTTATCCCTGAGGGATAACTTTTCAGAAGACAGACCCGTCCACAATAGAGTCTCATAAAATTCACTTGTAGTTATGAATGTGAACCATCATGACAATTAAAAAACTTTTGAATGTAGCCCAAAAACGGGTCAAGAATGTAGGGTCGAAGCCAAGACAAGGTAATTGTTGTAATAAATGGGAGTCAGAATCAAGATTGTGTGAATGAAAACCATCTAAACGTTTGGCTCAAACATGCACTGTGCCAATGATTAGGCAAGTTTGCCTACAAGAAGGAATACCTTTTGCATGCATACAAAAATAAAACATTATTATTATTATTATTATTATTTTAGCTGAGTTCAGTGCCCATAATCAAGACATATCCAAGTACAAATGGAAATAAATTTTAGACAAGTTCAAGTCAACTCAGAAAACCTCTTTAGACTAAACTCAAATAATAACCTCAATAAACAACTCAAGTCCATATTACAACCTCAACAACTATTTCAGATTAATCAGGATTCCATATAACATCACCTGTAATTAAAACAACATTTTATATTAATGCTTTTGTTTTATTAAACAACTCATTCATAGGGCTAATATCCTGTAAATGGATTTTAAAAAATAAGCATTTGCTTTTTTTTTTTTTTTTTTTTTTTTAGAATTGTTTTATTATTATTTTATTATTTTTTGATATGGTGTTGCTTTTTTTTTTCTAAAGTAAATTCTTCCTAACATGGTAAGCTGTGTTTATTGTCTTGACAGAGTAAAGGAAAGATGGGTGAGTGAACTGCTTTAACTGATGTGATAACAGGAATCAATTAGTCTCACTGACATTACACAACAATTTCATTAAAAAAAAGTTGGTAATGTTGACAAAGTGATGTTGCCAAGTGGAATATGGTGGCACAGTGGCTAAGTGGTTAACATTGTCGACTTGCATCTCCATGATCCAGGTTTGATTTCAAAGTCCGGTTTCCTTCTGGTTTCCTTCCAAAGTCCAAAGACATGCTGAGTAAGCTAATTGCCGTTTTCAAATCGCACCTATTGTTTGAAAGCGTATGTAAATGTTGACAGATGGTCATATTATGGTCATAAAAATGGGAATAAATACAGTGGTCACCATTGGTCTCCATGGTACCTAGTTGGCCTACGGAGGTTCCTGGATGTATGGATGAATGGCAGTGATTGTTTTCCAATAATAGAATGCTCTGTAAATACTTATTTTATGGTATAATTTGGTTGTCAAATGGACATAGATGCTGTACCACATCCCTTTGTCTTGCTCAGACAATCTGGAGTCCCAAAGTGACTTTCAGGCACAGTAAATTGCACAGCGGGTGCAAAATGAATCTATTCGCATTGCCCTGTATTTGGTAGCTAAACCCTGTTGTTCATCAACTTGCATGTTTTTCGCCTGTACCCATTTTTCACACACACACACACACACACACACACACACACACACACACACACACACACACACACACACACACACACACACGCCTTTTGCAAGACCTTTTGTAAGGACCCAAAGACTATTCCTATCATCCAGATCTCTATGGAATCCTTAATAACAATCCTCGGCATTTCCACCTGCTGCTTTCCGCTCCTGATCATTACAGGATATATCAGCTGTTTCCTTTTTTAAATTGCTCTGCTTTTCTCACACTGCTTTAAGTCAGCAGTCTTGAGCCTGTTTTTATGAGCACTTTTCGAACAAATGCTACACTACTCAAGCTCGAGAGCTATAAATGCTTGAATCATGCACCTTTTATAGTAGTTTTTTTTTTTTTTTTTAAATAAGCAATCATTTCGAGTTGCCTTCATAAAGGTCGAGGCAAATGTGTAGGCCTATAAAAGGTCCGGTAAAAAAAAAGTGGCAGAAAGATTTATGGACCAGGAACAAAAAAATGAGCGTTTCCACCAGGAGTTGTGTGACGAATGACTTCCAAAAATGACTTCCACTAAAGGGCATACACACTGTACTATACATCATCTATACATCACCTTTAATTGTGCAAAGAAGCTGTACAATTAAATTTTGTTGCCATTTTCAGTCCAGTGACTCAGCCTTGGTAAATATCACTCCATCATTAACATCCAAGCTCCAACTGCATGGGTGTGTTTAATTAGAAAAGAACAAAAAAAGCTGATGTGATTGAGCTTACGGACTGGTGCAGACCGCAGTGTGACGTTCAGGATGCTGACACAGACAGAAGAACAAAGTCAGACCCAGCTCCGTATTAGCTCAGCTCAAATATCCAAGTAGAGGTGAAAGGCACAGCTACTGTATGGATTTGCTGCAGGAAGAAGTGACACGACACCAAGTACTGGTAATGCTGAAAAACGAAAGCTTTTAGTTATTTTAAAAGTGGCTATAGCTCACAAACTGATGGCCATAAGATTTCACTATGCTTTTTTAATTTGCTCACTAAATCCCTCTCGGTTACTTTACGTTTAGAAATGCATACATTGTAATTACATTTCTCATGAATGAAACTGTAAAACCAACGTCTAGAGAAGACTTCAAGGACAGAACGGTGATAAGACTCTTAGCCGCAGTAAAACATTTGACTGGTGCAAACATTTTAAAGAAGGGCGCACGTTTGTGAATGATGATCCCGGCCAAGGTGGCTCGAGGCCCCCTGTGAAGATGCAGCAAGTGGATCCCTGAAAATTGACGAATAACTTGTCACCCATTAATGGAAGAGATGCATCTGTCGCAGACAAATATCATGGCACATACGGTAAATTGGCTAACATGTTAGTTTTTTTTTTATTTATAGTCAAAATATTTGTGCATTGATGCAAAATCCAGTGATCGTAGTGATATTACAAGTAAGTGAGCATTAAAGTTTTTTTTTTTTTTTTTTTTTTTTTAATGGAGTTCAGCCAATTAAACATAAGCTGTTCTTCTTCACCCCACTGTATCTACACACACGATGTTCATAAAGTACATTTCTTTTGTCTGGATCCACTTTCCATAACTAGTAAAGACTAAAAGACACAGACAACACTTAAAGACTGTGTAAGTTTCTTGCTTAGCCGAACTTTTTAAAAGATTTATACTCCACAAGTTAGGCTTTAAGAGGAACTGCAATGTACCATACTCATTCTGTGAACTTTAACTGTAAGACTTGGCCGAGTCAGAGAGCGTTCTGGAAGAACAGCCGTCTTTCTAATAACACGGTTGGCATGACGTGATTCAAGGTTCCACACCCCTAAAATCTCTCAAGATTAATTCCAAACACATGAAGTCTTTCTTGTGTTCACTGCGCACATGGTTAGACAAAGAGACAACAGGAAAAATAACACTGTTGAACATTCTCGCCAATCTCTTCGTTGTAAAGTTAAGGTGTATGATGGGAGCAAAAAGCCAGCCACAGGCGTCTCCAGCAAACAATTTGGTTTCAAGCCAAAGGAGCACAGGGATTGAAAAAGCAAGATGTGGATGGGAGTTTCTGATGTCATCTTAAATATAATCCAAGCAAATCTGAGCTGCTGTACAACCCAGGTAATACATCAGGATTTTCTGATCTCCCCAGACAGCTCTCAGATCTCACCATTTATCAATGCACACAACTTTGGACTCGCCATGGACATCCTTCTCGATTCCAGTGGTGGACAAAGTACACATATCCTGTACTTAAGTAAACAGAAATACTCTAAGTATGGTATTATTCAAGCAAAAGTAGAAGTCCTCCATTTACATTTCTACCTGAGAAAAAGTGCAAAAGATTTTACCTTTAAATTTACTCATCGAAAAATAACCACAGAGCTTGTGTTAGCTCACTGTAGGGGTTTAGTCAGTAGTAAAGGAGTCTCTCTCTCTCTCTCTCTCTCTCTCTCTCTGAAGCTGTTTCTGATTTCAAACACCTGCTACATAACTAAATGTTTCACAGAGGGAAGGCAAGTTATATGATTCATGTAAAAAGTGTAAAGTTAGCGGATAGTGATATTAATGCTTCAAATGGTACCCACCACTCCGAGTATGTAATGTAATACTGCACCAATATGGTGAAGAAGAAAGTACAGATATTTATGGTAGGATGTAATGGAGTAAACGTAAAAAATGCATCCATTAATAAAACTACTCAAGTACAGTATGTGTGTGTGTGTGTGTGTGTGTGTGTGTGTGTGTGTGTGTGTGTGTGTGTGTGTGTGTGTGTGAGAAATATGTACTGAAGTACAGTAACAAATTAAATTTGCTTAGTTACCTTCCACAGCTGCTTAAATAATATTGCTAAATACCTTGATCATGCCGGTCATTTCTATCCACAGAGACCATGCAGGTACTTTTTTATTTTACAGTGGAACCTTGGATTACAAGCATAATTTGTTCCGGAAGTGGGCTCATGTTCCAAAACACTCGTAAACCAAATCATAATTTTCCCATAAGAAATAATGAAAACTCAAATTATTCGTTCCACAGCCCCAAAAATTAAATACATAAAAATAATTAATACAATCTATAAAATGAAAATAAAACAAATTAATCTGCACTTTACCTTTAAAAAAAAGTACAAATAAATCCGGACAGATAAGTGTTTCCGCTGGTGTGCCATGCGTGTGTGTGTGTGTGTGTGTGTGTGTGTGTGTGTGTGTGTGTGTGTGTGTGTGTGTGTGTGTGTGTGTGTGTGTGTGTGTGTGGAATTAGCCCCTTCCCTCACTTCGTTTTACACAGTAACACTCCTCCTCCCTCTCCCTACCTCGCTTTTTAAGTTTCACAACAAACAGACATGCACACACGCACACACACACACACACACACACACACACACACACACAACGGAAACACCGTTTTAACAGTAAAAAAAGAAATCTCTCTGACACTGGCATGAGCGCATACTAAAGGAATCACTTTTTAAGTTTCACAACAAACACACACACACAACGGAAACACCGTTTTAACAGGAAAAAAAGTAGACTAAGGGAATCACTGCGGTAAAGTAAAAAATAATAATAATAATAAACCAGCACCTTACCTTTGAAAAGAATCGCAACAGAGCAGAGTTTCTGTGTGTTTGTGAGCCGGGAAGGGGGTGAAAAGGCGAGAGAGCGTCTGTGCGTGTGTCAGGGTGTTTGTTTGTGTGTGTGTGTGTGAGAGACGCTGAAAGAGATGTTGATTATGCAAGTAAGAGACAAGCACTAAGACCTAGCAGGGGAGACGATTACACACAATTCCGCAGCACAAGAATGATGCTCAGTGTCAAAATAAGAGTCGCATGCGTGATACATGATACTCAGCACTCGTAAACTAATACTTGCTTGGTTTCCGATTGAAAATTTATTCAAAATCTTTGCTCGGTTTGCGGAACACTCATAAACCACGTTACTCATAATCCGAGGTTCCACTGTATGAAACTGTGTTTGTGCGACTTACCCATGCAACTCATCCAGAATGCAGTGTGCAAATTGCTTGAAACTCAAATTTGTTATTATATATATATATATATATATAATATATATATTTATATATATATATTTTTTAATATATATACTACAGCATTACTATGCTTCCTCCACTTGCATCCTATAATGGCCTGTATCAGATTTAAAACACTCAGACTTACTTATAAAGCCAAAAATTGACCACTGATTGACCACTGATGTTCTGATAAATTATGGATCTGCACTTTCCTAGTAGTTTTATCAGATCCAGCAAATCCATATTTACTTAAGTATGTTAACAGAAGTACATTTACTTAGTTACCTTCCACCTCTGATTACGACATACTAATATTAAACATGGAAAATACAAAAATTAGCGCAACTTGTGCTTTTTGTGAGAAGGATAGCAGGTATGCTATCACATTATACATGAAGTACACAGGTTCTTCTTCTTCTTCTTCTTCTTCTTATTCCATGTTTCTTTCTGTTAATAAGACTTCTTGGAGTAAATTAAATCATTGAAAGGAGCAATGATTTCCTTTGTAATTATTCTCCCAAGTATAATTATATATCATAATCCCACATTGTAATTATTCTCCCACAGGAATAACTTTTAAGGGTGGTCCAAGATAGAGTTATTATTAAATAATACATCATATTAAATAATAACTCTATCATGGACCACCCCTAAAAGTTATGCCTTTACACCCCTGATAGGACCTACCTTCTCTTAGGGTACAAGAAAGACACCTAGGCACCTAACTGTCCCATTAAAAAAATTAATGTTGTTGTGTGTCTTTGTTCCTTAATTATTTGCTTGCAAATTTTTTAAGCCACAGGTGTGACAACGGACACCTTAGTGGGTCTGTGGTAAATTGAGCATAATTACATTCCATTGTAATTACACTCAGTGTAAAGGACATTTAGCATACTCAGAATCACACACACACACACACACACACACACACACACACACACATACACACACAGCCAGTTCCACTGTTTGCCATGGCTGACTCCCACTCATTAGATCGCTCTGAAAACAATGTGGCCTGACAGCAAACAGTGGCCTTAGGGCGTTTAATTCTCTGATTCAATCTGAAGAGAAAAAAGCTTGTTTAAAGAGCATGCTCCTTGGAGGGAGAAGTAAAGAAATCTGTTTAGAAATAAAGAAAATCTAGATGCGGTTAAGTGTGCGTGTAATTTGGTCACTAATTAATGTGAATATGCTTTCTAATGAAAAAGCAACAATTACAATTCACATTTTGGTATGACTGTGCACTTCTTTTTTGTAATATAATTAGCTTTTATTTTTACATTTATGGAGCAAGATGTTACAATTAGAGGCGCAAGCTTTGCTCTTAAATTATGGACATATTTTCAGAGATGTTTTTTTCTTCTTCTTCTTTCAGGACAATGCAATATCTGTATCAGGATAGACTTCTAATAAGACTGAAATATGAGGAAAACAAATAAAGCTGTAGATTCTTATTATATCAATAAGGAATCGTTACGCTTATAAAATTCCATGCATGAAAAGCGGTCATGTTGTGGGAGAATAATTACAAAGAAACAGGACAAAGCAATATTTAAATGTGCATGCTGTTTGTTCTTTCTCAGTCCCAGAAGTGCCAAACCAAAACTAAATATTACTATACTGTACTCATTAGCCTGTCCAGTTTAAAAGCAATTAAAAGCTGTGAGAGGTTTTGAGATCCTACCTTAAATACGATATGAACATGATTGAAAAGATTATATTTTTCGATATATAAAGATCTCTATACTGTATGTGTATAGTCTGCGTTCACATCTGCTGTTGACATGTGAGGTGTGAATGTGTGATAAGTATCTAATACACAAACAACTTTGCTTGTAAAGTCATTTTGAAATACTGAGGCATAATAAAGGGTATATATTTTTCATCATGTGGTGCTCAGAGCCCAGCGCAGTTAAGCGTATAGAATGCCTGACCTTGGATAACTTGTCGCCAACGTGCCGGAGAGACTTAACTGTGCGTGCGAGCTGTACATGCAATCATTCACCAACACCACTTGCGCAGTACAGGAACTCGCCTGGGAGTAATTGCCAATCCCCTATACAGGTTCTGACCTCACTTCAAGACATTTCCACATGTTCTGGCCATTAAAGGGCTTCCTGGGAGGCCAGCATTTCAGATACGAAGCAGGAAGTCTGGTCATGAGAAAACTTTCTACCTTGATGGCATCCAAGCACTAAGGAAACACTGGGATAAGTGCATTAGTGTAACAGGGGATTACAGTACATAGAGAAATAAAGGGAGTTTTTACTCTTATAACTGTTACTGATATTTTGCACAATCAAAAGCCTTGGTTTTACTTGCACATGCTTTTTGGAAGTTTTATAATCTGGGGGTTTCTCAATCAAACAAATATACTTTACACTTTATGTTTTTTGCTATGACTTGACTTGACAACACTGTTATTAATTAAAAATTAAAATTAGTTGTTTGTTGTTAGCTTTTATGTAAATTCCACATTCCTCACATAAGGCAGATATACAACATCAGACAACGGATTCATTTGCTCATTTAGGTTAGTTTGACACAATAATTCCTCTTGTGTATTTTGTTATTGTTTTTTTTTTCTGCATATAAATCATTGGTAAATTAAAGTCATGAGCTTTTCCTCAAGGAGGCCTTTGTCCCCTTTATGGGGCTTTACCCCAGGTGCTATTGCCCAAGTGACAGTCCTGTCATACATCTTTCCTTACTTGGAGGCTTCTGCCTAACATGTGGTTTTGTGCAGCAGGTGGTTCCAAGAGGTATTTTGTCCAGCATAGAGCTTCAAACCAAATGGGACTTACACCCAATATGAGGTTTCTGCTCAATGATTTTGTTTTTTTGTCTTGCAGATGGCTTCTGCTAAACCAGAGGCTTTTGTCCAACATAGGTTTTTCACAGCAGGTGGCTTCTTTCCATCATGTGTCTGTATTCAATTGGGGCTTATTTCCAACACGGGTCTCGGTCCAATTAGGGATTATTCCCAACATGGGTCTGTCTCCAAATGGAACATGTGCCCAATCAGGGTTTTTTTTTTTATCTAACATTGTCTGCTGTCTGATTTCAGGATGAGACGAAGAGGAACACAGCTCAAACAGCTCTGTATAATACACACACATATACTGTACATGTTCTTGGAGGTCTGGGTCCATTGAGATGTACAGTATTTGATCTTTTGTTACATGCAAAGTAGCTGTACTTTAAAATAATATCACTCAAGTAGAAGTAAAAAATAGTCATTCAGAATATTACTCAAGTAAGTATTCGGTGCAATGACTACTGAAGTACTGAGTAACTGTTTCATCTCAATCGCAATGTCTGAATTTTTTTTTTTTTTTAATTATAGTAATTGTATATTAGCATGTATATAAGTACATACAGAACACTGTAGTATACTCTCCTTACGATCACAAAACTCCGGCCTTCTGGTAGTTCCCAGAATATCAAGATCTACTAAAGGGGGTAGAGCGTTTTCATATTTAGCTCCTAAGCTTATGGAATATCATGACTGATTGCGACTCAGACAGCGTTTCCCAGTTTAAAAGCCGACTCAAGATGTATCTCTTTAATCTGGGATACACGTAATTCATCCCATAACCTCGTACACAAGTACATTTATACTGAATGGCATCTACGCTAATTCTTTCCACCTGCCCTTTATTTTTCTACACATCCCGAGGCACCTGGAGATTGTGCCAGATTCCGTAGACAGAGGCCAACCCTGCGAGGATCCTGAGGCATCTAGAGGAGGACCAGCTCCAGCTGGATTCTGCTTCATGATGTTTTGGAGCTACACGTGCTGCTCCTGAGCTCCCAGTGATCCCGACCCCCATCTGCCCTCTGCACCTGTTGACTCATCCCTGTGCAGAACTGGACTTCATGTTCATTTAAATAACTTCTGTTACATACAGTAGAACTTCCAGTTGCATAACACACATGATGTTATATAATCCCTGCTACCCGTTATCACCCAAATGAGGATGGGTTCCCTGTTTTTTTTCACCTGCTGTGAAAAACCTACAGTACTGTATGTTGGACAAAAGCCTCTGGTTTAGCAGAAGCCATCTGCAAGACAAAAAAACAAAATCATTTAGCAGAAACCTCATGTTGGGCGTAAGTCCCATTTTGTTTGAAGCTCTATGCTGGACAAAATACGTCTTGGATAAGAACCATGATGGAAAGAAATGTTGACTGTTGAGTCTGGTTCCTCTCAAGGTTTCTTCCTATTGCCATCTCAGGGAGTTTTTCCTTGCCACTGTCTCTGACACCCTTGGCTTGCTCATGAGGAACAATCTCATAAATATTCATACAAATTTCTCTCACTCATACACACTTCCATAAATCTTCTTTTCATTTTGTGAAGCTGCTTTGAGACAATGACCATTGTTAAAAGCCCGATAGAAATAAAATTGAATTGACTACATTACCAGCAAGATCCCACTAGTAGCAGCATGGATTTGTGGGCATTCCGCAAAATTAGAGAATGATGCAGAAATTTTGTTTGCGCAAGCGCAGTGAACGTATGTAGGGAGGATTCACAGGTAGTATGAATTTATAGAACACCGGCTGAAGATTTTTTTTCCCACATGTGGTTATTGTTATTGAGGCTGATTGCTCAAACAGAGTCATGTGATCATTGTTGTTGCGTCTGCTTGGTGAAACAGTCAGATGGTAGAGTTTGAAGTAGAGTTTGAAGAGTAGAGTTTCTTCTTCACAAATCTACTCAGGTAAAAGTACAAAACTACTCAAAGAAGTAAAAAAATTTTCCAAAAAGGTAAATGTACCAGAGTACAGTGGAACCTTGGATTATGAGCATAATAACTCATATTCCAAAACACCCATAAGAAATAATGAAAACTCAAATAATTTGTTCCACAGCCCAAAAAAATTAATATAGAAAAATAATTAATACAATATATAAAGTAAAAATAAAACAAATTAACCTGCACTTTACCTTTAAAAAAAGTAAAAATAAATCCCAACAGATAAGTGTTTCCGTTTGTGCTCGCAGGCACCATGTATTTGTGTGTGTGTGTGTGTGTGTGTGTGTGTGTGTGTGTGTGTGTGTGTGTGTGTGTGTGTGTGTGTGTGTGTGTGTGTGTGTGTGTGTGTGGAATTAGCCCCTTCCCTCGCCTCGTTTTACACAGTAAAACTCCTCCTCCCTCCCCCCACCTCGCTTTTTAAAGAAAGGAAACACTGTATTAAGGGGAAAAAAATAAATCTCACTAATGACACTCGCGTTAGCGCAGACTAACGGAATCACTGCTGTGAAGTAAAAAAAACAAAAAAACAAATGAACCTGCACCTTACCTTTGAAAAGAATAGCAAGAGAGCAGAGTTCCTATGTAGAGCAGAGTGTGTGTGTCTGTGTGAAGCCGGGGGTGGGGTGGGGTGTAAAGGGGGGCGGGGGTGTAAAGGCGAGAGAGTGTGTGTGTGTGTGTGTGTCGGTGTGTGTGTGTCGGTGTAAAAAAACTCGGCACTCGTAAACCAAGACATGCTCGTTTTTAAGTCAAAATTTATTAAAAATCTTTGCTTGTCTTGCGGAACACTCGTAAACTGAGTTACTCGCAATCTGAGGTTCCACTGTAAATGTAACTTGTTACTACCCTCCTCTGGTTGCATATCACTTTATTTATTTAGATGTTTTGAATCAACATTGCATGCATTAGATCACTGATTAAAAGGAATAACTAAGAGAAGGACAAAAAGACAGAAATGAATGATAATCATTATTACAGGATCCTTCTGTCCTGGCCAGTTCATGAAAGTAATCTTCCACACTGAATGGAACATCTGTGCATGGCTAAAATGTTTGCCCAAAGAAATAGTTAATGTTATATGTTTTAATTTATCGAAGAAATTGCTGTGTGTAAAAAAAAATATTTAAAAAATCCAGGTGGTTTTATTCAGCAATTCAAGATGACTGTTTTTACAGTAGTGGACTTTACTGATCAAACAACATCGCCAGCAACATAAAGCTAAATAAATATCTAAAAGGAGAAACAGGGTTGACTATTCATCGTAAATATTAGTCATTTATGAGCAAATCTTACCTGCATGTAGGAGAGCTTGTAAACTCTGCTCTTAAGCAGAGTCACGACTAAGAAGTGGATGACACATATTCACATAATCAGTCACTGGCCTTTATACCTGCGTTTTCCTAATTGTGAAAAAACAGGGCAATTTGGGAACATCAATTGGCTTAATCTGCATATCTTTGGACTGTGGTAGGAAACCAGAGTACCTGGAGGAAACCCACCAAGCACGGGGAGATCATGCAAACTCCATGCACACAGAGATGGGAATCGAGTCTCACCGGCAATTGAACCCAGACCCTGGAGGTGCAAGGTGACAGTCCTAACCACTATGCCACTGTGCAGCCAATCTCGAGACAACAAATTTTAATAAAAATTTTAAAAAATTACATTTATTTTATTTTTATTTCAATGGTGATTTTACTGTTAAACCTGTATAAGCTGAATGTTCTGGTCAGATTAAAACAGTGTCTATTAGGTGTTAATATTAATGATATGGCAGTTTTGATTTTTCAAAGTCTTTCAAGTTGAGTCTGGCTTTTGGCTTTGTATTGAACCGAACACTTTAATCATGAAACCCATTTTCTGTTTTATAATTTATTCCTGCTTTTCCTGAGGTAGTTCTTTACAATTACTTTTATAAATGCAATTGCTAAATAATAAGTGAACAGAAATGAACTTATGTTTCTCCCCCCAATATTTTTCAAATATTCACTTTAAGAAGGAGTGAGTGCTTATAATCCAAAACAAAACAAAATCAATTGTTTGTTAGAACACTTTGCTTAATTAGGAATTGCTTTTAAGTTGTCCTAAACTGCCTCTGAATAATCCATGTTATTCATTTACAGCTTAATTAGCTTCTAGCACAAGGCTGAATCTTTCTAACCTCTGGTCAAGGGCACTACTTATTGTGAGGAGGAAGGGACTGTGCAGCCTACATAGCACACTAGCTTTCCATTTAATGCAATTTGGGATTCAACCCCGAAACCCATCAGTTAACAGATACTTTATAGCAGAAACATAAAGTAAATCTTGTACGGTTCACTGTCCACTACCTCCATGGTTTATTTTCCTCACCTGTTGGCTGCATAATTCTGGTAAGAAATGTCATAATTAAGCAATTTCTCACAAGAGGTTGTGTTGTTGTACTGAATGTCAAAAAGGCTGTGATATCTTCAGGCTGCACCCGAATATAGCCGATCTGATGTTCAGTTTCTCGTGTGATATTGCTTAATTATCACATTTCATATCTTCACAGCAGTTGGGTGTTCTGTTAAGCTTGTGTGGCTTGTTATCTATCACTTCTGCCACAAAGTTAGCCACGAAGCAGACAACTTATATACTTAGAGCAGAGGTGTGTGCACCCCAGAAGTGGTGTTCCAGTTGTCTGTAACTGTTGGCAGAGTAGAAAAAAAAAAAATAAGAGTTGAGCGCTTTGACAAGTCCAGGTCAACACGCGGCTGACTGTTGGTCCCTGTTGCAGAGCCGGACAGTCCATCAGGACAGGATGTACTCGCGTTTGACTGATCTCACCGTCACTACATGTCATTTTTGCTCTACTGCTGATTTTTCCAACATAGAATTCGGCAATCAAATCACAGACTCTCACTTCCCCCCCTAAAGCAGTCAGCGAGCATCCGGTTTCTTCTGCTGCCCTCAATAGTGGTTGGAACGCCTCGACAGTTTCCTTACCAAGTAATCTGCCGTGCCAAATTTACACAATGATATGCCATCCTCACCTAGATTACCTTAACCCAGTGAAGTGAATTGCAGGTTGAAATCTGCAACTCTGGATTCCAGGAGAAATTCCTGAACACAAGACCATTATGCATGCTGTTTAAGCGTAATTTAAATAATGCAATACCATAGGTAAGATTAAAGTCAGGCATTTATCTCGAGTGTGTCATACTGTACATTAGATGAATTAACACATTTGATTTATTTATGCGCAATAATATGTACTTACATATTTTTCATTCACTTAGTTCACTTTTTAAATTCACAGAGAGCTCAGTGGAGTTCAGCTTAGACATATTTTAGTAAAACATGTCATGCGTGTACACCTACACCTACACCGTGATGAGGATTTGAATGACAGCTGCGTCCTTTTTTTATATTATTGTCAAACGTCCCACTGCGCAACCTGGATTTACAAAAATCAACATCTATATTTAAAAAATAGTAATTAAAAAAATTATTATTATTATTATTTGCCTTTGACATAAATAATATTGGGTTGCACGTTCTTAAGGGACCATCTTTTGCATAATGATTTTAGATTTTTTATTTTTCTTTTACAAAAGTAATATCTCATGTTTATGTGGGTCAGATCCACACAGACAGGGGAAGATGTCTCTACTTGCATAGCAAAGGTCTGTTATTGCTGTTTTGTTAGGGCAACATGACTACTAGGAATCTTTAGTGATGATGAAATAATGCTCGGTGAATTGCAACAAAAAAAAAAAATGAGGATAATGGATGTGGCCAAATAAAAGTATTTTATTTTTTTTTATGTTAGAAATATAATACAGAAAATGTGTGTGCCCAAGAAGTAACTTGTGAAGTTTATGCCACCTAGAAATGACCAATCATGCTTCCTTAAAAAATTTAAGTTGCTAACTTCAGCCGTATCGCAGAGAGGATTTTATTTGTGACATAAAAATGAAAATAATAATTTTAAATGCAAATTATTCCTATTTATTTATGAGTATTGATAATAACATTGGTGTTAGCTTCTAGAAGCATATGACCTGTAAAATTTGTTACTTAAATTGTTTTTTCTTTTTTTTTTATAAAAGCTTAAAAAGCAAAAAATAAAAGTCTGTAGTGTCTGTAACCATGTCAAATTCATGGATCAATATCTTAACATTTTTGCAATTTAAATTGGCCGAGTTTCATCTTAATGACAATTAAGATCATTGAAAGATTAAAGATGTGTATGTATATTTAAAAAAAAAAAAAAAAAAAAAAGATAAGAAGCCTTACTGTACATATTATGAAAATTCACTTTTACACCTACTGTGAGTGAGACACTTTTAGCACCAATACCACTTTTTGGCCGATGTGTTCTATGTGCTCCACACATCCATAGCGGAACATAACCAACATGCTATTGCACTCTCATGGCATGTACAGTACATGGTATGTGCTAATTATGTTAGAAAATAATCACATTGGAAGGCTCACTAAACTGAACGAAATTCGTACAATTCTCACTCCTGTACGTACATCCGGCAACAAGCTGAGGAATTCTTGTTGCCGTTGAGAAATTTGCAAGGACGCCTAATCCAATTTTTCATCCGGTTTGCTTCAATGAGACGGATCTCTTGCATCGACAATTGCGACTAACTAGCTAACAGGACACAAAAATAAGGAATGTTAGATGATTAAAAACATTTTAAGTAGTGAAGTCCCAAAGACAAGCATGATTTTGCATGATAAGTAGAAGCAACTAAGTGGTACTCTAAAACAGCAGGAAAGCTTGAAATGAAATGGTGCATGAATGTGGAAATCAGCAGGAAAAGCAGATGTAAATATTCAGCAGGGGAAAACATCACGGCTGGAATTTTCATGTTCCAGTGTTTTTTTTTGTTGTTTTTTTTGGCACAATTCCACTTTTGCTCAGCGCATACCTACAGTAACTCAAATATATAACATGGAGAATAATCTCTCCATAATCTCCAATAATCTCTCCATTGTGTCCTAAATCTCTCACTCTCACTCACTCATCATCTATATGGCTTAATCTTGTATTCAGGGTCACGGGGGGGGCCTGGAGCCTATCCCAGGAGACTTAGGGCACATGGCAGGGTACACCCTGGACAGGGTGCCAATCCATTGCAGGGCACAGACACACACACACATACTCATTCACACACTACTGGAAACCCACCAAGCACGGGGAGAACATGCAAACTCCATGCACACAGAGACAGGAATCGAGGCTGACCGGGGATCGAACCTGGACCCTGGCGGTGCAAGGCACCACCGTGCCGCCCTGTCCTATGTCTGTCCTGTCAAATTGAGATGGGTCTGATACTGCTCTAGCATGGCCTGACAAGAAAGTAAAAGTAAAAATTCCCAATGGCAAATATTATTTAAGTACTGTTAAAGTAGAAGTTTTCCATTTACATACCACCTGGGTAAAAGTACAAAAGTACAGTACTCATTTTCAAATTGACTTACATATCAAAAGTATAGGGCTTGTATTAGCTCACAGTAGCCTATAGCTATATATATATATATATATATATATATATATATATATATATATATATATATATATATATATATGTCTATATATACACAGTATATACATACATATACACATACACACACACACGCATATATATATATATATATATATATATATAAAAACAATTAGATGATGCTACGCCATGAGAAAAAAAAGTACAGATATTTTCTGTACTTTTAAGCAGAGTAAAAGTAAAACATATCCTTTATCCTCTGGTGGCAGGTTGAAAAATTGTGCCTTTTAAGGAGCTTACACTCCATATATTTATATGCATTGGGCCACAGCATAATCTCCAAAATGAAAAATAAAAGCCCCAATTGCATGAAGCCAAATTAATTATTGCATTGTATAACTGTTTAAAAAATGCCCACGCACATATGAAGATGAACCACTCTCTGAGACGTACTCAGTGTGTCAGCCTTGTGTTTATACCACATCTGACACTGCTGCTTTCTCCCGTGTCTCTCGACCTCTCTGAGCGAGTCTACGACACTGGGCATCAGCGCCAGACAGACTTCTATTCGTGGATAGGAGACGTGAGAATGTGCTCTTCTGTGCACTTCACTCATTTTCCACATTCGCACCATTCTTTAAAAATATCACAGTGAATACAGCCGCTTTGATTTAAGAACATGCTCATGGTAATTTTATTTAACATTAGCTGAAGCACCTGTCATTGAAGGTTACAGAGTTTGTAGAAATAGTTAAAAGGTTAAAGATAAAAATAAGCGGATCAGCTTTAATGTAATCAGTGATGTTACTGTGTTATTTCAGGTTGACGTCCACGTACTTGTCTGTCTGTCTTCCTGGACGGCCGAACTCTCTACCTAACATATTCTTTCGGCGTCGGCCACATACACTCCCTGTTCGGTAACTGGAGCGTGAATCACAGATGAGAAATCGAAAAAGTAAAGGAAGATGAAGTTTTGTTTAAAAACGTCTCCAGTGCATTAAAAATTCACTTATATATACCACTTCAGCACTGTTACGTCAGATGTGAAAATATTAACCAATTCCAGTAAAAATATCCAGTTTCGCGTTTCTAATTAATATCTATAAGAGCAGGTGTTTGTTTAGATTGAGCAAGCAGCTTATTAGTAGCTTATTTTAAAGTGGATTATTAAATCTAAATCAATCACATAACTGTTCATAACATCGCCTTCAGTCAACATTTGGATTTCATTTATGGTGCAGGTTAAACTTCAGGCAGATGTTTAAGTACTGAAAAAATGTTCATTATATTCTGTCTAGCCAGATTTGCATGATGCTGTGACGAAATCTGGCTGGACAGACATACAGATATACAGACATACAGACAGAGAGACAAGCAGACAAAAACTTTCTGAGGCTGTTTTTTTTTTTTTTTTTGTCCTCCAGTGTATGAAACATAAAGATAATATTGAAAGAAAAAGTTTTGAACAGGCAATGTACAGGCAAAGCCAGACAAAATCTGGCTGGACAGACATACAGATATACAGACATACAGACAGAGAGATAAGCAGACAAAAACTTTCTGAGGCTGATTTCTGGTCCTCCAACGTATGAAACAAAGATAACATTAAAAGAAAAAGTTTTGAGCAGGCAATGTACAGGCAAAGCCAGACAAAATCTGGCTGGACAGACATACAGATATACAGACATACAGACAAGCAGGCAAAAACTTTCTGAGGCTGGTTTCTGGTCCTCCAACGTATGAAACAAAGATAACATTAAAAGAAAAAGTTTTGAACAGGCAATGTACAGGCAAAACCTTTTCGTTTATTTATATAGATGATTTTTTAACATGAGGGTATGGAAAGCTACCTTCACATGTACAGTACCGCAGCAAAAGAAAACAATGCTTGAAGTTGCTAGATGTAATATTATGAGTATATCTTACGTCAGTATACAAAATAGCTTGCAGGAATATGTGGTATTTTAAGATAGAACCGTTTTTTCCTTAGGCTGGAGATAGTGAGTCACTGTGACTTGAATCCGCTGCGTGAGGGATGCTTTCTGTCAGGCGGTGACTACGGACCCAGATGCAGGTAAACATATACTTTATTAAGCAAGCTTGAAGGCAAATTCAAAATATGAGACAAAAATCAAGGTCAGTGAACAGGCAAAGGTCAGGAGATATACAGCAATGAACGGCATAAACTCTGCTAGGCAAAGTGCACAGAGGAAAAAAAAACAGAGACTAGTTCGAACCAGGAAAAAAATTGCTGGTCATTTTGAGTCCTGGGGAATTGGATTGGCTTTGGGAGCCATCTTTGTCTTCCGCATGGTGTTATGGGTACTGTAGTACAGTAGGCGCTGATTCTGTATAGACTCATCGGGACGGTTTCCTTCTCAGTTCCAGAAATAAATGCTGCCTGACATTTAGCATGGAGGACCGACATTCAAAAAGTAGCACAATTCTTTGGAGTAAAATTTTGACCCTGTGTGTGTAGACATGCAACTGCAGATGAGCCACACTTTTTTTTCCCTCCGTTTTATTGTTCCCAGAGCTCTTTGATTTATTAAAGGTGAACCAAAGTGCTGTTGCAATAAAATACATTTATTCTTTGTGTGTCCTGTTCATAACCAATGGCCTAGATCACAAACAAATTAGACTTGTCACAAAAATGAAAACAACTTCAGAGGAAACGTTGCAGTAGGAAGAAATTACATTTCAGCCTTGATAATAATCTATAACTTAATCCTTATATTTAATATCCTTGAACCGAAAGGTTAGAACCATCTTAGTTTTCAAGCCCCAAGCAAACTCTGGAAAAATTGGTTATTCCTTTTCTTGATTAACTCCAAATAAGGTCTATCAGCTATTATCACATTTGGGGATTTGGTTACAGGCAGGGCTGGAACTCCAGGGTTGTTGTTTTTTTTTTCCTCATGCAGAGGATCGGCACAAGCAGGAGAGTAAAAAATAGATCGCAAAATACATGCAGACTACACGATGATGTTTCAGGTTGCCTGTCATCACATTATCACTTCCTTTTGAATAAAGCACGGTGTCTCTGACAAGCCAGAATCCACTAGTGCTGCGTAGTAAGTGAACTGTGGAGCAGGAATTAACAGACTCTCTTCTCTTTTTCAGACCAGCATGCCAAAGCAGAATGTGGGCGTTTTTGCCAGTACTAATTAAAACTGCTCTAAAATTATAGAGAATCTCATAACATGCAAAATAAGATGACAAATAAATTGTAAAGTCAATATCACTCACTTGGATGATTAGATAGAGCTGATGTAGTGTAATTAGGCAATGGAAGCTTGGTGGCTATTGGAGATCATTTCAACGCTTGATGAAACTGAAATAGTCAGTAGAAATCACAGCAATGTTTAATAGTAAGAATAAGTGTATTTCCACTTGCAAAATGTGACAAGAACTCAAAGGATTGTAACTAAGCAGCTGTGTGGACAAAAGGAAATCACTTCTTAGTGAGATTAATCAGAAAAAAAAAGGCTTCAGTTTGCTAGGGAGCAAATAGATTTGACTTTGAAGATTCAAACCTCAGCACCATAAATTCGCCATTTTGGGGCCCTTGAGCAAGGCCCTTAACTCAGATGTATAATGTAAATGTAAAAGGGTCAGATTGTAGATTGAGCCTATTCCTGAGTGATGGGCGTGTCAAGGTACAAAGCTAAATACCCGTCATGCATCGTGAAGTTATGATCTGGAGTTGCTTCAGTTGGGAATGTCTCTTATGCAATGTGGCAATAAAACAAAGTCAGCTGATGACCTGAGTGTACTGAGTGACCAGGTTATCACATCTATGGAGTTTTTTTCCCTTCCATGATGACACTGTAAATTTTATATATACACATATATACAGTACACACATATACATACATATACATAAATACATACATACATACACACACACACACACACACATATACATACATATACATACATACATACACACACACACATATACATACATATACATACATACATATACATACATACACACACACATATACATACATACATATACATACATACACACACACACACACACATATACATACATACATACACACACACACACACACACACACACACACACACACATATACATACATACATACACACACACACACATACATACATACATATACATACATATACATACATACATACACACACACACACACACACACACACACACACACACACACACATATACATACATATACATACATACATACACACACACACACACACACACACACATATACATACATATACATACATACATATACATACATACATACACACACACACACATATACATACATATACATACATACACACACACACACACACACACACACACACACACACACACACACACACACACATATATATATATATATTATAGGACTAAAATTGTGAAGGAGAAGTATCATTTTCACACATGAATTGGCCAGTACAGAGAGTCTTGCCCTTTGTCATATTGAAAGTCTTGGGGATGAGCTGGAGAAGACTTTACATACTGGTCTGACTCTTCCTACATCAATACAAGACCAGATATACAATATATACAATACAGGAATAAATGTTATGACGTTGCATAAGGATGTTAAAGTAAAATGCCATGGTGAATGAGTACCATAATTAATAATTTTAGGTAAACCAATGATTTTTTTTTAGCCTGTGCAGTGTACAGTATATCAGTTATTTATAATCATAAATCCTAATCCTAACTCATAATTCAGAATCCCATACATATTACACAAAGTTCTTTAATGTTGCCCAGCATGCTCAACACCTCATTTACAGCAAATCCATAAAGGAAACAAGGCATTATGGAGTGGCCTTGTAACCACATAAAGGCTGAAAATAAGAAGAAAGATGGCTCTGGGGTTTTTTTTTAGATGAAGGAGTTGCAAGCTGTGTGCCAGATTACTGTATGTTGTTAGTTCTTAGAAAGCTATTACAAGGATACCCAAAAGTGTATTAAACAGTTACCTATAGCATAAGTATGACTTCATTTCATTTAAAGCTTTCAACTTACAGATGATGTTCGTACCAAAGTCTATAGCCGGGAGCCAGAGGCAGTGATGTAATAAGAAAGAAGCTGCCCGAATGAACACAGCTGTCCGTGTATCTGAGCCACTTCAAGGCTGCGCACTCCATCATATAGACGTTAATGAGCTAACACCGCAAAGGACAAATGTCCTTTGCCTGCTCACCCACAGAGCCATAAACTGTCTAGCTACAACGATGCTGATTGAACCTGCAAGCTTGAACAATTCATTTTTTTTTGCATTTGCAGAACAGATTAACAGAAAAGTTGTCTGACTGTAATTATGATGCATTCCACGTCTTTGTACATTTATCCTCTAGATTGTGAGACATGATCAAGAATTTGTTCAATTCAATACAATTCAATTTTATTAATTCCTTCAATTGTGTTTTGTGGCACCACATTTTGGACATGCGGCAGGGTGGCATAGTGGTTAGCACTGTCGCCTTGCACCCCCAGGGTCCGGGTTTGATTCCCGCCTTTGTGTGCATGGAGTTTGCATGTTTTCCCCGTGCTTGGTGGGTTTCCTCCCATAGTCCAAAGACATGCCAATTAGGCTAATTGGGTTCCCAAATTGCCAGTAGTGTGTGAGTGTGTGTACCCTGTGATGGATAGACACCACAGAACAGCAGAGCATCCGGTCCGCACATACAAGCTTGGCAGAGGTTTTATTTTATTATTTTATTTATTTCATATTTTTCACACGTACCATATGTGACCGTTTATATATATATTTTTACATGATCCACAGTTTACATGAGTTTCATTGAACGCGGTTTAATTTTATATGTAAAGTTCTTTTAACTAGTTACACTTTCACAAACAGCTTTATAGATATGTATAAATTCGTTACATACATAAGTACATAGGTACTAGGTGACCCTGAAAAAAGTTTAAAAATATCAAACTTGACAAAATCACAAACTTGTAAGTGATAGGTGCAATGATGCAGTGCAAACAGATGGGAGAATGGATAACCCATTTGGTAGTCAAATTAACTATGCAAATGACGGTAACGATGCTATACAGCAGAAATAACTGCATAAATAAATTCAAGTGAAAAATCTTTGTAAATAAAACAAAAACATAACAGATAATGTAACAATGAAAGAAAAAATTCAAATGTACATATAGGATCCATTCATCCATCCATCCATCTAGGAACCTCTGTAGTCCAACTAGGCACAGAGTGGAGGCCAACAGTAAACCTTTAGATTTACTCCCATTTTTTAAATCCGCTCAACATTCACACACTACAATTTGTGGCACACCAGTTAGTCTTCTCTGCATGTCTTTGGACTGTAGAAGGAAACTGAAGAAACTCCACCAAGCATGGAGAGAACGTGCAAACTCCATGCACACAGACTCCGAGGACGAGAATCAAGGGGACAGTGATGCCACATACAGTATAGGATATAAACTATATATATATTTTTTAAAATTACATAATTGATCAAGTGCAAAATTAAGTTAAGGAATGGAGAACATCAGAACATACACACACACACACAAGCATACACACACACACACACACACACACACACACACACACACACTAGTGAAACCAGTTGGTCTGAATCCTAAACACTCAGGAGGAAAAGAACAGCTCCATCCTTAAACCAGAAAAGGATGTAGGCTAAGCAGTGCTAAGCAATTAGGCATTAAGTGTGCATGTGGGAGCAATTAAACTGTGTTTGAAAAGCTTCATAAAGCAATGAGCTTCACTGTCTCTAATCGTCCCTTATCTCCCGCGAAATACATCAACAGGAACAGCAGGTGGCTCTACTTGTCCACAAGAATGAGTATGGATTGTGATGCTTCGGTGATGTTGCCTAGCATTCAGGTTACCCTTGCCGTCATTTATTTAATTTTTTTTTAACTTAATTCTCTCTATAAAGTGACAGAGGAAAAAAAAAAAAAAGGTAATACATTGATTAAAGCCCATCTTGACTTTCATATCAGGCCTCGGAATTGACACCATTTTGCGGAGGGTGTGTGTTAAGACACTTTGGACCCATTACTGAACCCTATTGTTCTCTTGCTGAACATTTTAAAGGGCAATGTAGTTCATTCCTGCGCCTGAGATTCCAATCCTGCTCAGTTAAAGAGTTTAGATTAGAGGAGAGGAGAGAAGTTCAGCAGTGCAGAAACTCTGACAGTGAGAAATTGCAGTGGGACGAACAGCTGCTGTGGAGGGCAAGAGGCCACCAGCACCAGCAATCTGATAACAACACCCATAAGGAAGGTTCTTTTCACTGAGCTACTGGCTGAAACATTACTCTGAAGGGGTTCTTTAATTTTCTGAACCACCACAGTTCAAAGGACATCGTGGCCTCTGTTGCTTGATGCCTCCACCCCATGGTCAGTGGCTTAGTTTTTTTGGGAGTAGAATAATGGACTTAAATCACAGTGCACAGTAAGGCTCATGCGGATCTTCTTCTCTGCGATTATAATATATATTAGTTAAACATGAAAAATATATATTTTTAATATTAAAAGTTTTCCTTAACAATAGACAAGCTTTAAAGCGGGTGTAGAGTATGTGTGTGGTAAAGTTTTTTTATAAGAAGGATGTCATGTAGTATTTTTGGAAGGAGTCTCCGGTATCGGCACTTTGTCACATTCAAAGTTAGAACTTACAGACAGATTATATCAAAAGAAATCAGTTTAGAAGAAAATGACAGTGACTTTTATATTGTAACGTAAAACAGTTAGCAACGTTTTACTAGCAATTCCACTGAGACCAATTAGCCATTTTAAAATGCCATTAGACTGCATCTGGAGCAGAGACCACAGCCTAGCACTGCCTCTTTAATTAGTGATGGTGAACCAGCGATGTGTACATTAAAGGTGAAATTTAGATAGGAGGCAAGGGACAGCTTAAAGGTATTAAGGAATCGATTACAGAGCACATCATATACAGCGCGCAGGATAGAAGAGTGCACATGCCGCATTGTGCAAACAGCAAGGAAAAACGAGCAACACGCATTTGTAAGTGCGAACCGTGTACTCCAAAAAAAAATACAAAAAATTCTAGGCCCAACCTGTTAAAACGGGCTGAGCGAGATTCTGAGTAAGGACCTCTCGAAAAACTTTTTCTGCAAAACTTGTGATTGCCTGAAACAAAACAGTCTGCCGATGGTATAAGCCGAAAAAAAAAAAAATCTCACGTAAACAAAATAAAGTGCAGCTCACCCAAGCAGCAAGTTGAAAGTATTCATCTGAATCAGCGTCTAGGTACTGCCGCTAGATTGAGTTGGATGTTTAACGTGTAGATCGAAAGGAGCGAAAGTAAAAAAACATCAGTAGCTTGGAGAAGATGAAATTTTACCCCAGACTATGTCATGATTATAATTCAAAAGTTTTGAAGTAGTTTGAGCGTTCACAGTCCTGTGTAAAAGTCTTGAGCCATCCCGCATTTCAATAGATTAATAAAAAAAAAAGGGCGGTGGGGGGGGGGGGGGGGGGTGTATGGGCAAATAAAAAATTGGTTGATTATGTAACGACCTCAGCAGCAATCTCATTTCCCCTCTCGTCTGTTCCAACCACTCAGCATTCAGCATCACCAGTATACTAATCACTGGCCTGATCATCTGTCATCATCTGCACCTGTTTCTCAATAGTTAGAAAAAAACTTAAGTTAGATGTTTTTATGCTTGAATGATTCAACAACTATAACACAAATGCAACTAACCCACAAAAAAAGAGGGAGGCAGAAGAGTTTCAAAACGAAAGAAACGGAAATAGTACAAGGCAATAACCTTTTCAATGGACTGCCTGCTTTTTCTGCTCTAAACATTAAAAGAAGATACTGAAAAGTAAAAAGTCCCATCTTTTAGGGAATCGGGCTTCTGAGCCCCTCAAGCTATTTTTTGTTTTTCCAAATGGAGGAAAGAAATGGCACTAACATTCTTGCAGAGAGTAATAGTGCAAAGTCCAGTTGAGAAGTACAGGTTTTGTTTTTGTAATAGACCCATTTTTATCAGACACAATTCATTTTATCAAAATCATGTGTATCTGTAAGTTCTAATTGACATAATTTGATGCAGAATGCAGGGATTAAAGCCTATGGAAATTCCTAAAGCAACCCACATTCAGGTTTCATACAAGCCAAGAGGTGATATACAATAAGGGTCACGGCGGGCCTGGACCCTATCCCAGAAAAGGTAAACACACTTCAAAATTCAAATTCTAACAATTTTTAACCCATTTAAGATTTAGTTTTATTTAAGATTAAGTTGCATGTTTTAGCATGTCTACTGTATATTGTGCCCCAGTATCGGAGTGCCAGAATCCCAGAACCCACGTGTGCTTCTTCTTCTTCTTTAGTTTTAGTTGTTTGCTTTTATAACCTAAATAACCACTACTACTACAAAAGGGACAGTAAGTGATTTGATCAGCTACAATCTGACACTGAATGCTGCAACCCAAAAAGTCATGACATCTCTACTTTACACCCAGATGAAATATTCCCTGCATTAAGAAGTCAAGCATATGCCATTAATATTCAGCAATGATAGGCACAAAGTGCAGCTGTCAGACAGTGGGAGAGACGGAGGAGTTACACGATCCACGTCTCAGGTACACCATGTCAACATTTATAATACATGTTGGCTCACAACAGCTCTCTGGGATGCGAAACTTACACGTTGTTCTATAGTAATGTCAACCTCATAAAAATAACAGTTCAATAATCATTTGCTGTTGTTTGTACACATATGTAAACACTGGCTAATATTCTCTCTCTCTCTCTCTCTCTCTCTCTATATATATATATATATATATATATATATATATATATATATATACAGTGGAACCTCGGATTGCGAGTAACGTGGTTTACGAGTGTTCCGCAAACCGAGCAAAGATTTTAAATAATTTTTTATTCGGAAACCGAGCAAGTATTAGTTTACGAGTGCCGAGTATCATGCTTCACACATGCGACTCTTATTTTGACACCGAGCGTCACTCTCTCACCCCCCCCCTCCCCCCTCCCACCCTCCCCCCACGGCTTCGCAAACACAGAAACTCTGCTCGTGCGTGCGCAATTTGACACTGAAACACACACACACGCACAGACTCTCTCTCCCCTTTTCACCCCTACCGGCTTCACAAAGACACAGAAACTCTGCTCTGTCGCGATTCTTTTCAAAGGTAAGGTGCTGGTTCATTTTTTTTTTTACTTTACAGCATTGATTCCCTTAGTATGCGCTCACGCCTGGTCAGAGAGATTTCATTTTTTTCCTGTTAAAACGGTGTTTCCGTGTGTGTGTGTGTGTGTGTCCGTTTGTTGTGAAACTTAAGTGATTCCTTTAGTATGCGCTCGTGCCAGTCTCGCTTTTTTCCCGTTAAACCGGTGTTTCCGCTGTTTTTATGCGCTTGTTGTAAAACTTAAAAAGTGTGTCTGTTAATATACGCTCATGTCAGTCTCAGAGAGATTTCTTTTCCCCTGTTAAAATGGTGTTTCCGTTGTGTGTGTGTGTGCGTGCGTGTGTTTGTTGTGAAACTGTTGTGAAAAAGCGAGGTGGGGAGAGGGAGGAGGAATGTTACTGTGTAAAACGAGGCGAGGGAAGGGGCTAATTCCACACACACACACACACACACACACACACACACACACACATGGCGTGTGCGCGCACCAATGGAAACACTTATCTGTCAGGATTTATTTGTACTTTTTTTAAAGGTAAAGTGCAGATTAATTTGTTTTATTTTCATTTTATAGATTGTATTAATTATTTTTATGTATTTATTTTTGGGGGCTGTGGAACGAATAATTTGAGTTCTCATTATTTCTTATGGGAAATGATGATTTGGTTTAAGTGTTTTGGAATACGTCCCACTTCCGGAACGAATTATGCTCGTAATCCAAGGTTCCACTGTATATATATATATATATATATATATATATATATATATATATATATATATATATATAAAACGTAAAAAGAAAAAATTGTCATACACTAATATTTCATTTATCTTCTGGTGGTCATTTTTGTGTGAAAATGATTCTTCATCCTCCAAGATCCACTGTTTCACAATTAAGGTCAATGAAACCCATTGATGGGTTAAAATGTTACTAAATGTTATAATCAGCTGATTTAATTTTATTGCCACATAACGTTGCTGAGACTTGACCTCACAAACTGAAGCCCCCAGATCATAACACTGCCTTCAGAGGCTTGTACAGTGGCCCCTATGCATGACGGGTGCATCGTTTCATGTGGATCTCATCTTACCCTTACACGGCCATCACACTGCAGTAGGGTCAATCTGGAATCATCAAACCACATGCTATTTTTCCATTTCTCCAATGTTCTCGCTAATATTTATGCGAACTAACAAATTCAAGCCCTTTTCTTATGGCGGCACACCTGTCACATACAATGTCGCATCGTGCATGTGGAAATGCTATTACTTTTACAAGTAAACATAGCTTTTATTGATATACCATTAAATATTACTTTTTACTGCTGATTTTTCTTTTACTGTGCAATATATCAACTTGTATTTACTGTGTATTTCGTCCGGGTTTTAGTATTGTGTTGGAAAGATCGTAACAATATTATACAATATAAAAATCCTACTAACCTTGGTTGTTTTCTGTGTTTGATGCAGGCCGATCTTTTTAACAAGCTGGGTTATGTAAGTGATTCACTTTGATTTAAAATAAACTGCCTGGCCCAAAAAAAAAAAAAAAAAAAAAGTCAAAGCACAAGGTCAGCAATGATGTCACATACCTGGAGCAGAGAGGGGTAAGGGCCTTACATACGAGTCCAGCGGTGGGTTTGAACCTGCAACCTTATGATCAGTAACCCTTAGCCATAACTGCTGAGTCATGTAGACTTCCTGGCGGTCCATTGCAGACTTTATGAAATTACAGACCAGCAGGGATGATTCAACTACATTATTCATGAATGACACAACCAATAAACTTAACCAGTGAATTTGTGTCATTTTCTGTTCAGGTTGGCTTGTGCAATCCTTGGAAAGAAGTTGCGAAAGCTGCATCCGGCTTTCAAAGCTGTCAGCGTCCTTAAGTGAAGGCCGAGGGACAGATTGAACGTGATAAAGTCTGGGATGTTAACAGTGGAAAATGAACTTGTGCCCTTTTAATGCATTGTTAGTCTGAGTTCTTTGCAGGACTTCCTTGCAGCACACGGAGAAAATCAAAACACTTTGTCCGATTCATAATGTGCTAGCAGAAAAATCCTCACAGCTCTCAGAAATCAGAAGCAGCACATTGAGAAACGTGTTTATATCAGTCGAAAATTTCGGGAAAATTGAGAATTAATGGCAGAGAAAATCCCTTCTTCTAAGTGTTGCATGGCATCAATTATCCCATTGGCTCTATTCAAAAGACATTTTAACTTGTTAATGGTCGGGCCATTGAACTAAAGCGATTATGCTCCATTTGTGACAGTGGAACTAGAATCAATAGCAGTTATCAAGGTGCAGATGTAATGCTCACTGAAAAGATGAGTTAAATTTGAAATAATTACCATGATTGCCAAATAATTGACAAATAAAAAAGAGTTTTCTTCTCTTGCAGGCTCTTTAGTAGAACGTTTTTTACGTTCAGAGAATGGATGATCCCTTGACCTGCAAAAGTCCCAAAATTTTTTAAAAGATTTTCCTTTTATATGCAGGAACAGTTCATGTCAGGAATTATTCTGTCTCCTTTGCAAAGCTGAATATAGCTTTGAAGCCTGTACAAAAAAAAAACATTACCCATGAAGAATTTAATTGGGAAGCTATTATGTGGACTATTATTTTTAATTTAAAAAACATATTGACATTATGCGTATGGAGAACAAAATGCACCGTCTTGCAAAAAAAAATAAAAATAAAATAATTTCATTAATGGCCTGCTGTGGCGATCACGGCGATTCCCTGCTTCATTGTTTTGATAAACATATGCAATTTATTTCCATCCAGACTTGCGTACGATTGTAGCCGAGCTCTTTCGACAGGGTTAAAGTCCAGATCCACAACTTTTTTTACAATTTGAATCATGGAATATCCCATGTCATCAGGAAAGTAAAATTGAGATCATTAACTGACTTAAGTTTTTTTAACGTTTCGTTAAGCCTTTAATAGTCAAATATACGGTACATTACTGCACAGTGTGGTCACAGCACAGGGTCAGCCATGATACAGCACCACTGGAGCAGGTAGAGTTAAGGGCCTTGCTCAGGGGCCCAACAATAGCAATCTGGTGGAACTGGGGCTCAAACTGCTGACCTTCTGATCAATGACTCAATGCCTTAGCCCCCTTAGCTACCACTGCCCTAGACTTCATTTTATTGCCACATAATGTTGTTTAGTCTAGACCTGACCAACTTAAGCAACCCCAGATCATAACACTGCCTTCAAAGGCTTGTACAGTGGCCACTATTCATGATGAGTGCGTCGCTTCATGCACCCCCTTTATGCACTTCCGCTAATTTCATCAATTTCCTTAGTTGTTTTCTTTGCTTGATCTAAGGCAATTATCTGACCATGGGATCTGTTTTTTTGACATGGTTCCTTAAGGAATTTAATAATTGTAATTATCTAATCATACTTAGCCTCTTTATCTATGTATTTGATTATTTTAATTCAAATGGCATTGTTTCCACCAAGCAGTATACAGGGCATCCTTACACACTCATTCGTAACAATGTTTCAGGGGTTTAATATTTACTGTAGATTAAGTACAAGTCTGCATAAAAGGTCAGACCAATATTTGTATACAGAAATGCCTTCATTTTCTCATAGTCATAGATTGACTGATTAAAATTAAGTGTTTAAAATTAAGTACATTTTGGTGTATTTCTTTTGATCCTGGTTCAAATGCATCTGGAACTAAATCCATCTAACCATAAAAGCATGAATGGATTTATCAATGGGAATACATTGTGAGTATGGACAAAAGAACAAAATGAGGAAAAGCAAACCGAAGAACACAGATACTGTACAACTGCCAGTGATGTTGTGGCTCTGTGCCTGCAGAGGGCCTCCTGCCCTGAATATGGAAATACCTCCACCATTATGTCACCACTTCCTGTTCACACACTAGCGCATGTAATCATTCATACCCTTACCTTTGTTTCATTTAAATGCATTTTCAAATGCACATTCAAATGCAAATTCAATGCACTTGTCTTTTTTTTTTTTTTTTTTTATCATTCTACTTTGCATTATTACATTGTGTTTTGTGATGTTTGACCCTGGCTTTTTTTTTTTTTTTTCCTTTTACATTACTTGCAAGGGATTTGCAAAGTCATCTGTTACAAGAGCATCAGACTTGCTATAAAGTTTTGCAAATAAATTATTGAAAGGTATTCTTTGTAAGCGGCTACATTTTCCATTATCTTATCTCGTTCATATTTAGGAACAATATTTCTGTCTTTATATAAGTAAAACCATTACTTATACTCTTTTATTCATTCTGCTCCGTTTCCACATGTGTATGGAGGAAGCTCGCTGTGATTCTGATGCATGTATTATGGAAGACTCATAAAACAGAAAACGACATAACCATAATAAAAGTGCCTTGCACGACAGCTAGGAAACCAACATTATATATTATTCAATATTATTGATGTTATTATGACTAAAACCGCAGAATTTTAAACTGTTTTGTTGTATATTGAGTTTTTTAAGAAGTTATGAATGTTTTTTTTTTCCCCCCTAAAATTATGTCTTTTCTTGGAAAAAATGAAGGACACTAGGATGTAATAATTTCTGGTTATATTGAGACCTTAGTCTTATTAACATGTTGTTGGGTCTGGTTAAATCTTCTTGTTTGGTTGATGAGGTTAGGGATTGTAAGAATGAAAATAAAAACAGGTATGACACACACATATACTGTACATAACTTAAGATATTATTCTGGCTGAAATTCACTCACTCATCATCTATACTGCTGTATCCTGTATTCAGGGTCGTGGGAGCCCTGGAGCCTATCCCAGGAGGCTTAGAGTACAAGGCGGGGTACACCCTGGAGAGGGTGCTAATACATTACAGGGCACACACACACACTACAGCCAATTTGGGACCTCGAGGGAGAAAACCCACCAAGCACGGGGAGAACATGCAAACTCCATGCACACAGAGATGGGAATCGAGCCTGTCCGGGAATCGAACCCGGACCCTGGAGGTGCAAGGCGACAGTGCTAACCACTACACCACCGTGCCTCCTGGCTGAAGCTCATTTTCACATAAAAAACAAATCAATACTAATACCTCAAAATCTTTGTCTCTTTAATGTATTAATTTAATACTTCTATGTAATGTTGTTACAACGTTTTTTTTTTTTTTTTTTTACTCTTTCTTTTAACCAATGGACCAAAAGGGGGCATCTTATCTGAAAGGTAAAGATGGTATCCTGTCACTTCTCTCTCATTCCAACTGAAAATGTCCAGCTACAGTTAAAAATATGAGAAACACAAAAAAAATACACCTATTTATTTCTATTTTGCAGCAAATTGTGTTCAAATTTTGTAATGGACCATAATATTTCTTGGGGGTTTTTTTTTCCCCCTCTCAGAGAAGTGCCATTAATATACCAAAATGTAAAATTCTATTGTCCACCACAGACATTAAATTGCATGCGTGGTGTGGTCATCTCTTAATTAAATCAGAGTAATATTGTACCATGTGTAGGGGCACTGGTGGCTCAGTGGTAGGTTTCTCACCTACCATGCAGAAAGCCAAGCCTTGATTCCCAGCCAATGCCCAAATCCAGCCAGGCATCCTGGGTGTTGATCTCGAGCCAAGATGAAAATAGGAGGGTTATGTCAGGAAGGGTGTCCAGAGTAAAACCTATGCCAAGTTAAATGTGCTGATTGAATCATTCGATGTGGCAACCCTTTCATAAGTTGAAGCCAGCAAAAATTTGGACAACTCTGTACTCGCAGTAGACTGTCATCATTCATGTTAGCAAAGCTGCGCCCTCAGAACACCAGTCAGGTCTGGTGACTGGTATTCTGTCTGGTCTCAATTTATGACATTCAGTCTGGTGTCATAAATTGAGAGACACAGGCATGACGTAAGCAAAGATTTAGCTGTTAAAATGAATATAAAATAATAAACACAGCAATAACATAAATCAGTAACAAGATTAATATAGTTTAAAATGTATTTAAATGCATTTATATGTGCAAGGATAAAAATATGCAAGTACCTTATTCTGTTTATTGTGTTCATCTAAATGACCATAATTTCCCACCTGTTTGAAATTTCAATACTGAGATTATACTTTATGTTGCAAAAGTAAAATCCATCATTATAATTATCAAGAATAACCTACTAGCATTTAAATATTTTATCAAATATGTATTAAATATGAAGCTTGAAGCTTTTACATTAGTCAATTCCTTGTAATTGACTGCCATCTAGTGGTTGTCGCTGGAATTGTCGCCTTAAAGTACTGTACAATGAACATCTACAGTACATGGTTACACAACTTACAGAAGTGCTGTGCTGTATGCTCTCTCATCATCCACTTTATTAAAGACACCTGTACATCTACTTATTTATGCAATTATCCAATCACCCAATCATGTGGAAGCAGCACGGTGCATAAAATCATGCTGAAGGCGTTCAAGAGTTAACATACACATCAAACATCAGAATGGGGGAAAGGTGTGTGATCGCAGCGACTTTTCTGTGGCATGGCCGTAGGCACCCAAAGGGCTACTTTAACTGTTTCAAAAAGTACTGTAGAGTTTACAGGTGCAAAAAAAAAAAAAAAAAAAATCTCTCTACTATCCCCCAAAAAATGTTCCACATAGAGCCCATAGGTTATCCAGTGGTCAATTCAAAGGGGTTTTGAGTTATAGATACAAACTTCCAACTACACAAAGTGGCCACGGAACATTTTTAAATAATCAAGTTGATCTTCACTGCTAATATATCTAACATCAAAGGGTGAGCCATGGCTGATGCAATAGTGAGAAAACTACACCCCCGTGTCACATCCCACCCAAAGGAACTGCAGAATGTTCACACTAGCCTAAAACACAAGCTACTGAGAGAAATCCAAGTGGCTTTCACTCAAAACAGAAGCCAAAATGACCACAACTAATCTCCTGTTACACAGAGAGCACACTGAGGATGACACAGGGCTCTCTGTACCTACTACAGCAGTGTAGGCCTAAGCCAGGGAGAGGCACAGGAGGTGGAACAGAAGGAGGAGCAAGAGGATAAGATCCCATTACATTACAGTATAGCAGCTGGAGATGACGGTCTCTCGAATCTAAAAGAGCCGGACCTAATAATGCTCAAAGAGATGGGAATCACCAATTCTACTTCTGCAGAACTGTACCAGCTTCTAAAAAAAAAAAATCATCAGAGCCTCAGAAAATCTGAGTTCAACCTTTCACTCCTGGAAGAGCTCCATCTCAGAGACCAGACAATAAATCAGCCTGAGGGAGCAGCTACAGAAATTCAAAGCCAATCAACAACCATCCAAACCAGTAGATAGAAGGCCAGCTCACCTACCAAGCTCCCAACCAGAAGAATCAAACCATAAGCAAAATCACTACACACCCAGAACGAACCAACAAAAGCCCAGACAGAGACAGCCTGTATCTTGCAAAATCCCCAACACAATACAGTCAGGTAGGTTTGTCACCATAATATTTAAAAAAAAAAAATAAATAAAAAAAAAATTGATCATTGATGAAGAACACCACTTTCCTGGACACAGAGTCACCAAACTATAGTGTCCCAGGAACAGCAATGAACTTGAGCTCATCACAAAGGCAATTTCAAACAAGCTAAGCCACATCATTATTTACACTGGCACTATATCTGAAAGCATAACACGCAATAGTGTAACCGAAGCTATTTAAAGGGTGACAGAAACTTCCTCATCAAGCCAACATCACAACAAAAGCATATCTTGGCAACCTACTGTATAAAGCAACCTGAATGTCTGTATGCTAGACATTTTGTTACCTGCCATGCATACAGTATGTTACCTGATTGATCGCTAAGAATTTGGAATTATCTTTTACAATCATTAGCAAATGGGACAAAAAACGAAACCGACTGTCTGTTTCGTTGACAGCAGAAGTAATGTTACACAAACTCTGTCTGCTTTTTCAACCTGCCTTTCAACTCCCTGAGGTCTGTCCACCACCGAAACGTCTCCCGATGTTAACGTGACTCTTCGACCTTGTCTGTTCAAATGATTTCTTTTTCTTCAAAGCTTCCTCTTTGACTGTTTCTCTCCTTCTTGACAGTATTTGAAGTCAAGCACTTTAACATATGCCAGATTTATCGCTCCCAATGACCCCTTCTCCATCTCCCCTCCACCTCAGCACCTTTAAATCTTTGATGATCTGGACTTCCAGATATTCTAAATGTGGAACACTTTCTACAGGATTCCTGTTAAACAAGTGCAGGCTTTAGATCATTCTCCATTTGCTTTATTCCAAATTCATCCACCAGGGCCATGGTGATACTGTATAGCAATCAATAATTAGTGGTATTACACTAGGCAAATTACAGTGGTCCTGATCCTTTGGTAGGGAGGAACAGATGAACACCTTGACTTTGGCTCTTTGAACCACTTTGTCATTAGTCCCTGAGGAACATCCATTTTTTCAGGTTTTCTGCAGCATATTGGAACAAGGGCCTGTGCTAAGGACAGAATTAAGATTGTCGTGTTACCTTGCTAGAACGCTAACGTCCCTTGACATTTGATGCGTCTTTCACAAATACATGTTTGTAGTAATCATTTTTTTATAATGTGTTTTTCCTCTTACCACACAATGTGATATTAACTGACATTGCTTGGGCAATGTATAATGAAGAATTCATATTCACTGTATAGGAGATGCTAATGCATTCCTCTCTCGTCTCCAAACAAGGGTGAGTTTGCACTTGTCTGCGGGAAAGGAATTGTGGAAAAATTCCAGAGTGCAACAAATTTCTATTTTATTTGTAAGAGTGGTGTTCAAGTCAAACTGGGACGTTCTCGTGAATGTAAAACCAATTGACACAGACAAAAGACTTTTAGCACAGTATGCTAATGCTAATTAAATGGTGCAAACCGTTTTAAGAACTGCAGTCTTTCTTGGAAGTGGAGCGCTTGACCCTTGAAAATCAACAGATAACTTCTCGCCAACCTGAGGAAGAGACACATCTGTGCTTGGTGGGTTTCCGCTGGTTAATCCAGTTATAATAAAAATAAATAAAAAAAACATTCTGGACTTGTGAAGTTATTTTTAGGGGCAGCAGATAAATCCTGGGCACACACATACAGTATACTCAAACACTCATTCACACACTACGGGCAATTTGGAAACACGAATTAGCCTAAACTGCAAACCGAAAACCGGAAACCCACCAAGCACGGGGAGAACATGCAAACTCCATGTACACAGGGACAGGAATCAACCCTGGACAGGAATCGAACCCAAACCCTGGTGGTGTAAGGCGACAGTGCTGATCACTACACCACTGTACCACTCGCTATGTCAAACAATCCTAATTTAAACAGTCTAAAAAAATAGGATATAAAAAAAAATGTGTGTGGGTTTTTTTTTTTAGGGCTTCCTTGTAACCAAAGTCATGCTGGCCATATTTCAGCAACCAAACGTGATACAGTAATACTCCTGTTATGAACATTTTTGCTTATTGAACCAGGAAAAAAGGCAAATCACCCAAATTGTGACCTACACACGTGGACAAAATTGTTGGTACCCTTCGGTCAATGAAAGAAAAACTCACAATGGTCACATAAATAACTTTAATCCGACAAAAGTAATAATTAAAAAAGATTCTATGAATGTTGACCAATGAAAGTCAGACGTTGCTTTTCAACCATGCTTCAACAGAA